>VZRH01000534.1:3188-18074 GCA_013397555.1 Urocynchramus pylzowi | reverse complement strand
AGGCTCTTGGAAACTGTCTGTCATCCTAAGAATTGAAATTATATGATCAGGAAAGAGCCAAAACACACACACACCCACACCCACACCGACACACTCACACCCACACACACACCTGTGGCACAACCAGCTTGGACACAACTAGTCCACAAAACCACTCTGGCTTTGATCTTCTTTTGTACAAAATTATTTTTCAGCTTTTCTGAAGTAACTCCTGATTTATGTTCCTATAAGTATTGTGCCCAGGAGGCATGGCACATGTTCTTATACTCTCATATTTTATGGTTAACGAAAGCTTTTGGCAAAATTTCGTTTAAAAACTTGGCAATTATACTCTAGATAAATAGATACAGTTTTCTCACATAAAATACTCAAAGAATACAGCAACTACTGAAATAATGTTTTTTTATTTTTCAGAGTGTCTTGATATGTTTTATGGGCAACTATTATGATGAATTTTTCCCACTTGAAAATACATAAATAAACATTTTTTCTGATATGGCTAAATCTCCTTAAGTGAATTCTGGATTTCATTCTAATTTTATGGATGTATGAGTGTCTCAACATTGCATATTTCCCCATCTCGGAGCCTTTAATTTGCTTTTCTTCCCATAATGATGGTACGTGCATGTACAAATTCTGCGTTGCCTGCAAAGATTTCAATAGTGCTTGTATCATGCACAGTGATGTTTGGAAGGTCTTGGGATAATACAAAGGTTTTCAGGGGTGGAACAGGACCTTGTAGTATGCCCTACTTTTGCACTATTAAATTGATCTGTACAGGAAAAAGATTTAGGTGCCTTTTTCTAATAGTCTTTCATCAACTTTGATGTACTTTATTCTTTGGGTCTAGTATGAAGCAGACTAGGCAATTCCAGTGCAGCAATTCCTGCAGCCAGGACAGGGTCAGGTGAGGGACTGAGACTCCTTATCGTTTCCCAGACAAAGCTTTTGCCTAGGACAAAAGTGGTTTTGGCTTTGTCTGTGGTTGAGGAACCACATCCACTCTGAGCAGTGGGTTCTGCCACGGTTTTCAGTTCAGCCATGGGCATGTGCCTGGTGACTTGGGGTGTTACATGATGAGAGGGCTGCTGCCTCACAAACTTGGAAAGGAAAGCAGGGAGCTTTCTGACTGTTCTCTGGACCTGTGTATTTGTGTCAGTACCCTTGTTCAGTGGGAAGGTTGTCCTCCAGGACAAGGGTTTTGGAGCTGGCAGGTAACAGGAGGAAGAATAGGCTGCCTGTTGGTGCTGAGAAGGGTTCTGCAGTTTCAATTCACAATCTCAAGGGAGTTTGCCTTCAGGGCCCTGGTGACCGAAACCCTGTTCTGACCTTTGACAAGGAACTTGTCTCTCAAGCTACAAGAGAGTCCATTGCACATGGCTATGCAAATTTTCTGGTGTATTTTGGTGGAAGTAGCTCTTGTTGTCACAGATGGCAAGTCCTACATCACTCCAAAGGGCCATAGAGGGTCACAGTCATTACCAAGGTAGCAAGAAGATATAAAAGCTCTTGACATCACCTTTTTAAAAGTACTGAGGTATTCTGAACATGGTAAACACCACACACTTGACCACTGATATCATAGACCTTCATGCATTTCTCTTCATAGCTTCAACATAATCTGGACTTATTGTATTAAGCAAAAAAGGTAACTTTCTTCTCTTGCAAAATTCAGTCTTATCTAGGATTTTGGAAGGGAGCCTTTGGCCTTTCTGGTTCACATCTCAACATTAGTAACTGGAAATAGCATAACTTTTCAAAAGTGTATATGGAGAGTCCTGTTTACACCCTCAGAGTGTATTGCCTCCAATGTCAACAGGGTTAAACAATAGCAAAATCATCAGCAGCTAAAGCAAGCCTCTTATATCTTCAATATAAACAGGAAATGTAGTTACTTAGCTGACCATAACGTTGTTTTTAAAAACCCAAGAGCAGTTCTCAAGAGAATAACACAACATATCCATAGTACATGTGCATTGCTGCACCTTTCACTCTGAGTTATGTACTGTACCTACGTTGATGAAAATAATGCTATGGATACTCTGACAGCCTTCCTAACACCAGGAAACAGGATGATTTTCCCAAACACAAACTTCTTCAACATATGTAAAGCTCTTCCCACTGATACAGAAGTGTATGTTTGTGGCTTGTTGCTGTCATTGAGATTACCAGGTAGTTCTTTTCATAAATCAAATGGGAAACTGAGGGGAAATGGAAGTTAAAGTGCTGAAAGGAGAATCTACAGAGAGTGGATACCTGTATTTCCAGTTAGCTGACAGTCTGGGCAGGTTGGATTTTATATTGCTTCTGAATTATCTATTCATACCTGCTGAAGGGGAATTATTTTTTTTTTTCAGACTGAACCGTAACCTGTAAATATGGAAGTTTTACCTCTTTTTCTACAGATAATCCAAAAGTTAAACTTGGTTGTTAATAAGGATTTCCAGCACATTGCTTTCTACACTGTGTTTCAAGCATTAGCTGCAGTTATTGCTGGTGAGCACTGAAATTGCCTATAATTAAAATCATTAGGAGAGTCTCTTTAAGCAAGAGAACAATTAGCATTTCTCAAATCACATCTGCATGTGTTAAAGCTTTGTGTGAGACAGACTGGACAACATGGACCTTATTTATAATTTAGTGAAAAGAGTAGCAAAAGTCAAATTTGATGTTGGTGGGAAGAATGTCATCTCTACTGCCAGGGACACATGAACAAACCACTTTATCACAATAGAAGTATCATTGGAACCACTAGAAACAGAGATGATAAACAGCCATAATGAAAAGCAATTGCTTACAGGTGTGTTTATGGTTTTTCTGTGCTTATATAAATGAAAGCACATGTTTTGTCATATATATTCTGCCTTTGCCAGCTGGTTTTCCCTTAGTTGACTCAATCTGGTCTTTGCTTTTTCAACTAGGTTTGCACAAGAGAGTCCTAAAAAATTAGGTATTAATAACCATTATCACATAGTTCTAGCAACTCCTGCAGTTATAAAATGTAATAAATGTGCAGTGAATCTCATACATACATGATGGGACACCCTGGTGCCATCTATGGTGCTGAGCAGAAAGTCAAGGTAGCAATGCCCAAGTCAGACGAAATGAATGTCTGAGCATACCTTGCTGTACTAGAAAATCTCTTTTCTAAAAGGCTTTGGTGACAAATGCATAGCAAGATTTCAGTGGTTATTGAATAAATTTGAACAACTTGTTTTTGTGTGGAAAGTGGAAAGTGATAGCAGGAATTTGAAGGAAAGTAGTGTCTGTTCAGATTTACTTTCATCGTAATATCTTTTCAACTGAATTGGCCTTTTAAAATGCATACAGCTGCTCAGTAGGAAAACAGGCACTGCAGGACTGATGCCAACATTTTTCAACTCTCCAGTTAAATCAAAGTATTGTTGGGAAGTCTGTGATTGGTACATTTCAGTCATAATTATATTTGTCAGGCCCTGAAAAAAGAACAGACTCATCTGTCACTGGCTTGTAAACGATAGCCTTTCCCAAATCCCAGTAAAGAAAAATAAAATAGGTTCCCATAGGACTTCAGAGGAATATTAGGATAGTGACCAAAGAGATTTAGAAAGCTTTCTTCTGCTCAGGACAATATGACAAACCCTTGGGCAACCTGAAAATGGGACTCAGGAGAACATCCCCTTAATAATTGTGATACAAAGAAAAACAAGTAATTCTCCCTTCACAAACACAAACAAACCTCAGAAATTTCATGAGATCAAGACTATAAAGTTTTCAATAAAATGTAGGATAGGGAATGAATGATTGTTTAAACAAACTGTCTAACTTTACAAATTTAAGTATCTGATCATAACAAAGATGAAAATAAATATCTTTTTTTGTTTTTTTAATCATGAAACATCATGTCAAGGAGTAGAGATGTGGAAAACAGCTCAAAGGACAGAGATCATCTTCTCATAAATTCTTTTGCTGCCAAATGAGGAAGAAGAGAAGATGGAGACCATGCTGAGAGATGGTACTTTTTGTTTGAAGAAAGGTCTGATTACTTATGATGTTGCAGCATCACTTGGTTAGGCTAAATGATTACCAGACTCTGTGACACAACATTTGGCAGGATTTATCAAGTTTTTTGTGAGCTAGTTGGAAGATAGGCTGGAGAGTCCTCACTGAACTAAAGCCTGATCGGTAATTTCAGTCTATAGAACATGACAAATAGAAGAGATTAATCACAGAATTTTAGAATAGTTTGGTTTGGAAGAGACCTTAAAAATCCTTTAGTCCCATCCCCCCTGCCTTGGGCAGGGACACCTTCTACTATACCAGGCTGCTCAGAGCCCTGTCCAGCCTTGCCTTTGGACACTGATAAGGTTGGCGCATCCAAAACTTCTCTGGGCAACGTGTTCCAGTGCCTCACCAACCTCGCAGCAAAAATTAACAGTAGCAACTTTAAAATATCAATTGCTGCAAAAATAACTGGAAGGAAAGAAGCTCTTTTATAAATGGCAGGGGGATGTGTAGTAGCAGTTTCACCCACTGGTGCACTTATCCTTTGAGAGTGATATTTGTCTGGGTTATATCTCTGCAAGAAACAGACATTCATTAAGATAAGTCACAAGTGAAGACAGGGGAAAGTCATTTTCCCTCATGATGATTAAACCCTCACTTCTCAAAATTTTTAATTAAAACAGGTTTTTATAACATTTTCCCACATCCAAAATAAATTATTTCTTTCCTTCTAAAAACCTAATCTTGTCCCAGTGAAAATACCAGTTCTCACAGATATTCATTTTTCCACAAGAATTTTGTTTTCATTTGAAAATATTGTTCAAGGATAAAGATGATTTGTATTAGCATACAAAGAGGAACAGCTAAACAGGCACAAGCATGAGTAAATATAACAAAAGTTATCTTATTTTTTGTTTTCTGTTCTCATCTTAATCAGGATCTGATTGGAATGTAACTGAAAAACCATAGATAAACATGTAGAAATTACTCTGTATCAGGTTCTTGGTGTTTATTTAATGGATTTAGTGGCATTGGTTGAGGGTGCCTGAAGAAATTTAGAAAACAGTGGCTACAAGTGGAAATCTGAAAAACAATATTTTTGTGAAAAAGTTAAATCTGGTCTGCCATGACTAAGAAGATATTTAGAAAATAACCTACATAACTAAGGAAATCTCTAAATATTGCGTGGAAAGGTTTTTTTTTTTTTTTTTTTTTAGTTTATTAAAAGGGGTCAAATTAGAAAAGAAAGGCTGCAAATGCATCATGTCTGTAGAATGAAGTGTATGGTTCTTCCATATGTACAGATGAAGACCTGCAATTGTTGCTGAAGAATTGCACATTACTAGACACAAGACAGCAAGCAAGACAAAATTAAATCAATTAATTCTTGTTTTATCAAGGACTAGACAACCTCAAGGACACTTTCTATCTATGATTTTCACACTTTTATACCTGAAACCAACAGAGTTATTCTTGAGGTCTGGAAGGATGAGTAATGATTTGAGAATATAAACTCCCAATAAATAGAGGTGTTATTACTGGGACACTTTATTCTCACTATGGGAATATTCTTTTATGACAATCGAGCAGCCTCTGTCCCTGTCTGTGGCAGGGGTATTGGACTAGATGGTTTTAAAGGTCAATTAATTGACCAACCCAAATAATTCTATGATTATTAACTTAAAATAAAATATTAAAGACTTGTGAAGTTCAGGAACTACTGATGCCAGATAAAGAAATAAAGTTACTTTTCTAAAATACTTATATGTATTTGGGGTTGCAATGCAAAGCTGGACATCATACATGATAAGCTACCAGACTTCTTTGCACAATAGTTAACTTGCCAACATGCTACCATCTGCAGATTAAAATTTAAATCTGCAATTTAAAATAGATTTAAGATATAGCAGAATTAAGAAAATGCTGTAGGTGGCAAGTAGTTCTTATTTTCATATTTTAAAATTTATTTTATAAAACATTCAACCAAGAAAAATTGGAAAGGTTTTTTTTTTTTTTTTTTTATTATATAATTATTATATAATATCTTAGCCTATACTCATCATCCTTTTTTTTTTTTTTTTTTTTCCCACAGGCAACTTTGAACATTAAGAAGTTGGGAAAAAATTCAGCAAAGTGTTACAAATTTTTGATACTTTTATGAAAGGCACTTGTATCTGGATTTTATTAATCCATTCTAATCTGTGTTTCACAATAAGGTTACAACAATCTTTCACCTTTCCATTGAGCAGTTTTGATGAAAAGAAATAGTTTTATACTGGTTTACCTTGCCTAAATAATAATAGGTGTCTTTCACATTTTCAGAAAGAAAAAAATATGTGGAATGAAATTTCATTAAGCAATGTACCAAACTTTCAGAAAAATGCTTCAGTTCTTAAAAATATTATCAGTCTGGTTTTTAAAACTAAGAATTTTTAGAATAACAAATTTGTCATTTTCAGACAAGAAGGAGGAAATAAAAGTGTACTTGTCTAAAAACCTGGATAAAGTGAACTGGTTATTTGTCCTTTGTATAAATTGCAAATTGGTATGCCCTTATGTATGAGTAGTATGTATGAATGAATGTATGCACATTCATAAATGCATTTCTGAGGTCATAGAATTAACTATCACATCATCATGTACATAACTAGAAGAGTACTTGGCAAACTTCTTAATTTCATGTGCTCTGCTTTGCAAAAAAATTCTTTGACCATAGTTCTTTGGTATGTCACGATGACTTATTTGTCTTCATATGCTGCCACTGGTTGGAAAGTGAAGTAGAATTGCTTATCACTTATCACTTGATTTCAGTCTTGGTTGTTGGCTGATTTGCTTTAACAATGGTGAACACATATAGGCATTGGGCTGATATTTGACTGACTAATGGATCATAAAAAATGTTTTTATTTATAAGTTTTGCTTGATGAAGAATGTCCTTATACTCCTGTCCTTATACTTCAGCTCACAGTAAAAATCCATTCTACTTCTTAAGGGTCTTAATTCTATTTCCTATGATTGGGATCAGAACTGGAAGACCTCAATTGTACTGTAACATTGCAAATGTAATGTAGTCATCTGTAGAGGATGTTTAGTTATTCTAATGTTTAGTAAGCAGGTCAACAAGAAACAAAAAGTCCAACTATATCCTTGGTTTACGAGCAAGACTGAGTGTCTGACTCTCTGGTTACTGACATCACATGCTGGGACTTATTGCAGAGTCTGAGGACTCCTGACCTGGCAGAGGACGGAAATAGCAGTGTCTGTCACAGCCTGGCACCTCAGCAAACTGTCCCTTTGCATCTGCCTTTGTGGGGCCTGGTGCTCGGATGGCAGCACAATATATGCCTAATCTACTGTTCTAATTGTTTGAACTGGGTTAAAAGACAGAATAAAACAGAATAGGTGGTGAAGGAATGGTTCATATGCTGGCCACACAGCAGGCATCACAGACACCACTGTTTAAAGCATCCTGAGTTTATTGATTGTGCAAGATGCCAGGTTGATTGGGACTGACACAGTATTTACTGACTATGAAATGTAAATGCCTAAAGCTGGAGGCTAGCTCCACACAGAAGTTTATTTCATTCAGTTTATGGAAATTTTATTGCTGAATATTACTAGCAAAAAAAAAAAAGTGTGGACATTTCTACTGGTTTATGTTCTGTTTGTGAAATTATAGCACAGATCCATGAGATTTTCTTTGCTCCAAACCTTCCTGGGCAAATGGTTTTCTCACTTGGGGAATGAGGTTTTAGAAGGAAAACATTGCAACTGAAATAGCTCCCAAGCATCTGTGTGGAATGAGAATACTTTATAACTGATGCATTTAGCATTTCATCAGAAGCTTGTTAAGTCAGATTTGGCAGGCGAAAGCATGGTGTGATAACCTCAAACTCATCCTGCTTTGGGTGTGCTGGTAGTAAGCAAATGTACCAAAGGTGTGAGAGCTATTACAGTGTGTGGTACAGCATTCTGGGCAGAGTTCTCCTCAATAAGATAGGTTGGCTTTCCCTTTCTGTAGTATGAATTTCACATCCATTTAAATTAACTGACTAGAATGAAGTTAATTCTCATCTACACACCCTCATGCCTGCCCTTAAGAGAATAAGAACCTAACTGGAAATAGGGAACAGCTTTGGGTAGTGCTTCTTTGTGCCCTGATATTCTACCTTTGAATCAACAGAGGCTTTTGGGGTAACTGAAGGACTATTTCAGCTTATCCTTAGTTCCCTTGTATATCTCTTTATTAATGTTGGAAATACAAAGGTCCTAAACTGAGAAACTATCTGCATGGTTAACGTTTAATTAACATCACTTCCATGATGCCTGAAAGTGTAGGAGTCCTGGGATAAACAAGAAATAGCTCTTCTCAAGGATGCAGCAGAGGTAGCACCCAAGTGATCAGAGATAACTGGGAAGAAGAAATACAAATGACTTAGGAGAAAGGCACTGAAACTTGCAGATAAGCACCGGGGGGAATCCCTCTCTCAAGTTACCTTGCTGGTTTGGTGTTCAGCTCTGATAATTACAGATCACTGGCACACAATTTGGAGTGACCAGGTATGTCTCCTTTAACTTACTATGATGAACAAACCATTTTAAAATTTTTTTTTTCCTCAAGTCTGAGAAGCCTGGGTACACCAATACTAAGAGCACAGATCTACATAAAGGCTGAAAAGGAAAGTTTGTTTCCTACTGTTTAGTGTAGGAAAAATCTGTTTGGAGAAGTCTGGAGAATGCATGAGTATGGAAGTATGAGTACACATGGAAAATGCATATTTTCTGGATTATGACAACTTACTTTTATGTCTCCTGCAGCAGAGCTAAATTTGGAAATTTTATCCCATAGGAAATTTGCGTATTTTAACATTTGCTTTTTTCTTCAAATCAGGACAAAAATATTATAATGAAAATTCCAGAAAAATCTGGAAGCTTTCTGATACTCCTTAAGTTGAAGCTTTATCTCTCAGCTCATTCAAGTAAGCAGACATGCTTTAATATTTTTTTTTTTTAATTAAGCCACATTTTCCCAGTGACACCTCACTTCAATGGCACTGGAGTTCAAAGTCCTGAGCAGTGCTCCTGTGCTGCAGCTGGAGTTGAGTGTCATACCCAAGCAGGCATCATGAGTGCCACTTTGCATTAGGCTATTGGAGACTTTAGTCCTGCATGAAACCTGGCCTGTAGAAGCAGACACTAGGCTTCTTCCTGTAAAGTGATGTGCAAATGGTGGATTTGAAACAGCATTCCTGAAGCACTTTAGATAAAAAGGCATATCAGATAAAGACCTGAAAAAGTGTCTTGTTTTTTCAGTAGAAAATCTTGGTTCATCTGACTGGTTTTTTTGAAGTAAGCATTTTCCTGAACTATGCAGAAACAAAGACTGCAGATATGAAAACGCTGAAAAACCTCCTTCTCTCAGTTGCACTGTTTTGAAGGCTTCCTGCTCCCTTGAAAAACACATTCTGTGAGCACCATAACCAAAAACCTTCATAGCAGCAGCACCTCTGCAAATGGGTAGCTCCTCTGGAGGAAAAGCTCCTTGGCACATGAGTGTTTATCTAATTTTTATCTCTTGCCTTGGTGATACCATGTCATAAGACCCCTTTTATTTCAACGGCCATTCCTGTGCCTTTGTGAGGTCTTGGTTAGCAGCTTTTTTGATGCTGAAAATTTTCTTTTTGTTTTACACCCATACATGTGCTCTATATGCACTGCATGTGCATGAACAGATGTAAGACAGGTTTTGTGGCTATGGACAAGGACACTAATGGTGTAGCCTTGGTGCAAGATGCGCTTAAGGTTTCATGGACACCTTACACTGTTGCATATGGATGAAGAGGACATAACAAGCATTTATGTCTCATTTCCATGGGTTAGTAAACATGGCTGATATTGTATTACCTGAAGTTGGATATTAGTCACCATTGTTGCTTATACATTTTATTTTTTATCCATAGTTGCTCACAGTTTTTTAACTCTGTGTGAGGTCAAGACCTTCACTAGTGTAAATTGATATTGCCATATTTAAATTAACTCAGTTGTGCTAGTTTATGCTGTCTAGGAGCTGGCTTTCATACAATTTTAGTTGTTAATTGCCAGGGCAATTGCAAATGTCCCTGTTTATGAAAAGTTCTGACAATAAGATCAATTCCTTTGTACTTGAAATTCATGTTGTGTTTGATTAGATGTAAATTAATTAGACAGAAGCCAATTGTATAGACATGTTTGTGGTTAGTATTCTAATTAACAAAAACAGCTCTCCTCTGACAATGCATCTTCCCACCTCCCCCAAGGAAAGGAATTTTCCTTCTTATTCATCCCATCCAAAGCATGCAAACCTTTGGGATGGGCAAATAAGCAAATCATTTGGCTATAAATGCACTTTTGTTGCTGTCTGAGCAAAACTAAATTTGGCTACATACTTCTATTATAGAGCTGTATTAGATTTAGCTATGGATGTTTGTTAGAAAACACTTGTCCTGAAAAAGTGTCTGGCACTGCTTTCCAGGATGGTCTACTTTGACTTTAAGATTTGAAATGAAGATGTATATATTCTGGCTGCTGATGAAACAGACTGGCAGCTGTTGATGGTCACAGCTGGGGAGTGAATCAACTGTAGAACAATCTCAATCCATACTTTTGAGAAATGATCCAGGCAATCCTTCCCTAAAATAAAATCATTCTGAAAAGGAGTAGCTTCTCCCTCCCAGGTAGGACAAATTTATTTAAATACTGTCAAAGCTAAATCACTTATATAGCAGAAGTATTTATGCAGTTGGTAGATGTTAAAAATATTATGTGCAGCATACACTTTTATTAAAATATCAGAAGAAATTTGATTTTAAAGTGGAGGGCCTGAAACCTCAGGAGACATACTTCTGGCAATGCAAGATTATTTCAAGCTTATTTACAGCTTTACAAGATGTCTTGTATGACATGCAATGGCCATATCACGTGCATCCCATTTTCATTATTCTGAAACATTGGAATAAACATGAACACTTTTCACTGCTTAAATGGTTCTAAAGCAAATGTTTTGAGGTTTGTTCATCTTATTTTATTAGAAAACAGTTGGACTTCCCAATTGAAAATGCTTTTATGGTTTACCATGTTCCACTGGCAAAATTTTGAAGGGAGTGGATTGTTGCACCACCATTTTGCAGAATTTGGACAGCTAAGTTTTTCAAATATCCTGGAAAAGTTGTCTTGGAGGCAACTCTTTTAATCAGTAACTTTAACATGTTTCTGCCAATGTAAATTATTCTGGTCTGCTGCAGAACCGTCAATAAATTTCATCAGTTTAATATTTAGTATCCACCCTCTGTAACTGGGAAAAGGCAATGCCATAAGCTAAAAAGAAACACTCAGGATAGTTACAAGTACTTGAGAAATATCTTCAGATCTTTCAACAATTGGACAAGTTATCCACATTCTTTCTAAATGCTTAAAGTTTATTGGCATGTGAACTGCTTAGCTGAATGGATAGATGAAAAAAAATTAAATATTTTGCAATCACTTTGGGCAATTTCTTTCTCCTTATTCCGGGAATGGTCTGGTTAATTAGCACGCTTTAAACGTAACATTTGGCTGTCTGATCTGCACAGATGTACAATTTGTGCTCTGCTGGTGATCCAGCTCCAAACATGCCACACTCCAGATGCTTTCTGTGTGTTGGCAGAAGCAGTATCTTTACTGCTGCATATTATTTTTTAAAAAGTTTATTTAATTTTTACTTCTATCCTTTTTTCTTTTTCTTCTTTACTTTATCAGTCACAAGTCAGGAACTTGAATCATTATATTTTAATGAAAAACTATTTTACCTAAGGTGACTTTCCCAGAGATGATGTCATCAGTATCATAAAAAAGACCCTCATGAAAAAATAGCTTTGACAGCAAATCCTAGCAATAAGGGAAAGAAAATCCATTGGTACAACTTCATGGAGTCTAAAACATTGTTTTAACATAGTCTGATTTCTGTTCTTCCTATTTTGGAGAGCTGAAAGACTTTCAAAGTGTTCCATAAGGCAGAACACACTCATCCAGCATTGAGAGGGTGTAATAGATGCACAATTTAAATCACAGAGTCTCAAGGATCTGATGGAGAAACTTTCTTTAAGATTAGACACTAGATTTGACTACAGCAAAATTATATACCCCTTCAACTTCACATATATATGGTGTTCCTCAGAGGGAGCTGCTCACGTACATT
This sequence comes from Urocynchramus pylzowi, assembly GCA_013397555.1. Classification (NCBI taxonomy): domain Eukaryota; kingdom Metazoa; phylum Chordata; class Aves; order Passeriformes; family Fringillidae; genus Urocynchramus; species Urocynchramus pylzowi. Next base: position 5,878 of record VZRH01000534.1, on the reverse strand, counting down.
GATGGGAGTCCTCTCCATGGCAGTGGATGGCCATTATCTGTGACATTATTCACTCAACTAGTTATTTAGGTTTTTTTCTGTTATGAAGATTTAAGATTTCAAACTAAACTATTATAAATATTTAAGATTTCAAATTTCAAACTATGAAAAAATGGGGCAAATAAAGGGAAACACTACAGCAACAGAGTTCAAGGCTAAGTGCAGCAGTCACAGAATCACAGAACTTCAGACAATTCTCTCTCCAGCCTGTCATGGTCCCAGTGTATTTGTCACTCCTCCAAGCTTTGTACCATCAGTTCACTTACTGAGGAGCCATCTGCCCCTGTGTCCAAGTCACCAATGGATAAGTTAAACAATACTGGGCCCAGTATTGAACCTTCAGGTGTACCACTAGTGACAAGCCTCCAACTACACCCTGTGTCTCTTCTTATGATCGTCTAGGATCTGCTGTTCTGCTAGTTCTCAATCCACCTCACTGTCCACTCAGCCAGCATCAGCCAGTCCACAATTCATCAGTTCACCCATGAGGATGTTGTAAGGGTCCAAACAACTTGCTCAATGAGGTTTTTAACAGGGTTTATGGTTTTTCATGTACTCTGAGTTGGATGAACAGGAGAAATGACAAGATATTCTGAAGAGGTCAAAATATCAAAAAATAATTTACTGGCAACTTTAGCAAATCAGAGAACTTTGGCAAAGGGTTTAGAGCAAAATTCAAGCAACATAAAACACTTCTCAAAGTATTAACTTGGCCCATTCAACTTAGCAAACTTTAAGCCCATTTGATTTCAAGTTACTCAAGAATTCCAAATGGTAGTTAGAAGAAGAAAGAGAGAAAGACAGAAAAGTGTGGGGTAGGGCACTGCCTCACATGAGCTAGGCCCAAACTGTACCTTTCCCCACACATGCATCCCAAAATGTCTTGAGACATTAGTTGTTCCAGCCTCTCACAGATGCTGTTAGACAGTGTTGATAGCCTTGCTAAAATCAAGATAGACAATATCCACTGCTTTCCCCTCATTCATTCAGGCAGTTGTTTAATCACAGAAGGCAATCAGGTTGTCAAAGCATGATTTAACTTTAGTGAATCCATGCTGGCTATTCTTGATCATCTTGCCATCCATGTGGATAGAGATGGCCTCTAGAATGAGGTGCATCATCACCTTTCCAGGTATTGAGGTGGGGCTGGTTGTTTGGTACTTCCCTGGGTCCTCTTTCTTGCCCTTTTTGAAGGCGAGGGTGACATTTGCTTTCTACCAATCCTCAGGCACCTTTCCTGATCTCTACAACCCTTCAAAGATGATCGTGAGCAGCCTCACTGTTGTGTCCACTGTTGGAATCCAAGACATTCCTCTCCATGCCCTGAACCCCAGACAGGGGTCTGGGGAGCCCTGGAAGGAAACCAAAAACACTTGGGGCTTTGATTTCAGCCCATGGAACAAATTACCAAGCTTATATGAGGAATCACAAAAGTTTAGACAACACAGTAGCAGTAGTCATAGGGTGAAAGGAGAAATTTTGGGATTTGGTACAGGGGGGTTTAAAACCCTAAGATGGAGGGATTGGGGCGTGCCCTATCCTTCTTCCTTCTTCTTCCTAACGTCCATCTTTTAGGTGATGCTGGCATTTTTAGATTGGTTTTGAGTAGAAATTCACTGTCTAACACAGGTGTTAGGGATTGGCACACAATTGTAAATATCCAATACGTAGTTCATAGCACAAAAGATAGCACCAGCCCCGTGGGAGGCAGTGCGCCTTGGACTGACCTGCTAGCCAGAGCTCGGCGGGTCAGACAGAAAATATTTTAGATAAGAAACAATAAACATCACTGAGAACATGAGCAGAAGGCTCCTGACTCCTTCTTGGACAGCTGGGTTGGGAAAAGTGGCTTCCACCAACATCTGGGGTCATCTCCACCAGAGAAGATCCCAACATCCACCAGCTCTCTCAGCACTGTGGATGCATTCTGTCAAGGTCCATGGACCTGTGCAGGTAAAATTTGTCCTAGTTCTCTTACCCAATTGTCCTTAACCAAGGGAAAATCTTCAGTCTTGAGGCTGATGGTGACTTTCCTGTGTAGAAGTCATACTTCGACTAGTAATATATCATCTCTGACACAGAATTGTTATAGCACTTCTATGAACACACCAACAGTGTTATTAATCAAACTGATTATATACAGAAAGCTTTTATCCATGATATATTTGTTTTCTTCTAAAAATTGTTGGTTTTCTTCTGGCTGCAGTTTCTGGTATCCCAAAGGAGCACCTGTTCATATTTCCATTTTTCTTCTTCCAAAGAAAGGACAATTATTACAAAGTCTATCACTGTAAGATTAAGGTCATATTTTATTCAAACAGTTTAAGGGAGTAAAGTCACATTCTGTACAGAAAAAATAACCTGTGGTACTATCAGAAGTAGCAGAAGTAATGAAACTTTCTGTCATCTAAAGTAGACCAAAATTTCTATGAAATATTTATGCAATTATAGAGTTGATAGTGGAGTCCCAAGAAATGATAACTGCAAGGTCTATTTTCTGAAAAATGTTGCCTCTGAATCTTGTGCATGTAGGAGTAAAGTTTCTAGTGTATTTTTTGTAATGTTATCTTAAGATAGCACTGACAGGTTGGACCATAATGGCAGCTTATAGAAAGTTTTTATTAGACAATACATTTAGGGGTCAAGATGAC
>VZRH01000533.1:27340-54039 GCA_013397555.1 Urocynchramus pylzowi | reverse complement strand
CCTCACTGCCCTTTATGGCCCTTTATGGCCCCTCACGGCCGTTCAGGTCCCCTCAAGGTGCTGGTCTCAGTCCCTCATGGGACTTTATGGCACTTCATGGTCCCTCACTGCCCTTTATGGCCCTTCATGGTCCCTCACGGCCGTTCAGGGTTCCTCAAAGTGCCGGTCTCGGTCCCTAATGGGACTTTATGGCCCTTCATGGTCTCTCACAGCCCCTCAGGATCCTTCAAAATGCCGGTCTCAGTCCCTCACCGGGCTTTATGGCCCCTCATGGTCCCTCACATGGTCCCTGTGATTCTCTGAAAGGTTTTGTAATTCGCTGAAGGATTCTGTGAAGGGTTCTGTGATTCTCTGAAGGATTCTGTGAGGCTGTGATGGATTCTGTGAAGGGTTCTGTGAAGGATTCTGTGATGGATTCTGTGAAGGGTTCTGCGATTCTGTGAAGGGTTCTGTGAAGGATTCTGTGATTCTGTGAGGCTGTGAAGGGGTTTGTGAAGGGTTCTGTGAAGGGTTCTGTGAAGGGTTCTGTGATGCTGTTACCACAACCCTGTCCCTGTTGAGCAGGGATCATGGAAGGCACACAGACACCTCTCCCTGCCACACCCTCGTCTGCAGCCGGGGGCAGGTCCCGGTGGCCGCTGTCCAGGGACAGCCACACCTGTCCTCCCGCCTTACCTGGCTGCTGTTTGTCTCCTGCTCGGCACAGGAACCCACCATCTTGGCACAGCATGAAAGTGCCTAATCAGCTGGCATGAGGGAGGGATGTTGAAGCCAATCCCAGACTTCAAAGAGCTTTTTGCTTTTGTACCTACCTCAGCCAGAACACAAGAGATTTATTCACCAGCTGCTTGTAGTATTTCAGACCAGAACAAGGGTCTGGCTCTGGTTTAGGTACACCCCACTGTGTCAAACCCAACTACCCTGAAAGGTTAACATGGGTTAGAGTTTCTTCCTGAGAATTACGAATAAAGTTCCCTTGTCAGGAAAGACAAACCTATGGAGGAGAAATTAAACGAAGTAAACAGTTCGCCAAACAGAGTGTTTGTTTAATCAAGACTTTATTGAAGACATTTCAGAAGTTTTTGTACAAAACAACATTCCCACCCCCATATCAGGCTGTTAGTCACCCACTGGGAACAAAGCAAGTGCCTGGTGTACACTGGCAACCTGGGGACACTCAGAGTTTGCCACGGAATTCACAGAAGTACCAAATTCCCTTGGTTTAGAGCTGGGTAATTTCAGCCTTGGCTCAGTTAGGAGCAAAGGAAATCAAAGGAGTTTTTTCCTGGAGGTAACTGAGCATACTGGGATCTGACAGCAGCCTACGCCGGCCTTACTCTGAGGTCAGGTCATTTAATTCTGCAAAGAGCCAGCAGCCCACTTTGGGCTTGGAAGTGGAAAGGAAGCAGCAGCCCCTGGATTTAACTTGCAGGTTTGAATCCATTTCAGAGGGTTCCAGGAGATGCCCATCACCGAGAGCACAGTAGTGTTTGCAGGAAGCATTAGAGCAGAGCAGTGGCAATACCAAGTGAAAGACTCAGCCCCTTTGCTTTCCAAATACACCTAGAGAGAGGCTGAGTGTCAGACTGGCTATGTCAACAAGCATGTAAAAACCCCTAGAGACACAGACAGGAGTGGCAGGGTTAAATTGTGACTGAGGGGCTGTTCCTGTCGAGTTCTGTGCACTTCTACCACGGCAGAGTTTCCCCTTGCCAGTCCAGGAAAGAACCATTTTCTTTTTCACCGAGACGGTCCAGAACAGAGAGAATACCTGGGATAGCCTCCTGCACCTGCATGGGAGCCTGGAATGAATCAAGCTTAGGTCATTACTGGGAATATCCTGCAGAAGGGAATTAAATGCCTTTAAGGAGGCTCTAGAATGAAGGGGGATGTATTTTTGTGTGGATGTGACAGTCTGGTCAGAGAGAGAGAGAAAGCTAGATAAGCTTTCCCATGAATTGGTCTGAGGGAGCTGGAGAGAAAGAATTAAAACAATCCACAGGTGGTGTTTTGGAATAAGCTATTTTCCTCGTAAGGTTGTTTACAAAAGGGTGATTTCTTAATTAGCCAATGCTGATGGTGTTTTGATTAAGGGACCAATCAGGTCCACCTGTACAAACTAGAGTACAAAAAGGAATGGGTTCTTAATAAAGCTGTTATTAGCCTTCCGAGAATGCATGGAGTGTGTCACTCATTTATCTGTGTCATCTCTGACTCAACGGTGACACTTTTGTGTGTCACAGCACACGGAGGTGTGCAGCCAGGGGGCTGGGACAGCAAGGGAGCCCCAGTGTCCCGTTTCCAGCGCTGGCACTCACCATGTTTCCACCCATGTCTGTTTGAAGCCAGCCTGGGTGCAAGGAAATGCAGAGAATTCCATCTGATTTCAGGTCTGCAGCGAGACACCGGGTGATCATGTTCAGTGCAGTCTGCAGGAGTGGAAACCACCAATTAATGTGCTGTTAATGAGCCTCGAGCACCGCCTCGAGCCCAGCTGGTGGGCACCTCCCTTCCACCCTGCTGGCACAGCACGGGGCAGGAAGAGGCTCTCAGTAACTCATCCAGACTTTCTGGGAACTCTGAAGGCTCTGCCACCACAAACTTAGTGCCCAAAAACGAAACTAAGTTGTAATGAAGATAAAGTAGCATTTGAAACGCCTCAGGAGCTGTGAGGAGAATAATATTGACATAAGGACTGTGTTTTTCTGCACTAATCACTACACAAACATGAATTTACTTCTGAACAAGGAAAACAAGCATTTAACAGCTTATGAGTAGGTGGTGTAGGAGAAACTGTATATGTGATCCTGACTATCTGTACAAACTCAATCTCTAGATGTGAGAAAACTAAAAATCCCACCTGTCACTAACTGACATCACCACGTAGAGGTCAGCACACCTTTTGCTGAGTTTCCTGCCTGCTCTCTCTCTTGGATGGGAGCAGAACACAGCTGATGGAACCCACACTCGATGGCATCAGCTCATCCCCAAATGCCAAATCCCTCAGGAGTGGATCTGAGTCAGAGCAGGGATTTGGGAGCCTGTTCTCCAGAAGTTGCTCCAGGTGCAGCGTTCCACAGCTCCCATTTCCACCCACGTGAAGAACAAGAACACTTTTTGTGTCCACAGAGGTGCTGCACCCCTTCCTAAGGTCATGGTCTCTAGCTGCCCTCAGCCAGAGAGCACAGCCCAGGGCAGCCCACAAACCTTTGCTATCCTGTAGGGATAGACCTTGAGGAACATCTCATTGGCCTGGACGAGCTGCATGGAGGCAGCCAGAGAGGACATGTTGATGATGGCAGCTCTGTGACAGCCCATCCCAGTGCCCAGCTGTGCTGCCTTCCTCAGCAGCGGGAGGAACGCCTGTGGAAACCAGAATTTGCCTTCACTAGGTGGCTTGGGTTGGAGCTGCATCATTCAAAGCAGGAACCCCAGTACAGCTCTGTGCCACCAGCACAGCGTGGCCATGGCTCCTCAGAGCCAGTGGCCAGAGGAGACCTTCCTCCAGTGCCTCTTCTGCCCACCTCCTGTCCCCACACCAGCTGCACAGACAGCAGCTCCAGACAGGCAGGGCCACCATGTCACAGCTGTCTCTGTGCACTCCCAAGGGCACAAATACCTGGACAAGTCCAGCTCACTTGTGGAAAGCCCCAGATTAAGCCCATCCCTCCCAGTCCTCACCTTGGTGACCATCAGCTGGGCAACGGTGTTGGTTTCATAAATGGTGAGCATGGTCTCTGCTGTGACCTCCTCCAGCGAGGCGAGCACGTTGATGCCAGCGTTGTTGATGAGGCAGTTCAGCCCTTTATCTCCCACAATTTCTTCCACTTCCTTGACCACTTTCTTGATGCTGTTCTCACAGACCACATCTGCACAGAGGAGGCAGGAAGAGCCCCAGTGAACAGGGCAGGGTGTGCCTGGCACGAGACAACCCGTGCCAAACCCGTGCCAAACCCAAGCTGAGGCTCAGTGGGGACGTTTGGGCAGCACACCAGTGAAAATGCACAGATTTTACAGAATTACATCTCCCCAGTGTTATCTTAAGATGGTTTTCAGCTGCTGGAGATTGTGTCCAGCTACTGATCACTCAGGAGACCAATATTTTTAAGATGCACTCACCTAAGCTGAAGAAATTTCAGAAATAAAGCCCGTTACTCACCCAGTTGCAGGAGCTTGATGTTGCTGTATTGCTTGCTAAGCTGCTGCAGTTCCTAGGAAGAAGAATTATTTTTATTTTATATATATATATATATGTATATCTTCTAGCTATTGCATAAATCACTTTGAATTCTGCACCTCCAGAATTGCAACTGAAATATTTTCATGATTGGACTGAAGGCAGAGATTCTCCTTTGTTTTCCAGCCTGCTGAGCAGCTTTCCTAAGAGCCAGATCAGGAAATTGGACTCTTCCCCTGCTTAGTCCAGACTCCAGCATGCTGGATTTTTAGTGGGATATTTCTCAGTTTTAGTGCTCAGTTCTCAGCATTCCAGTAAAAATCCAGTGCCTTCCCAATTCTGTGAGAAAAGGGAAATTCTCCTGAAGCTCTGCTAGTGCTGGACACCCCTTCAAGGCAACAGGACTGCTTTTAAAAACCCATTTGGAATTCCTGTCTGCAGGAAAATTTCCCCAGCAGTTTCCCCATGGGAATCCCATTTCCCCAGCAGCCTCGTTAGCGTCAGTTCTTGTAAGTGGAGGTGAAGCCCACCAAGAAATCAGCCTGAGGCACAGCCACTGTCCAGGAGAACAACTCCCTCCCTGCTGGAGCTCACTCTTTGCCTGTCAGCACGGTGGGCTGGTGTTCCTGCAGAAATCCGTGCTGCACAAAGCGTGTCCAAATTGGATTTATGGGCCCAGCTGGAATACTCAGGTTTCTGTGCCATGAAGCCAAGTGGGAAGCGTGGCCAAAGACAACAGATGGATTCCATATTCCCAGTCATGTTCAGGAGACACAGCAACCTGGCCAAACATTCCAGCCCCAGCAAATCCCTTTCTTTAGGAGCCCTTTGGGAATAGGGGTCAGGAGGGCAGGTTTGGAAAGAATCCTTCTCTGCCCCTTGGAGACACTTTAGGGACTCGGTGTCCTCTGACAAACCATAATGGATCACATCTTTTATCTCACATCAGACCCTGCAGGGCTCTCTCCAGGCTTGTTTGGGAGATTTGTTCTCCCACCGAGGCCAATCCACAACTGCAGTTAAGGCTATTAAGGGGAGGGGGAAGGAAAAACAAGTCAGAAGCACAAAACCAGAAGACATTCCTTGCTTTGGACAGGGCTTGGTGGGACAGATTTCCATAAATTAAAGGCTCAGAACACCCTGTCTTGTTTATTGATGGAATAGCTCTGCCATGTCAAGGCCTGCAGTAATTCTGTGCCTTTGGATTGTCGCTGGATTTCAGTTTGACAGTATCACTCGGTGCATAAAAAACTCCAGGAGTGCTCTGGCTTCTCCAGGTCTGTCCATTTATTTATAGTTCATGTATTTATATGCTTTACTCTCCGACAGAAACGAGCTACCAGCTCCTGCTGAAAGGCAAGAGCTGCTCTGAGTAGCAGCAGCAACTGAGAGGCTTCTGAAGTGAGCAAGCAATATTTTCAATTAAGAGCTGAAGCATTCTCCAGTACACAGCCAGCATGAAATTACAATAGCTGCATGCAAATTTGGTTTAAAATTCAATGGGTTTTCCAGTTAATTACTTAGTTAACAAGTGACTCCCACTTCAGGGGTTTAAATTTCTGAGAAGCAGCTCCCAGGCACAAAGCTGATNCATGCAAATTTGGTTTAAAATTCAATGGGTTTTCCAGTTAATTACTTAGTTAACAAGTGACTCCCACTTCAGGGGTTTAAATTTCTGAGAAGCAGCTCCCAGGCACAAAGCTGATCTTTGGTCTTCAAGAATGTTACACCTGATATAAGCTGAAAAATCCAGTTAGAACATCTAAAAGTTGCAGCAAAGCCTATTTCCCCCTCCTGTGACTAGAAGGAACATGAGAAAAGGAGGACTGAGACAAGTAGGTACAGCCAACATATCCCAGCTAAGTCATTTTTAATTAGTGTGCTGTGACAGATAGTTTAAAAACAAACAAGACAAACAAAACCCAACAAAAAGCCACAACAAAAGCCCCTAACACTGTGTTTATTTAGCATAGTAGCTGTAGAACTGCTCTGCACCTGAACAATCACCCCTGAGAATCAACTCGTGGGGAGTCCAAGACGAGAATTAAACTCTGATTAGCATCTGTTGTTTCCTGCTTGCTGATTTTTAATTACGATTAACAAAGAGTCAGCCTATTCTGATTTAAACAAGATCCTCTGGCACTCAGGGCTCCAGACGCAGACTCATCAGCACACAGGGTATTTATTGCTAGATTTCAACCAGGAATGTTTTGTTGTCTTTGTCATTTAGCAAGATTTACTTTGCCTTCTTTATGAAAGCATTATCCACTTCAGTTACAGCTCTTGGAAAGGGCCTGGCCCCACTCAGCCAGTTGGAAGCAATCAAGCCAAACAAACACAGCCTGAGGGCAGGATAAAGGTGCTTGGGTATCCTTCACCTCATCCTGCTTGCGCTCGGGACAAAGCCAGAGGTGTATCCTATTTTCCTGCGTCCCTCTGAGACAGCTTTTCAGTATCACAGTGTACAGCCAGCTCACTGTTCAACCCTGGAACAGCTTCCACAGCACTGCCCTGACCCACAGCCCTCTCTGACTCCAGAAAAACCAGACCTCGCTGCTGTAGGAAGTGTAAAACACTTCCAAAAAAAAAAAAAAAAATCAAACAAAACGACTCTGCAATAACCCAAAATTAGAAAGACTTCAAGAATACCCTCTCTGCCTGATACATATCCAGAAATGCCCCCTTTGCCTGATAGATCTGGTGCACAGATCACTCAGCTGCTCTTCCCAGGTGCAAACCACATGGCTAAAATATGTGTTCAAGGGAAAAACAAGCCCCAAACCTGACAGAGACAGTGAGCAGAGAGCTCCGCGGCTGACAAGGGAACAGGCACAGCTTGTAACACAATCTCCTGCTTCAGAGCGAGGGAAACTGCACATTTAGCCCTGGAAGCTTCCCAGAGCTCTGCAGAGGACTCGGGCAGGGAGGGATTTGTTCACCTGGGAACTCACTCGGGCTTGGGGAGAGCAGGAGGACTGGGAGATGCTCCTGTGCATATCCTACAGCTCTGGGCACTTTTTACATTTATTTATTATTTATTTATTTTATTTATTTATTCACCCCAATTTTTACAAAATTTATTTATCTCCTCCTTCCCCCATCACACACCACAGGGGCTGCACCGTTTTTAAGTGCAGTCCTTTAGGACAGAGATTTTCCCTTTTATGAGAAAGCAGGATGGGGGAGGAAGGAGCAAAGAAGAAAAAGGGGAGTGTGGGGAAGAATTCCAGCTTGTGCTGGCTCCCTGGTAACGACAGCACTGGGGTTGTGCCCATCTGGAGAGCAAAAACAGGACATCAGGATTATTTCCCAGGAGATTTGTAGCTGCTCCCACTCTCAGCGCTGGAGCAGCCCAAGAAAAGGCAGATTGGGATCAGAGCGTGGCTGGAGGAGTCTCCGATGGTGCTTTTCCAGGAGGGCAGTGGTTATCTGGCTGCCTGCGGGCCTGCTGCACGTTATCGTGTGATCTGCAGCCCATTTGTTAGGCAAATGTTCTGGGGAGGCCACCTAGGAGCTCCTCAGCCCCAGAGCTCGAGTTTTCACAACTTCTGCCAGCACAGACTCACATGCAAAAGCCTGCAGCTGTTCAGCGTTAGCCCAAGGTTAGGGAGTTACAGGAGATGTGCTGCTTTCCCTGGTGAAGAGAGGAAAGCAAAGTCAGATTTCCCCAGAATCTTTGGAAAAGCAGCTCCTCAGGGGCTCTTCTCTGTCCACTGTTTGGAGGGCTCCAAAATATTCAGCCATCACTCTGCTGAGAGATGATGGCTGAAACACCTGCCCAAGGTGGAACGGTGTTTGCCAGCAGTTAACTGTGTTTAATCACTTTTCCTCTAAAAATTGGAAGATTATTTCTAAAAGCCTTTTCATTTAAGCTCTGCCCATCTCCATTCTGCAATAGGGAAATGCTGCTCTGCCAAACCAGAAGAGAGCAGAATTTAAAGGAACTGTCCAAAGTTGCTGTTCTCCAGCTTCATCCTCCCATACAGGAGAGGAACTGGGGGACAATTCACTTGTACCAAGGAGGACTTTCCATATGGTCAACAAAAAGCCAAGAGGAAAAACCAAAATTAGACCACCTGAATTGCTGTCAAGAGAAAAAGCACTGACCCAGGTGTGCAGGGAAAGAAAAACTCCCTGAACTTCACAGCCCACAAACAGATCTGAGATGGGCCAAGCCCATTTCATGTGCCCTAAGTTGAGCCAATCCCTGGAGAGCAGAAACCTGAACTCTGGGTGTTCAAAATTTGACTGGAAATTCAGTGATGGAAAGGAAAAAGGAAAAAAGAAAAAGGAAAAAGGAAAGGAGGAAAAATCACTGAACCTTTGCCTTTCCTACCACACTCAGCAGCACTGCCAGGCTGGAGCCAAGCTTTGAGAGCAGCAGCTGAATTTGGTGCTGCCATGACCAAGATTCCCAGTGCTGGAGGTTGGAGCAGGTCTGTTCTTGCCCTCTGCCAGCCCCAAGGACCAGTGGGAACACTCTCAGAGGGTCAGAGAGTTTTGTGCCAGCTCCATGCATTGCAGATGGGGCAGATAATGCTGGTGAAACCACTACAATACCTTTAGTAAAGATTTCTCTTCCTTGTGGAGTTTCCAAAGCCATCTGTTAGAAATCTGCTTTCAGCTGACTGCAGAGGTTTCTATTGATGTCCTGCCAAAGCACAGCACATGGCCTAGAGGTCCTTACAAAGAACAAAAACCCACCCTGATCCACCAAGGACACAACTTGCCTCCCTAAAAAATAAAACAGCTCAGGATACACCCCATGTGGCCGGCAGGATCCCCGGTGGGCTTGCTGGAATGTGGCTCCTGGCCAGTTTCCTGCCTACAGGAGCCACCCTGCCAGAGGCTTTCCAGGTTTCTCCCACCAGCAAGGAGTGACCCAGACTCTTCCCAGACACATTGCACTGTCTGAGGGCTGTTTCATCTTCCTGTGCAGGTTTACAGCCTTTTTGCTGCAGGTTTTTAAATACTGACCCCACACACACACACAAAAAATCTTTAAAACTGATGAGCTGTGCTGAGATTTGCCCGTGTAATGTTTCCTAGGAAGCTCTTCCTGTTGAAGGAACCATTTCACTTCTCCATGTAATGGATCCGAGACCATTAGGATCAAAAATCACAGCTGGTGAAAAAGAGGAAAAACCTCCCTCAGCACTGGCTGAAGCAGCTTTAGGACAAACAACCACGCAGGGAGATTTTGATCTAGCACAGGTCAGATGTCTCTGCTGCTTTCCTGTGCCACTACTACACCGGGCTCTTGTGCAATCACTGTAGGAAATCGGGCTGGGAGCGGTGCCAGCTCGGGTAGCAGCAGTTAAAGGGAACAGAATGGAGTGAATTTCTGCTCAGGTGCTGCCAGGAGGGGCTCGGGGGGGGCACAGGGAGCAGCAGCCCTGAAAGGGAGCTGTGCACCTGATCCCAGCCTTGCTGGGCTGTTTCTCTGCACTTTCATTCAGGAATACCCTAAATGTACCTTTGTGCTGGAGACTTTTTAAAAAGCATTAAGATATTTTCCTTCAGTTTCATACGGACCTGCAGAGGTCAGACTGCAGCTGTTACCTGGCCAACCCTGTCCCACATCCTGAGCACCACCTTTTAGAGGTTTTTTTGTAGCTCAGCAGTAAACAAAGCAGCTGTGTTTGATTTATTGCTAGGACGGTGTGATCACAATCTGTGTGAAAGGAACCAAATCCCCCAGAAGGAGCAGACACAGGGGCTCTGTTTCCCTCTGGAATTTGCCTTGCTGGAAACAGGGGAGGGGCAGGGATGGGGCTGTGGGTATCAATTCTCCCAAACGCCTGCGCCGTGCCACAGGGGTTGGGGACAGTCGCAGGGCTGAGAGCCGAGGGGGATGGGTACCTGGGTGAGTTTCTGTGCCGCCCAAATTCCCCCTCTCCGAGATCAGCCTGCACAGCCAACAGGTGACACTGCTGGTCACAGAGCGACGGATCACCCCCAGCGATTTGCCTCCTGCAAGTCTGAGGTGTGTGTGAAATTTTGTCTGTGATATTTGAGTTTAAAAGACTTCTATAAAAGTCTACAGGAGTCCCAAAATTACTGCGATGCTGCAGCAGCAGGGACTTGGGCTGAAATGGGAGAGAGAGAGGGCACCAAGTGGCTCCGAGCAGCAGGTACCAAAACCTCCTGTTTCCAGCAGGAACTCTGAGCCCTGCCCAGCAGATTGGGGAACTTAGAGAAGTGTTTAACTCATCGCTCATTTGGGCTTTCTCACTTTTTGCAAGTGCAGAGGAGAAAAAGAGGCAGACAGGGCACACGGCTCCTGATGGGGACACAGAAAGGCGTGGAGAGAGAGAAGCAAAGCTTGGCGGGTTTCTCCCACGGGAAAGATTTCTGAGGGATGATGGGCTGCCCCTGCAGGGCTCCGGGCCTTGCAGATCCGGGCAAGGACAGCACAGACACCTCTAGCAGCAAATCCAGCGAGAAACTCGGGGATGAAAGGAAGGGGGTGGCAGGAGCGTTGGAGATGCTGCAGCTGCCCGGTCGTGTCCCGCTCGCTCTCCTCCTCCCGGGAACGCTCCTCATCATCGATAAACCTCAGCTCCAGCCCCGGAGAGCTGCCCGGTATCGGCTCCACCCGGCCCGNGCAGCAAATCCAGCGAGAAACTCGGGGATGAAAGGAAGGGGGTGGCAGGAGCGTTGGAGATGCTGCAGCTGCCCGGTCGTGTCCCGCTCGCTCTCCTCCTCCCGGGAACGCTCCTCATCATCGATAAACCTCAGCTCCAGCCCCGGAGAGCTGCCCGGTATCGGCTCCACCCGGCCCGGCTCCATCCCAGCCCGGGAGCTCCGTCCCGGCCCGGGAGGTCCATCCCTGCTCCATCCCAGCCCGGGAGCTCCGTCCCGGCTCCATCCCAGCCCCGGAGCTCCGTCCCGGCTCCATCCCAGCCCCNGCACAGGGAGCAGCAGCCCTGAAAGGGAGCTGTGCACCTGATCCCAGCCTTGCTGGGCTGTTTCTCTGCACTTTCATTCAGGAATACCCTAAATGTACCTTTGTGCTGGAGACTTTTTAAAAAGCATTAAGATATTTTCCTTCAGTTTCATACGGACCTGCAGAGGTCAGACTGCAGCTGTTACCTGGCCAACCCTGTCCCACATCCTGAGCACCACCTTTTAGAGGTTTTTTTGTAGCTCAGCAGTAAACAAAGCAGCTGTGTTTGATTTATTGCTAGGACGGTGTGATCACAATCTGTGTGAAAGGAACCAAATCCCCCAGAAGGAGCAGACACAGGGGCTCTGTTTCCCTCTGGAATTTGCCTTGCTGGAAACAGGGGAGGGGCAGGGATGGGGCTGTGGGTATCAATTCTCCTCCCAAACGCCTGCGCCGTGCCACAGGGGTTGGGGACAGTCGCAGGGCTGAGAGCCGAGGGGGATGGGTACCTGGGTGAGTTTCTGTGCCGCCCAAATTCCCCCTCTCCGAGATCAGCCTGCACAGCCAACAGGTGACACTGCTGGTCACAGAGCGACGGATCACCCCCAGCGATTTGCCTCCTGCAAGTCTGAGGTGTGTGTGAAATTTTGTCTGTGATATTTGAGTTTAAAAGACTTCTATAAAAGTCTACAGGAGTCCCAAAATTACTGCGATGCTGCAGCAGCAGGGACTTGGGCTGAAATGGGAGAGAGAGAGGGCACCAAGTGGCTCCGAGCAGCAGGTACCAAAACCTCCTGTTTCCAGCAGGAACTCTGAGCCCTGCCCAGCAGATTGGGGAACTTAGAGAAGTGTTTAACTCATCGCTCATTTGGGCTTTCTCACTTTTTGCAAGTGCAGAGGAGAAAAAGAGGCAGACAGGGCACACGGCTCCTGATGGGGACACAGAAAGGCGTGGAGAGAGAGAAGCAAAGCTTGGCGGGTTTCTCCCACGGGAAAGATTTCTGAGGGATGATGGGCTGCCCCTGCAGGGCTCCGGGCCTTGCAGATCCGGGCAAGGACAGCACAGACACCTCTAGCAGCAAATCCAGCGAGAAACTCGGGGATGAAAGGAAGGGGGTGGCAGGAGCGTTGGAGATGCTGCAGCTGCCCGGTCGTGTCCCGCTCGCTCTCCTCCTCCCGGGAACGCTCCTCATCATCGATAAACCTCAGCTCCAGCCCCGGAGAGCTGCCCGGTATCGGCTCCACCCGGCCCGGCTCCATCCCAGCCCGGGAGCTCCGTCCCGGCTCCATCCCAGCCCCGGAGCTCCATCCCAGCCCCGGAGCTCCGTCCCGGCTCCATCCCAGCCCCGGAGCTCCATCCCAGCCCCGGAGCTCCGTCCCGGCTCCATCCCAGCCCGCACAGGGCTCTCTCTGCCGGCACAGGGATGCTCGAGATGTCCCGCGATTCCAAAGTGCCTTCTCCTCCCTCCCGACCTCTTTACCCCGCTCCGGGGACCCCCGGCGCCCCCGCCCCGCTTACCTGCGCCTTCTCCGGGTACCGGCAGGTCGCAAAGACCAAATCCGGAGAGGGGCTGGCGGNAGGGAATTGGTTCTTCCCGTGCCAGCTCCAGGGCACGGACAGAGCCTAGGGGAAGGGGAATTTGCTTTTCTCCCTCCCACTCCGGGGCAGGGAGAGAGCCCCAGGGGAAGGGGAATTGGTTCTTTCCCCGCTCTGCTCCAGCGCAGGGACAGAGCCCAGGGGAGGGGGAATTGGCTTTCCCCCCCTCCCGGCTNGCTTTGCCCCCTCCCACTCCGGGGCAGGCAGAGAGCCCCAGGGGAGGGGGAATTGGCTTTGCCCCCTCCCGGCTCCGGGACAAGCAGAGAGCGCCCAGGGAAAAGGGAATTGGTTCTTCCCGTGCCAGCTCCAGGGCACGGACAGAGCCTAGGGGAAGGGGAATTTGCTTTTCTCCCTCCCACTCCGGGGCAGGGAGAGAGCCCCAGGGGAAGGGGAATTGGTTCTTTCCCCGCTCTGCTCCAGCGCAGGGCAGAGAGCCCCAGGGGAGGGGGAATTGGCTTTGCCCCCTCCCGGCTCCGGGACAAGCAGAGAGCGCCCAGGAGAAGGGGAATTGGCTTTTCCCCCTCCCATTCCGGGGCAGGGAGAGAGCGCCCAGGGAAAGGGGAATTGGCTTTCCCCCCTCCCACTCCGGGGCACGCAGAAAAGAGCCCCAGGGGANTTGCCCCCTCCCACTCCGGGGCAGGCAGAGAGCCCCAGGGGAGGGGGAATTGGCTTTGCCCCCTCCCGGCTCCGGGACAAGCAGAGAGCGCCCAGGGAAAAGGGAATTGGTTCTTCCCGTGCCAGCTCCAGGGCACGGACAGAGCCTAGGGGAAGGGGAATTTGCTTTTCTCCCTCCCACTCCGGGGCAGGGAGAGAGCCCCAGGGGAAGGGGAATTGGTTCTTTCCCCGCTCTGCTCCAGCGCAGGGACAGAGCCCAGGGGAGGGGGAATTGGCTTTCCCCCCCTCCCGGCTCCGGGACAAGCAGAGAGCGCCCAGGAGAAGGGGAATTGGCTTTTCCCCCTCCCATTCCGGGGCAGGGAGAGAGCGCCCAGGGAAAGGGGAATTGGCTTTCCCCCCTCCCACTCCGGGGCACGCAGAAAAGAGCCCCAGGGGAAGGGGAATTGGCTTTCCCCCCTCCCACAAGGACCCGAGCCCGTCCCGCTCCCGGCTGGTGCCCAAACCCTGTTCCACCACTTTCGGAGCCCTGCGTGTGCCGGTGGTGGGCGCGGAGCAGCCCCCGAGCCCTCCGACCCTCATTATCGGCCCCACAGAACGGGACCAGGGTGAGCTGGCTCCCCCCGGCAGGCAGGAGGGGGCGGAAGGAAAGGATTCAGCTCCTGAAGGGGGATGAAGCAGAGGAAGGCGTGAACCCACATCTCTGGACTCCTCACGTTCCTGCCGAGGCTTTTTAGGGTGTGCCAGGCACCGCGTTTCTGTCCCTTCCTCGCTGCGGGTGCCCTGATCCTGGAAATCCCCACGGGATCCTCCCTTAGCTCATCCTCACCCCAGCCCCCGTGCCTTCCCAGATCAATAACCTATTTATTTCTGATCTGCACACTCATGCACAAACTGACAGATGGAGGTTTAAAGGCTCTATTACAGCTGTAAGCATAACATTGCTCTTTTCCTTCTTAAAGACCACTACACTTTTAAAATATTTTCATCCTTCTAGAGGTCAAGGATAGACTTTGCCCTTGGACTTGGGGAACTGAAGAACAAAGATTTGGTAATTTGGAAAAATTCTGTGGAAAAGCCTCAAACAGCTGCTGTGTCTGCCTCGTTTCCCTTTTGTTGGTTTAATTCTAAATACCTGCAACAGCTCCAAAAACGTACAGGATTTATTTATATTAAATTATTGCTGCTGCATAGCTCAGGTTTGATGTTACATCACATTCCCAGGGGAGATGAAGATGACAAAATCCTTCCAGACATTTCTCCTACCTCAGACAGTGCTGGCTGTGAGCAGAGCTGAGCAGGGGCTTCTGGAACAGCCTGGATTGCTGTTCCCTCAGGCTGGGGGAAAAGCTCAGCCCCGAGCACACAGCAGCTGTGGCAGGAAGCCAGCAGCAAGGCTGCCCTGGAGACTGATACCTGATTTTCTCTTTTCTTCCAAATAAAGCTCCATTCCAGCAACTTCTGTCTCACAAACAGCAACACTCCTCTTTCCCAGGTGCTTTAATTTAATCCATCACCTTCCTTCCCACATTTCAGAACAATTTCCTTTGTGCATTACCACCACTATGGTGGGCTTGGAAAATCCTTTTATTTTTTAAAAAATCCCCATCAAGCCTAAAACTGCTTAGTGACCTCTTTGTGCTTGGGATGTTGGCACAGCTGGGATTGGCAGCCTCTGGGAAATAATGCTCTGGGCTCTCACCTGGGAAAGCTTTGGTGGCTGAGCCCCTGCTGACACAACTGCAGCTCTGACACAGTGAATTTACTGCTGGGTGAGCCAGTTTTGGGGAAACATGAAGGATTATTTCCCAGGAAGGATGGGTGGGTGGCCAGAGCAGGTGGGATTTATCTGAGGAATGCAGATCAGCACCTGGCCAAGACTGGTGTCTTCCACCAGTCAGGTTTCAGTGCTGTCCCTTCAAACAGAACATCCCAGAGCAGAAAGAATGGCAGGTGAACACCAGAAACAGATCAGAGACCAACCTGAGGGAGGTTCTGTTCACTGAGAGCCACCAGAGGTGGAGAAAACAAAGCCATGACTCACCTGGAGGGCTGAGAGCTGTTTACACACCAGCTGCACCTGGGGCTTTTTATTTCAGGTGAGCTTCTGCCAGCTCCAGCCACGGGACCCTGCCCTGCTCAGCAGCAGCATTGACTTCCTCAGTGTCCCAGCACACCCACCACAGGTGTTCAGCTACACCAACATTTCCACCCCTCAATGAGTGACCCAGCACACCCACCACAGATGTTCAGCCCCCCAACATTTCCACCCCTCAGTGTCCCAGCAAACCCACCACAGATGTTCAGCCCCCCAACATTTCCACCCCTCAGTGTCCCAGCAAACCCACCACAGATGTTCAGCCCCCCAACATTTCCACCCCTCAGTGTCCCAGCAAACCCACCACAGATGTTCAGCCCCCCAACATTTCCACCCCTCAGTGTCCCAGCAAACCCACCACAGATGTTCAGCCCCCCAACATTTCCACCCCTCAGTGTCCCAGCAAACCCACCACAGATGTTCAGCCCCCCAACATTTCCACCCCTCAGTGTCCCAGCAAACCCACCACAGATGTTCAGCCCCCCAACATTTCCACCCCTCAGTGTCCCAGCAAACCCACCACAGATGTTCAGCCCCCCAACATTTCCACCCCTCAGTGTCCCAGCAAACCCACCACAGATGTTCAGCCCCCCAACATTTCCACCCCTCAGTGTCCCAGNCCCAGCACACCCACCACAGATGTTCAGCCCCCCAACATTTCCACCCCTCAGTGTCCCAGCAAACCCACCACAGATGTTCAGCCACCCCAACATTTTCAGCCCCCAAGAAGTGGCACAAAGCCCAAGGGATGGGATTCTCCTCAGACCCAGCTGTGCAACCTCAGAGATCAAGCCCAGCTCAGGAAACTCAGCTGGGACCTGCCAGCTACTCCTCAAGTCAGAGAAATCCACTTTCCACCTCAAATCTTTGTGGATTGAGGGATTTTATGTTTGGTGCCCAAAATTCCTGCCTTTAAGGGAATGGGGATTGAATTCCAAGTCTTGAATCTACTCCAGTTTAAAAATCTCTTCATTTTGCACCAATTTCTTTCCTTATGAGTAGGCACAAGTGGTGTAGCTCATAAGAAACTCAAGTGAATGTAATAGAAAATCAAATACTTTAATGAAATTAGGGAGCATGAGAGTAACAGCTCAGATATACCACTAGAACTGATACTACTGGGCTGTGGGGCTCTGCTAATTGGTTTTTAAATGCTCTGTTCATCAAGCATGCAGACTGACAAACTACGAATTCTTCAGAGTGTCAAAGATCCTGAGTCAAGAATTTTCAACCACTTCAAATGGATATATAGGAAATGTCTTCTCAGCTGGTGGCCTGCACACAGCATTGCACAGATAAAAATATACTACTCTCAATGCACAGAGCTAAATACTTTCACATTTATCAGAATTTTCTACACAAGTCTTTTTTTGATAGAATTCAAGTTTTGAATTTTCTGTATATATCTTCACCTGTATTAAACAAATGCTTATTTACATTGTGGGTAAAGTGTAAAGGCTAGGAAGGCCATTTTCCCATACTGTACTGTAACACTGCAAAATATATATACACAGAGAACCTAATATAGGCAACAGGTCTAAAAAAAAGTCACCTCCCACCTGTACAACATCACCGAGCCAGCATGAAAAGAGGGCATTGTTAGCACCAAACCACTCCCAGGGGGCTGAGGAGCTTTCCAGTTCCACGGGGAACAACTGCTGGGCACAGCATTCCAAGGGTGGGCCACAGAGCTGCTGCCTGCAGGACTGAGGTCCCAACCACGGCACTGCTCTGGGGACAGAAATCCTGAAGAGCAGGACAGGAGCTCCAACGCGAGGGTGACAGTGACACCCAGCACAAGGCACTCCTGACATCACTTCCCACCCTGTTCATCTTTCCTTTGGATTCATGGATGAGCACAAACTGCTGGCTCAAGCCAGGGGTGGTTCACTAGCCAGATTAATCCTGCACAAGCCCCGGGGACAGTCTGCTGGCAGAGGGAATCAGCCCTGGTTCACCAGTGGTGCCAGAGGGAACTCCCAAGGGAAGCAGCCCCATGTCACTAATTGTGCCCAGGTGCTGCAGGGAAACCCCTCAGAAAGCTGCATTCCCTTGGGAAGCAGCCCCCAGCTCTGTGCCCAGGGTGCCAGAGAGAATTCCCTCAGGAAGCAGCCCTGGGGGTGGGCATTCCCTTCCCTCAGGAAGCAGCCCCAGGGAAGCAGCCCTGGGGCCTACCAGGAATCCCCCCAGGAGCAGCCCTGGGGGCTCACCAGCAGGAATCCCCCTGGGAGCAGCCTGGTGGGCTCACCAGCAGGAATTCCCTTGGGGAGCAGCCCCAGGAATCCCCTCTGGAATCAGCCCCAGCAGGGATCCCCTCAGGAGCAGCCCCAGCAGGGATCCCCTCGGGAATCAGCCCCAGCAGGGATCCCCTCAGGAGCAGCCCCAGCAGGATCCCCTCAGGAGCAGCCCCAGCAGGGATCCCCTCGGGGCGCAGCCCCAGCAGGGATCCCCTCGGGGAGCAGCCCCAGCAGGGATCCCCTGGGGAGCAGCCCCAGCAGGGATCCCCTGGGGAGCAGCCCCAGCAGGGATCCCCTGGGGAGCAGCCCCAGCAGGGATCACCTCAGGAGCAGCCCCAGCAGGATCCCCTCAGGAGCAGCCCCAGCAGGGATCCCCTCAGGGAGCAGCCCCAGCAGGGTCCCCTGGGGAGCAGCCCCAGCGTGGCTCACCGGCGGTGCCGGCTGTGCCCGGGGTGCTCCCTGTCGTAGCGGTGCCCGGCGCGCTCGTAGGAGCGGGAGCGCTCGTGCCGGTGGTTGCGGTAGTAGTGGCTCTTCTTCTTGTACTTGCCCGAGCGGTCGGAGCGCTCGCGGGAGCGGCTGCGCGAGCGGGACGAGCTGCGCGAGCGCGATTTGCGCGCCTTGCGCGCCGAGTATTTGTAGTCCTTGGATTTCTTGTAGGCGCGCGCCTTGGAGCCCTTGTAGGCCGAGCCGTGGTTGAGCTGCCGCGGCGGGGAATCGCTGCGGCTCCGCGAGCGGCTCTGCGACTTGGAGCCGCTGGACGTCGAGTAACTCTCGCTTTTCCTGCCAAAAAAAAAAAAAAAGGAGGGCAAACGTGGTTTTCTTGAGTTTCGAGAGCACCACTCTGTATTTTGCTGTTTTCTTAAATTTGAACAATGTCATGCTGCATTTTGAATTTTAAGAACTCACAGCATGACGTTCCTAAAATTCACTATACAGAATGACTTTTAAGAACACCATCCTGTATTTTGCTATTTTCTTGAATTTGAATGTCATGCTGCATTTTGAATTTTAAGAACTTCAAAATACAGCACGATGCTCTTAAAATTCACAATACAAAATGATTTTTTAAGAACATTGTTCTGTATTTTGCTGTTTTCTTGAATTTGAACATCATTCTCCATTTTGAATTTTAAGAACTTTAAAAAACAGCACAACATTCTTAAAACTCACAATCCAGAATGACTTTCAAGAACACCACTCTATATTTTGCTGTTTTCTTGAATTTGAACAATGTCATGCTGCATTTTGAATTTTAAGAACTTCAAAATACAGCACAACGTTCTTAAAATTCACAATACAGAATGATTTTTTAAGAACATTGTTCAAATTCAAGAAAACAGCAATGTCATGCTGCATTTTGAATTTTAAGAACTTCAAAATACAGCACAATGTTCTTAAAATTCACTATACAGAATGACTTTTAAGAACACCATTCTGTATTTTGCTGTTTTCTTGAATTTGAACAACGTCCTGCTGCATTTTGAATTTTAGGACCTTCCTTCTGCATTTTGAATTTGAAGGACAGCATGCTGCATTTGGCTGTTTTTTTGAATTTTAAGAACACTGTTCTGTATTTTGTAATTTTCTTGAATTTGAAGACCTTCCTTCTGCATTCTGAATTTGAAGAACATGCTTCCATATTTTGCTGTTTCCTTGAATTTGAAGAACACCCTGCTGCATTTTGCTGTTCTCCCGTGAGAACTCATCTCGTGTCCTAAACTTCCACAAGGCTACAGTAAAAATACTGATTTTTAGGAAGTCTCATCCTGTTCTCCAGCTTCAGTTACAGTAAGACTGTAAACACCCAGAGCTGGACTCACTCTGGAGCTCAAGGAGCAGCACACACTGCTGGCTCACATCACTCCTGGTGATGAGCTACCAAAGCTGGCACTGGGAAACGAGGCTGGGAGGGACTGGGAGCACACCCTACCTGTGCTTAGGGGATGCAGACCTCGACGGCGACCTCGAGTAACTCTGATCTCTGCTTCCACTTCGACTTCTGCTCTCTCTTCCTTTCTGGACCCTGCCAGGGACAAAGAACACTCAGTTATTTTGTTGGAATTACTCAAGGGAGAAAACCAGCTGCTTCCTTACAAAACCTTACCCATTTACTGGGCTGTTGGAGCTGGTTCTCTTGGCTCCCTCTGTTTTCCTTTTAGCATTCTTCATGGCCTGCACAGGTAGGGGTGAAGGTTTATTTCCTTTAACCTCTTTTGGAGACTCTGCAAGAAGAAGCCTTTGTTACCTCTCTGGAAAGTACCTGAAAGGACTCGAGGCTCCCCTCAGCCCATGTCTGCACCAACCAGAGCTGCACAGCTGGGCTTTGCACACGTGTGCACACACAGCCACCCACAAGCAGATCTCAACAAGTTCACAGAAGGTAAAAACTCATCTGGAACATTTCTGCCAAAGTCTTGAAGTAACTGCAAGAAGAGGCAGAAAACCACCCTCCTTTCCTTGCCAATTATTCAGCACTGTTTGAAAGGTAAACTGGGGAAGAAGATGGTGGTTGTCTTCCAGGTGAGACCTTCACCAGACTGGAAACTTTAACCAACAAATTCCTCACCCAACATCCCAAAATGTTACCCCTGCCAGAGCACCTCTGCTTCAATATTGCTTTAGCACAACATGCCAGTGGCAAGGATTTGAGTTTATTGCCAAATCCACATAAAAGCAAGCCCCTGGCCTATATGGGTTTAAACTAGTCTTAATTTCAGACTAATTTGATTTTAGCTTTTATCTGATTCAAGAAATCACAAAGTTACAGTGCTATTCAGACCCTGCCAGCTGAGTAGTGCTAGAAGCCATCTCAAAAAAAATCCCCAACAAACTCCAAACCACACTTGTAAATGCTTCCCAAAAGGGTAAATATACATGAAAGATGTGAAAGAGTTATTAAAAATGAGTTATCCACTATTTACCATTTTTTGGGATGGGGGAAAATCCCGATGTGTTATCCAAGCTTGGAACTCCCTCAGGTACCAGACCTTTAGCTTGTGCTTTTGCCTCTTCAATAGCCAATTTCTTCTTTTCTATTTTACTTTCCAGATCAGATAAATCCACCTGTGAACACAGGAGCACTGCTTGTGAGAACTGAATTTGCTGGTTACCCACTCCCAGGGAGGGGAATGAAAATCCAAGGAGTCCCAGACAGTGACTGCTCTTTGTTCACTTCCAGGCTTGCAGCTGTGGTTTTAAACAGGCTCCAATTTTCCAACTCCTGCTCTGAGCTGCAGCCTTCACTGAGGGCTCCCAACATGAAAAAGAACCAAACCTTTTTTCTTGTGTAAAGCTGCAAGATTTTTAAGCAGATTTCTTGAATTTCTTCCTCAGTTGCTCCAAACAGTAAAAACCAATGTGGGCGATTTGGAAGTGGGATCTGAAAGGGGGAGAGAGACAAAGCTCAGATTTCTCCTCCTGTTAAAAGGGCTAAAAAAACCCCAACTCCATGGCAGTATGGCTCACCTCCAGTGTCCTGGCTGCCAGGTAAATGCAGGCACAGGCAATGCTCTCTGGCTGGAACCTCACAAAGACATCTGTTCTCAGGCTGTCGTTCATGTAGTTCCTGAAAAACAGGAGAGCAGGAGGTTGCAAGGCACTGCAAAGCTCTTTGGGGCTCTTCTTTTGGGTTTTTGACTTGGTTTTACTTCTACAAGGGCTATTTCTTTCTGCATTCAGTTACTAGACTTCAACATTATATTCCTGTAAATCTAAAGAGAAGCTGAATGATTTTACTAAAAGAAAAATAAAAGAAATAACTAAAATAAATCCCTCAAGGGGAGGGACGTGTGACAGAAACAAAGTCTGACTGCTGAAAATTCAGTGGTGAGAAGAGAACCAATTTTAACTTCACTTTTGCTGCTGGATCTCTACTGGCCTGCTCTCATGCAATAAACAAGTTATTTTCATCAAGACAACATACAGTGAGATCAGAAATACTCAGTTATAGAATTTTAGGTTGACATGTTCCCCTGCAATAGGGCAGAACCAGGTGTCTGGCAAAAGCTCCTGCAGCTCCTGGAGCAGTTCTCCCATGAAATGCAGTCCTCTTCAGCACAGCTCAACTTCCAGTGGCATTTAAGGGTCCATTTCCATCCAGAACAGAATTCTTTTTGATGCAAAAAGTCAGCCATAGGAGAAATCAGGGTGTTTGGGAACATCAGTTCAGGAGAACAGTCAGTATTCAGGCAGATCTCCTCTTTGGCACATGAAATAAGGTTTCCAAATTGTCCCATTTCAGTAAGGTTGCTTAAAATGAATATTCACAGAATGAGAAAACTGTAAAATATTGCACATATTCCAGTCAGTACAGTTAAGCATTATGTTGTTAAATCTTAAATACACAAAGTAACTTCCTGTGAATCTCTCAGCTGATGTGCTTTAGAAGATCTAGACTTGGGAGCACATATGTCAATAAAATATCAGAGGAGAAAAACTAAACCAGACATAATAAAAGTCCTTAAATAATACTTTATGGTCATAATTAACCACGTGGGTACCCAGTATACAAGGATTCACTGACCCCCAAGATATCCAAAGCAGAGACCACAGGCCAGGCACCTGCAAGGCTTCCAAGGACAGAGAGGAGGGACTGGAATCCCTGGAGTTCCCAACTCCCACCTGCCCCAGCTGTCCTCAATTCTTGTTTACACAAACATCAACTGCTGCCCCAAAAAAAGCAACACTGACCATCAGCTTATCTTTCTGGGAGAAAGGAACTTCTAAACCTGCTGTTCTTGTCCCACTACAAAGAGAGCACAAACCTTTTGGCCAAAGAAGTGATAAAGGAAAGGGTGACTTTGAACATCTGGAAGCTACAATGCTTTTTTTTCTGATTTGCCAAATTGAGACCCGTGTTTGGCCTCTGCACATCTTCCCTGTGGGCTCAGTCAGACACAGGAGGAAATGAATCCTTGTCACAATAGCTTAAGAAAAAGGTAATGCTGTAAAAATGCACATTTCAAAAACCAGTTATACTGGATACCCACCAGTTTTCGGGTACTGGAAGCAACAAACACGAGCACAGAGATGTGTTACTGTAACATCTGACCCCTTTCTCAACTGGGGCAATTCCCTCCCTCCCCCTCACCTCCCCTCCTTCCATAACCAGCAGACTCCTGGCAGTCCAGAGCTCCCATTCCACTGCTCCATGCACTGCTTCTGGGAAGTGTCTCTAAATATCACATATTTTCTCCAAGCTTCACACATGTACTAGTTTTTTCATTTAAACATTTTCATTTAAACATTTGAGGTCATTGTATCTTTCAAACTATTCATATTTTTGTTGTTAATTCATCCCTTTTAAAGATTTAAGCCCCACCTTAATTTGCTTTATCATATAAGAAACACATCACATTATAACAGTTAAGAGAAATAGAACATTTAAAAAAAAAATAAATTTCAGGACTTCAACGCTCAGGTTATCAAATATACAAACAATCAAAAAATGCAGAGTAAAAAAACAAAAATATAAGCACAAGAAGCAGTTGGCCAGTTACTCTACTATCATGTATATACCACCTGTCTAGAGCCAGCCTTCTCTTTGGAGAGCTTTGGGTTGACTGAAGACGGCAGCTATCCCTGCACCATGGGCAGCAGAGGAGAAGTCTTAGTCACTTACCCTCAGAGGCTACCCTTTGATCAAAAGAGTACAGAAAAGAAAAGTCAAAACTGGTTCTCTACACACAGGTCACAGTACCAGACAGTTCAGTCAGCAGAAATATGGTCTTTGGATTCACTAAAGGTGGTTTTTTTTAGACCATTGGTATTGTTAAAAAAGCATTATGGTTTATAAAAGCATTATTTGGTAAAGTTTAAGATGTGGAATTTTACAGAAGCTTCCCACCCCCGAGCAAATATTTATTAAATGAGAGCAATAAGGCAGAGAACATTTCTTGGCAAATATGAATCCAGGCTATCCATCTATCCAGTCTTAGAAGCTGACATCTTGCTTTA
Source organism: Urocynchramus pylzowi (assembly GCA_013397555.1). Classification (NCBI taxonomy): domain Eukaryota; kingdom Metazoa; phylum Chordata; class Aves; order Passeriformes; family Fringillidae; genus Urocynchramus; species Urocynchramus pylzowi. Next base: position 30,474 of record VZRH01000533.1, on the reverse strand, counting down.
TCCATATAGACAAAAGAAATTTATCTGTGCTGAGGTTTAGATCCACCTGAAATCAAGCTCAGGCCCTGGGAAAAGCCATTTCCCAGCACTGGGAACAGACTTGAATTACATCCAAGTTTTCCCTGAAGAAGACCCCAAGGGAACAACTCTAAACCCACCTAACCTTTTCCCTTCAGCTGGAAAGTGAGAGCAGAGAGGAGGGAAGTGAGAAGTCAGGGTGGAAAGCTACCTTACCATTAAAACAGTGCCTCGAACTTAAGAGGCCGCTCAACATTTGGGGAGTAGTTTGGGGCACACCAAGGACAGTGGAGCTGTCTGGGGTGGCCCCAAGCACTGCTGAGCAATGCTGCCCAGTGCCTCAAGTGACATATTTCTGCTACTGCCCCTTCTGGTCTCTTAGAACAAAGAAAATCAACTTACCATGAGGTCTGGACCAGGTGTTGGTTACGTTCACATTCTAATACCTGAAGGTACATAACGATTATCTGGAAGATATGGGTTATTGAGTTATTACCAAGCATCTGGAGAGCCACCTGCTTATTTCAGAGGGACATCCATGAGGCATCTGTGATCCTCTTTCAAGGCCTACAACACTCCCCATGAAGTGCCTGCACCATCCCCATGTTTATCCACACCAGCTCTGACCTTCCGTCCTGCTACTCAGCCAGGCCTTGTCTCCACCTGGGTTTCATTTAGGGATTTTGTGGATTCATTTTGATTTAGGGATTTTTGTGGATTCATTTTCTTCTCCTACAAACCTCACAAATCCTTTTTTAGCTGCAGCCTGGGGAGAAAAAGCTGCTGAGTGCAATCAGCAGTGAGGGAAGTTGGCAGTGCTTGCAGAGAACAGACCTAACACTGTGCCATGGTTTGTTCAGCTCTGAGGGTTTTTCCTTTGGTTTGGAAGGAAAACAAGGCTGGAGAGAGGAAGAATAATGGCAGAATTCACCCCAATTAACAAACTACAGCTGCCCTCTGGGGTGGGTGACAAAAGGAAATTCTGAATGTCAAGAAGCTCAAAAAGGCAGCTCTGAACAGGAGTTTTTTAGAGGAGAAAAGAGCAAGATCCTCAATTGTGTTGGCACAGAAATACAAGTTCTTTTCCCAGTTAAGGCACAATTTAAACATTTGAGGCAATTGTATCTTTTAAGTATCACCCACTCTGACACTTGTTACTTTTATCTTGAGCCTTGCCTCAGTTCTAGCCGAGCCTGAGCCTGGTTTTAACAGGCTCCAAACACTAAACTGGCTCACAGATCTTTAATACCTCAGCACGTTCTCAGCAGGAGTGACCACGACAGCCCCAGGCCTCCAAATTCCTCCCTGCTTGGGGGATCTAAGTTGAGGTGATGTTTTCCACCACCAAAGCTACCTACTGATCCAATTTGCCTTCCAGGAATACTGAGCACCTGCATCCACCTCGCCGTCACTCAGCAGTGATACGAGACCAATTAGTAAGAGTCTCTTAAATGAGAAAGAAAACATCAGGATGGTAAGAAACTAATCTCACTGAATTCACTGATTATCATGTGCAGTCCACAGAGCTTCAGGCAGCCTCCTCAGAGCTTTCCAGAACATGAAACATTGGTTATGTAGTGAATTTATAAAGTACAAACCTTATGAGGGTGCTTCACGTGAACACAAAATCCCAACTCCTTCAACACTCTTCTTTCTGCCTTAATTATTTGATTCTTCAAGTTCACATATTCTTGATCCAATATTAGAGGCACGGGTTTTCTGCAAAACAAGGTCAAACTCACAAGATTATCATCTTAACCCTTAAGGAAACTCAGGTTGAGTTGTGCAAAAAAAAAAAAAATTATTTAGAATATCAAAAATATTTATTTATTAAAACAGGTCAGCTGACTTCATGAGATCACTTTGAAATATTGATTTATGAGAAAAGGGAATGATGCTGTTGTGAAGTTCAATAATTTAAACACAACACAGATAATCCAGATTACTCTGAATTCTCATCTTACTTTTTCTCCCTCAGGTGTCTGAGGCGATGGAACACATTGATCACGTCCCGAATGCGTCTGGGGGCTTCCTCAATTTTGGATGCCAGATGGACACAGGCCATGGAAACATGCTGAAAAACAAACATAAAATATAATATTTTACATAATATTTCATTTCCAGATCAGGAACTGAGCTCCTGCAACAGCTTAAGGAAGAAAAAAACCCCATGGTAAAACAAGAAAATATCAAATATTTGACAAAAATCACTATTAAATAGCTTTGTAAAATCATGTTTCTCTATAGCAATAATCTCCAGACTAGCTCCTAACACTGATCACATCTCAGATAACAACTTGCCAAGAGAGATCAGAAGATAAATGTGGCAACAAATGTCATTTAATGCCTTCTTACCTCCATGGAATGCTTCACAAAAGACTTGGTATAAAAAAACCGCTGGAACAACACCTGTCCTGTAGCCATAGCCACCTAAAAAAAGAGATAATCACAACAGCCATGAACAAAACTACCAATTTCAAAGAGAATTTTTGATAGATTTAAGGCCTAAAAGATTAACTAAACATGGGAAGAAGTTTAATGGTATCTAAAGAAAACTAGAATTGCTACTGAAGTAATTAAGCTGCCCAAAACGTTATCAACGCTTTAAATACTGCCTACAAGTCGAAAACAGACAACAAATCCCAATTTTCTTTTATAAAAAACGTGAAAATATGTTCCAAGTTATTAAATTAATAACAAAAAGCGGAAAAAAAATCCAAAAAGCTAATAATATTCAAAGTTATGAAAGTACGTCAGAACAATATTTGCTTTTTGGGCGTGGAAAGTGCGGAGCAATCTAATCGCGTCATGATTTGCATACATTTGAATATGCTAAGGCTCGGTAGGCGGAAGCCGCCTGGAAAGTTTTACGCTCAGAGAACAACGAGGCTGTTTGGCCTGAAGCTCTCCGGGGAAACAAAAACCTTCCCGAGGTCACCACAGCTCCAAAGGAGCTTTAAAAAAAATCCGTCTTTGCACAATCCTCGCACGGGGGCGGCGCAGGAAGGCGCTGACATCACCGGCTTCCGGCAGCCAGCGGCTCCGGGGAGGCCCGGAACGAGCCCCGAGCACCGGGCGGCCCCGCGGCCTGCCCGGCCGGTAACTGCGGGGCGGCC
>VZRH01000533.1:11005-26998 GCA_013397555.1 Urocynchramus pylzowi | reverse complement strand
CGGGGCCGCGGCCGCTGATTGGCTGAGGGGCTGTGACGCACGACGCCGCCCGGGCCGCGCGCGGCGCGGTGACGCAGCGGCCGGGAATCCGGACAGGGCGGGGCCGCGGCACCCTCAGAGCCCTCAGCGCCGGGGCCGGCCCGGGACAGGCGTGAGGGGGAGGAACACAGCGCTCACCGAGTTAAATAGCTTTGTTAACTCCGTAAAAAAACAGACTATGCGCTCACCGAGTTACGTATCTTTGTTAATTCCGTAAAAAAACCACACTGTGTCCTGTGTCCTTAACTTGGGCCCCGCCGAGGTTCATGTGTGAGGGCCGACATGCCGCTCCCCATCCCTGTTGGGTTTTCCCCGTGCAGTGCTAGAATTTCGCCACACAAATTGTTTCCCTGCAGTAGTTACCATTAAAATATTAAGTCCTGAACAGAACAGGCTACGTTTATTTTTGTCCTTCACCTAGGGGCTGTCGGGGCTCCTGTCTGAGGGCTAACATCTCCCTCACACTCTGGGCTGGTTTTTTGCTGTGCAGCGCCAGAATTCACCACAAAAATTGTTTCTCCCCGGTAATTACCAAAAAAAATTACCTTTATAAGTTCTTATGTGTGTTCTTAACACAGGGGCTGTATGTGAGGGTTGACATCCTGCCCTCCCTCTATCCCCTGGCAGTGTTTTCCCAATGAAGTGCTAGAAATAACACAAATTCTTTTCCCATAGCAGTTTTCAATACAAATGTCTTTATTAAATCCTCAAAAATACAAACTATGTGTATCCTTAACACCCAGGCTCCACCTGTGAGGGGAACATTTCCCCCCAGCTGTGTTTTCCCCGTTCAGCACCAGAATTCACCACACAAATTAGGTTTATTTTCTAGTAGCATTTACCCAAAAAAAAAACCAACTTTATTAAGTCACTGTATGGCCTGACTGCTAACCTTGAAGTGTGATTTTAATTTAACAGGTTTCACTGACAACAACACAGGGAAAAAGCCATCAAGGAGAAGCTTCACACCCACACGATCCTCAGAGGATTTGTTCCACATTTTCCATTTTAGCAGCAGTCCCACGGCAGGTTTGCTTCACAATCAAATCCCTGCTTCTAAAACATATATACACAGGCTCTGATATCAATAGTGGTGGTGCACAATACGTGAAAATATCCCCTCTGGTTCTTTTCCATCTCCCAGGGCAGCCAGGAAACCTTCTTGTCTCCTCCTCTGGGCTAAAGCTGCCAGGGACTTGAATGTCTTTGGCTCATAAATAGCCAAGTCAGCCAGAACTTTCCTGTTCAGCTCCACCTGGGACTAAAGGCAAGAAAAATTGTTGGTTAAGGACTGTGATTTTTAGGAACAACACTGCAATGCTTAATTTTAAATATATTTAAATTAAACAAGCTTTATTAAATATAAGAAAATTTTTTATTAAATAAAATTAAATTTGTTTATTTTATTAGCTATAATGAACACTTTATTAAATATAATGAACACTCTTTACTGTTTATATAAATGCTCTTCATTAAGTATGATTAAACACTCTTAAGGCTTAAGACCTGAGGTCTTAAGGCAGATTAACTTTATTCTACCCTGTGCAATTTGGAGCTGTTAAAGACTGTCAGACACTCCCTGGCCATGGATGTCTCATTAACCCATCATGTAAAAATTATTTCCTGACTTTCTCTAAAGTTTTTCTGGTAGAAACCAAGAATTGAAGAAAAATCTCTAATTTTGCCTCAAGGCCACGTGTTCCAGGTTAATCCATGGCATCTGTTTCAGCTCAAACAAATTAAAACAGAATCAACAAATTGAAACAAATTCCCAGCATGTTTTAAAAACAAGGGACAACAGCACCAAGTTCCTGCATTCTCCACGCTCACCAAATCACAATTATAGTGAAAAGAAGAAGGATTTCTTAGATTTTTGGGTTTTTTTGCTAATCCAAGCTTTGTATTTTTAAATTTCTTGAAGTAAAAGGAAAAGCAGTGTCACTGAATGCCCAGAAAAATGCTTTTAAAAGTCTCATTCCTAAGTTTTGGGGACAGAACATGAGGTAGAGCCACAATGTTCACGAGGATAAAAGGGAATCATCCACATAGGGAAGAGAAACATTTTAGGGCAGAACTTAGTTCCTGAAGTGGATGAAACTGCTTTCACAAGCCTTTCATCACTCTAATTAGTAAGTAATTATCCTCCAAACCACATCCTTACCTTGGCCAGGTTGCTTATGAAGGCTGGGTACTTCAAACCATGCTCAAGGGAAGCTGCTTCAATCCTTGTGATCCAGAGCTGAGGGTGTAAAAATCAGTATATTGCATGATAAAATACTTTAAAATAAACCCTTTGCCATGCTGGTCTGCTCACACTTATTAAATATAACATTTTCATGGAATATCCTGAGCTGGAAGGGACCCACAAGAAAATGATGCTTAAAACTCCAATTTTTCATCCAGTTTTTCAAGGAAACCCCCCCAGAGTAAAAAAAGCAGCTGTTTCACTTCTGCTTTGCTCCCATTTTGATGTTTCCACCCAACGTTTTGCTCTTTACCGCTCTGAGGAATCTCTTCTTCTCCCTCCTGGCCTTGGTGGACTTCACGAAAGCCCTGCGGACGCTCCTCACTGCCAGCTTGTAGCAGCGGTTCTTCCTGCCACGAAAATGCTGAAAAAAACCCCCCAGAAGGGTCTTATTCAACTAGAGTTAAAGATATAACACTAATAAAGCTCCTTTTCATTCACAGCTCTACATAGCAAGGATCATTCAATCCTGAACAAGCACCCCCTAAGCTGGCACATAATGAAAATATTCTTTCTGTGGTTTTTATCGTGGAAATATATGGAATATAATATCATGGAAATATAATGTTTATCATGAAAAACCTGAAGGTGAGGAGTTGGAGCAGGGTGGAAAAATCTCAGTTCAGCAGAGGCAAAACCAGGCCTCACTTTTGGGCTGTGCTTCTGTGGGAAAGGCAATCACAAAATCGAGGGCAGTGCTTTCACCCAAGCTGAATTCACATANCTCAGTTCAGCAGAGGCAAAACCAGGCCTCACTTTGGGCTGTGCTTCTGTGGGAAAGGCAATCACAAAATCGAGGGCAGTGCTTTCACCCAACACTGAATTCACATATTTATTCTCATTCCTGAGCCCCCTCAGTTGTGTCTGCATAAACACAGGGATGGGGCACGAGCCTCTGATTTATTAAAGAGAAAAAAAAAATTTAATTTGTTTTCTGGCATCCATCTAACACAACGCAGGAAAAAGTAGCCAGTGCTGCACCAGGAATAACTGGTACTGTGGGCAGCTTAGGTGCTACAAAACAAAAATATTCTCACTTCCTTCACCTTTTTCTATCTCAGTATTACAGCAAGATGTAATTTTAAGAATTTTAACATACTGCCTAGGATGCCCTTGAGAAAGGTTCATCCCTAGCCTGGGCACAGTAGCTTAAACTCCAGCAAATTCAAAACGCACTTGAGAACAAGGTTAATTTCCCCCCGCAGCTTCTTTGCCCAGTAAAACAAAGAAAAAAACACTCAAGAAGGAAACACAATCAGCACGCTGTATTTAATTAAACACAGATCAATTTCCAGCACGAGAAAAGCCCAGAATGGTTTGGGTGGAAAAGGGAGCTCCGAGCCCACCCAGTGCCAGCCCTGCCGTGGGCAGGGACCCCTCCCGCTGTCCCCGGCTGCTCCAAGCCCCGTCCGGCCTGGGGCACTGCAGGAACGGGGCAGCCCCGGCTTCGGGACGTGCCCGGGGCACAGGGCAGTGCCGGGCCAGGGGGATGCGGGACAGGCCCGGGGACCCGCACTCACCCGCGCGTACTTGAGCACCTCCTGCACCCTCCAGAAGCGATCCGTGAGGCGGCTGCGCACCCAGCGCGCCGCGCTCAGCACCACCATGGCTGCGGCACGGCCTTCCGGGGCGGCGCCCGCGCCTGCCCGGCCGCCCTTCCCTCAGCCCGCCCGGCCTTCCCTCAGCCTGCCCCCGAGCCCGGCCGAGCTTCCTCTGATCCTGCCCCCGAGCCTTGCGGGGCTTCCTCTGATCCTGCCCCCGAGCCTGGCCGGCCTTCCTTCGGACCTTCCCCGCTTCTTCCTCCGATCCTGCCCCCGGAGCTTTCTCTGATCCTGCCTCCGAGCCTTCCCGGTCCTTTTCCCAGTCCTTCCTCCGGTCCTTCCTCTGATCCTTCCTCCGGTTCTGCCCCCGAACCTTCCCTGTCCTTCTCCCGGTTCTTCCTCCGGTCCTTTCCCCCGCTTTTTTCCTCTGATCCCCTGAGCCTTCCCGGTCCTTCCTCCAGCCTTTTCTCCGGTCCTTTCTCCGGTTCTTCCCCCGGTCCTTTCCCCGATCCTTCTCCTGATCTTTCCTGGTTGTTCTTCCAGCCCTTCCTGCAGTTCTTTCCCCTTCTCCCGATCTTCCCCTTGCCCTTCCTCCAGTCCTTCCCCTGTCCCCAACCCTTTTCCCGGCCCCTTTCTCGGGTTTCCCCCATCCTTTCCTCCTCTCCCGCAGCACAGTGGCTTTTCTCCGTGCTGGGCATCCTCTGCCCCAGCCTGAGGATTCCGTGGAATCACGGAATATCCTGAGCCGGGTCGGATCATCCAGCCCAGCCCAGCCCCTGGCCCTGGAGACACCCCAAAATCCCACCCTGTGCATCCCTGGGAGCATTGTCCAAACCCTCTGGAGCTCTTGGAGCTCTGCCCATTCCCTGGGGAGCCCGGTCAGTGCCCCAGAACCGTCTGGGGGAAGAACCTTTCCCAAAATCTAACCTAAACCTCCCCTGACACAGCTCCAGCTGTTCCCCCAAGAAAACCTTCTGGTTCACCAGGAACCTTTACCCTCTGGGTGAAGAACCTTTACCTGATCCCAGCCCTCTCAATGACCATGACACCCTCATCACCTGCCTGAAGTGTGACCCAAACCCACAGCTCAGCTGGGAGCAGGCACACACGGTGTGGTGGGATTGTACCAAAATTCCCTGTAAAAAGGAGCTGGGCTGCTTGGAGTGTGCATTCCCTCAGCTCAGTGAGGGATTTGGGATTTTGTATCCCCAGCAGTGCTCCAACCACCAATGTGAGCAGATTTGGTGTTGTTTTCAGTGGCTGGAAGGATTCCATAGTGGATAACAAGCCTTACAGCATCCTCTAAGGGTTGGGGCTAGAGAATGGGAGACATAAATTGAAAATTTATGAACTGCAGCAAACCACAAGATGGTGCTGCCAGAAAATGATTCCATGGGAGCAGCAGTCCTTGGCGTCAGAGAACTGATGGATTTTTCTGATCCTCTTTAATCATCACCACTTCCAGCATCTCAAAGCAATCATGCTCCTGTTATAAACTGCTCCATCATCAAGATCTTCCCCACTTCTGGGAAAGTTCTTGTCAAGAATGTGGAAATTTCAGAGAATTAGAGAGAAATCTTTCTTCATATCGCTGAGGTTTGCCTGACACAAAGTTCACTTGGTTATTACAAGAACCAGTAAAAAATAAATGTACAGAGTACAATTTTCAGACCTCCCTGAAAAGGTTAAAATGGATTTTCATGACAGCAAAAGAACTTTGGAACGTTTCACTGGATTTAGCAAAGCTTCTTGGAATTTATGGCACTTTTATGAATGCTTAAATTGTGTTTCACCACACCCCTGTGCCATCACCAGCAGATGGTAAAAGCAGCTGTAGGATTTTTAGTTGCCCAGCACTGAGTTCATCTTTTATGGTTTAAGCCTAAAGTTGATTTCTCTTCCTATAGTTTTGGGTTGGGTTCTTTCTGTTTGTGTGACTCGTCCTTTTTTCCACTTCGAAGGCATAAATCAAATTTGAAAAAATATTATGTGTTTAAATCTAAATAGAATTCAGACAGGCAGAGTAACCACTGAGACTCTCAGAGCTCCCTACCACTTGTCACATTTATGGTTTCCTGCACAGCTCCAGATTTTATTATTAACACTGTCTGTGGCCTGTGCAGCACTGAGAACAGGATGGATCCAGCAGTTATTTCCCCTGGGATGTCTGGACAGATCTGAGAAGAGATTTCACATTTTGCAGCTTGAGTGGAGGCTGCTGCCCTGCAAACTCCCCTGGGAGCCATCCAGCCCGAGAGTGCAGGGAAGGAACATGATGGAAATGGACTTGTCACACTCTGCTGTCTGCTTTAGAGGTTGTTTCTCTCTGTGTTTTTTAATATCTCTCTCTTATTACTGCCACTGTATCTTGGAGGCTACACAGGCGTGGAGATGGCACTGAAATTCTTAAATAATATTGATCTTATGAGGCAGATGAAATAATTGATAATTGCTGTGCCTCCTCTGTGAGAGTATCAATATGTTCTGCAAGCAATAACAGATGACTGCAGGGGACAGCTGATTGCTGAGGAATACAGTGATTATTAGCAGGCACTCTAAGTTTGTTTTTGTTTTTTTTGTTTTTTTTTTTTTTTAATCTAGAGAGGAATTTTAGAAAATGAATCAGAGGCAGAATAATTAAAGTTGGAGAGGGACCATCTTGACCTGGGGATGGATGGTTGGAGTGTGTTAAATCCCATCTGTGGGCAGACAGATGTGAAGGATTGGCCAGCACAGAGAGCACTGAGGCTGTTCTGTAAACACAGCAGCCTTGCAAAGCTGAGCTCAGAGGGGACCACACTGCTGGGTGTGAGTGGCTGTGGCTGCAGGCAGCTGAGAGCAGTGACACCACCACACACAGCTCCCATCCCTGCTGCACGGGGAGGGTGAGGACTCCAGAGGCTGCAAACAGCTCCTGTCCTTCATCTTCACTGCTCACCTCCTTTGGATGAGACTTGGGCAGGAATATTTGCTTGGGTGCAGGGTGAAGAGCATGGAAAGGTGATTTGAAGACAAGGAGCTGCCTGTGGGTGCCTAAACCTGATATTCTCAACACCTAAAGCTGATATTCTGAACATCTAAACCTGATATTCTGAGCACCTAAGCCTGATCTGCTGAACACCTAAGCTTGACATCCTGAACATCTAAGCCTGATATTCTGAATACCTGAGCCTGATATCCTGAAGCTAAGCCTGACATCTGAACACCCAGCTGAGCTCAAAGGTGGAGGGGGATACCAGAGCCCTCTGAGCAGCCCATCACAGCTACCACAGCAACCCTTTGGGACCTCTTGGGATCGTAATCCTGGGAAAAAACAACAGCAAATTCAGCAGCACTCTGGATTCTAAACCAAAATAAAAGCTACTGCCAAACTTCCAGCAGGTCTACTTTGGGTCTGAGGCTGGGAAAAGCTGAAGGAAGCAAACTGTGCTGAGCAGGTCCTGGGGGAGCAGGGGGCCCAAGGAGACCTTTCCTTGCTTGCTCCACGATGATCTCTGGTTGAGGGCTCCTGGCCACGTGTGGAAGAGGCAGAAGAAAACTTTGCAAGCTCCTTCCCAGCTCTGTTGGACCAAAAGCAGGAATTTTTTTGGACAAAAGCGTGGGTTGGTGGATCTTCTTGAAGGATGTCTGGCCAGGACGCCGAGGACTTTGGAGCAGAAATCCTGTCGGAAAAGTCCCGGATGATCCCTGGGCTCCCCCCGTATGACATGGATGACCAGCTCCTTCCCAGGGAGCCCCGCAGCCCCTGGTGCTGCCTGGCCTGGACCCTGGTGATAGGAACCATGAACTCCCTGGTCTTCCTCCTGAATCTGCTCCTGATGTTCGTTATTTTCACCGTCGTGCTGCTTCCTACCATCGTGGTGGTTTACTTTGGTTTCCAGTGCCACTCCCAGGTAAGTGCCACTCCTCAAGGCCAGGGCCACACCTGAGGCTTCCTTTGAGCCCCAGCTGAGCAGTGGCTGTAAAGGCCAGGCAAGACTCCCCAAATTTTGGCTTTGGGCACAGATTTTTCCCTGTGTGAGTAGCCTGGGCTGACAAGGACAGGTACTGTGGGAAATTGGGCAATGAAGTTGTGTCCCCACGGAAGTGCCAAGCAGAGGTGCCAGGTGAGGTGAACACACTCCCTGCCCTGATGGAGTTGCTGTTTGCATTTTAATTTCACGATATTTCTCTCTTCCCTGGGATTTCTGTCACTGAGAGCTGCCAACCTGAGCTCCAGAGCTCACAGTCCTGCCTGGGCTCTGGTAGGGTTTGCTGCTTTCTGTTGAAGTAAGCTTAAGATCCATTAAAATCTGCCTAATGATAGGATTAGTGAAATCTGACAGAATATCTAATCCCCTTCTCTGCCAATCTAACATTCCTTTTCCCAAACATTCTGTGCATTCCTCACACCAAAAATGAGCCTCCTTTGTCCACCCAGGCTCTGTTTGCTGCCCTCTGCATTGCATCATTTCCTTATTTACAAATCCCTCCTTGGTATATTCCTTTAAACATTTTTGGGATCACTTGACCAAGGGTGGATGTGAAAAAGCAGTTCCCTGTTTTCCTTGCAGGCACGGGCTGTTAGACCAGCTCAATGTGCCTTTTTCATAAATCATAAACAGGGCCTGCAAATTGGACTGAAAATGGGAAAAAACCTCCCAGAACTGCCCCTTCCAGCTTCCCTCACCTTGGAAAACCTCAAGTTCTCCTTTGCACACTCACTCAAAGGCTTTGAGGAGATGCAGGATGTTTTTGAGTGCAGCCATGTGGACCAGAAGTGAAAGCCCCTGAGTTGCTGGAAGCTGTGAGGAGTCTTTGAAACTCAACATTTCCTTTAATGCAATCATAGCAAGGGATTGTGGCTTCACCAGAGCAGTCCCTGTCTTTGGGCCACGGCTTTTCAGAGCCTCCCCAGCAGCCAGAGGCTGATTTCTGCACTGCAGCTCCATTAGATGGATTTATTGCTGCTTTTTAGCATGATGGCTTGTGTTTCTTTCACTGCTGAAAGGGAAAAAGAACCAAGTCTGGGGACACAGAGGCTGCCTGCAGCATTTGGAGTGCAGAACAAGCCAGTGCTCAGCTCAGCTCTGCTGCTGCCAGCATGAAAGGAGGGCTTTAAACACCACTCAGCCAGGCCCAGAGAGGTTTTCCTTGCAAGTGGCCCTTCCTGGCAGGTTTTTTAGGCAGAAATGAGTGTACACAGAGAGCAGAACACAAAGGGGTCTGGAGAGCCATGGAATGACCAGCAGCTGTCTGCAGAATCTAACAGATTTCTGTATTTTTATTTATTTTTTATTTGTATAAAACATACATTTATATATTTAATATAAAATTATAATATTTTATTTATTTATTTATCTATTTATTTATTTATTTTATTGCCAGTGTTGTGCCACCCACACTGATGTAGCACCAGGAGGCTTTTTGATTTGGTTTGGGCCTGTCAAATGCTATTGGATGATTGAATCAAGAGGAGTGTTTCCTGCTCCAGGATCAGTGTGCAGTGCTCTTGTCTCACAGGGATGCTGGGATAATTGAAAGCTTGATTAAGATGTGATATCAGCCACAGACTGCACCTGAAGATCACTCAGCTCTGAGAGAGGGAGCGAAAGCAAATGTTTTCTTTTTCCATGAAAACATTGGAAACTCAAGGGTGTTTTAGCCACTGCTGTCAGCACCAGGCTACATGACAGGGGTGGCCCTGGCAGAGTGGGTTCATTCCTGTGGGACTTTCCACAGGATCACAGAATCATAGAATTCACAGAATCACAGAATTCACAGGATCACAGAATCACAGAATCCCCAGGTTGGCAGAGACCTCCAAGGCCATCGAGTCCAACCCAGCCCCAACCCCTCAGCTGAACCCTGGCCCCCAGTGCCACATCCAGGCTGTGTTAAACACACCCAGGGGTGGGGACTGCACCACCTCCCCGGGCAGCCATTCCAGAACTTCATCACCCTTTCCATAAAAAACTTGATCACCCTTTCTGTGAAAAACTTCTTGCTAATATCCATCCTAAATTTCCCTTGGTGCAGCTTGAGTCTGTGTCTTCTGTTCTTCCAGTTCCTGGAGAAAGAGCCCAACCCCAGCTGGCCACAGCCACCTTTCAGGGAGTGTTGAGAGTGATAAGGTCACTTCATCACCCTTTCTGTGAAAAACTCTCTCCCAACATCCAACCTATATTTCCCTTTGTGGAACTGAAGGCTGTGTCCTCTGGTTCTGTCAGTTCCTGGAGAGAGAGCCCAGCCCCAGCTGAGCACAGCCACCTTCCAGGAGTGCAGAGAGTGATCAGGTCTCTTATTGGAGCTCTTTTCCAATTTAATGACCCTGCTTGTGCCCCTCTGTCCCCACAGGTGCTGCACTCCTCTGCCCGCTACTGCAAGAGCATCCTGGATGACAACAGCTCCTCTGCCCTCATCATCCTGGGCTTTGTCATCATGTCCCCACTGCTGGTGGTGGCCATGGCCATTTACTGCAGCCTGGCACGGCGCCTGCAGCTCCTGGTGTGCTTCCAGCCCTACAGCCTGGCCCTGTACAAGGGGGGCCGCTGGTGCCAGCGTGGGGAGGGGGCTCCGTGCTGTGCCAGGGGCTGCAACACCCAGCTCAAGGCCTGGGTGTGAGCCTGCAGCACCAGCAGTGTCCCCTCCCTGTGCCTTGTCCTCACCCTCAGCCCTCCCTGCAGAGCTGCCACTGCTCAGCCAGGTCACCCTGAGCTTTGTCCCAAAAATCTGCAGCGTGGGACAGGGGAGGGGAGGGCAGGGCAGCTCCATCCTTCCAAATCACCTGTGGTTTATCCCAAAAATCCCAGACCAGCTCCATCTTTCCAAATCACCTGGTTTATCCCAAAAATCCCAGGGCAGCTCCATCCTTCCAGATCACCCTGTGGTTTATCCCAAAAATCTGGAACAGAGTGGAAACACAGCGTGGGACAGGGGTGGGGAGGGCAGGGCAGCTCCATCTTTCCAAATCACCTGGTTTATCCCAAAAATCCCAGGGCAGCTCCATCCTTCCAGATCACCCTGTGGTTTATCCCAAAAATCTGGAACAGAGTGGAAACACAGCGTGGGACAGGGGTGGGGAGGGCAGGGCAGCTCCATCTTTCCAAATCACCTGGTTTATCCCAAAAATCCCAGGGCAGCTCCATCCTTCCAGATCACCCTGTGGTTTATCCCAAAAATCTGGAACAGAGTGGAAACACAGCGTGGGACAGGGGTGGGGAGGGCAGGGCAGCTCCATCTTTCCAAATCACCTGGTTTATCCCAAAAATCCCAGGGCAGCTCCATCCTTCCAGATCACCCTGTGGTTTATCCCAAAAATCTGGAACAGAGTGGAAACACAGCGTGGGACAGGGGTGGGGAGGGCAGGGCAGCTCCATCTTTCCAAATCACCTGGTTTATCCCAAAAATCCCAGGGCAGCTCCATCCTTCCAGATCACCCTGTGGTTTATCCCAAAAATCTGGAACAGAGTGGAAACACAGCGTGGGACAGGGGTGGGGAGGGCAGGGCAGCTCCATCTTTCCAAATCACCTGGTTTATCCCAAAAATCCCAGGGCAGCTCCATCCTTCCAGATCACCCTGTGGTTTATCCCAAAAATCTGCAATGGTGTGAAAACACAGTGTGGATCAGGAGTGGGGTGGGCAGGACATCTTCATCTTTCCAAATAATCCTGTGGTTTATCCCAAAAATCTGCAATGGAGTGAAAATACAGTGTGGGACAGGAGTGGGGTGGGCAGGGCAGCTCCATCCTTCCAAATCCTCTCCGGTGTTGTTTTTGGTGTTGTTTGTTGGTGTTGTTCTTGCTCATCACTGGCTGCTGTCCCCTTTGCCCCCTTCAGAACCATTCCCAGTTTTCTGTAGAAATAAAGTTTGTGCCCAATTCCCCCTGGAGGAGTTTGTTCTGTCTCAAAGCCCTGGCTGCAGCAGAACCACCTCTTGCTCTCCACTTGGTAGCACTGTGAGGTAAAATGGAATTTTTGTTCTCTTTCTGAGGATTATTTAAAAAAAAAAATTAAAATCTTTTTTTCTGATTGATTTTTCCTGCTATTCTCCCTGAGTGGTCCTGATACCACCCAGAGGAAGAACCAGGGGTGGTACAGGGGGAAGTGAACTGGAGGGAAAAAAGAAAAAAAAGGAGGAAAACGAGATGACATTTTCTGACAAGACTGAAGAAAAACAAGAAAGTTCTGTTCCAGGCAAGGAGATCATGCTAAAGGATAACAAGGTTTTGCCTGAGGGCAGTGTCTGCTCACTGGGTACAGATATTTGATATGAGCTGCTGTTCCTTTTGCTCACCTGTTGTTTAATCCAACTGCTTTTAAAAGGAAAACATTCTTCAGCCTGGCAGGGCTGCAGGTGTTGTAATGAGCCCTCCCCCTGCTGTCCCTGCAAAGAAACCCAGAGTTATTTGCTACAGCCTCCCCAATAAAGCAGAACTGTATTTCATTTGGTATTTCATTTCACAGAGTACTTTAATACCAAAGGGGAAATGAATTTACCTGCACTGTCAGCAGCAGAGCAGACACCCAGGCTGTCCCCAGGGTGTCCTGGCAGGGGCAGAGCCCCAGGCAGGCATTCCCAGCAGGGCTGGAGCTCCCAGGTGAAGCTGTTTTCATCCTCCATTTCCTGCAGAGAGCACAGAGCCATATCCTGAGCCTTGGCTCAGCTCCTGAGGCAGCTGTGCCAGCCTGCAGGGCCCGTGTGCCAGGCAGGGACTGTGCCCACAGACCAGGGGGATCCCTGGCTCTGCCTCCTCTCCCTTCCCACAGGCAGGGCTTTGTCCTGGCAGCTCCCAAACCAGCCCAGAGCACAGCAGGGAGGACAGAGAGAAATTTATTTTCACTGGTTTATTTTTTATTAAAGCTCAATTATATATGGATTTAATTCCCCTGCAACACCTCCATGCTCAGAGCCACAGCCCTGAGGNTGGTTTATCCCAAAAATCCCAGGGCAGCTCCATCCTTCCAGATCACCCTGTGGTTTATCCCAAAAATCTGGAACAGAGTGGAAACACAGCGTGGGACAGGGGTGGGGAGGGCAGGGCAGCTCCATCCTTCCAAATCACCCTATGGTTTATCCCAAAAATCCCAGGGCAGCTCCATCTTTCCAGATCACCCTGTGGTTTATCCCAAAAATCTGCAATGGTGTGAAAACACAGTGTGGATCAGGAGTGGGGTGGGCAGGACATCTTCATCTTTCCAAATAATCCTGTGGTTTATCCCAAAAATCTGCAATGGAGTGAAAATACAGTGTGGGACAGGAGTGGGGTGGGCAGGGCAGCTCCATCCTTCCAAATCCTCTCCGGTGTTGTTTTTGGTGTTGTTTGTTGGTGTTGTTCTTGCTCATCACTGGCTGCTGTCCCCTTTGCCCCCTTCAGAACCATTCCCAGTTTTCTGTAGAAATAAAGTTTGTGCCCAATTCCCCCTGGAGGAGTTTGTTCTGTCTCAAAGCCCTGGCTGCAGCAGAACCACCTCTTGCTCTCCACTTGGTAGCACTGTGAGGTAAAATGGAATTTTTGTTCTCTTTCTGAGGATTATTTAAAAAAAAAAAAATTAAAATCTTTTTTTCTGATTGATTTTTCCTGCTATTCTCCCTGAGTGGTCCTGATACCACCCAGAGGAAGAACCAGGGGTGGTACAGGGGGAAGTGAACTGGAGGGAAAAAAGAAAAAAAAGGAGGAAAACGAGATGACATTTTCTGACAAGACTGAAGAAAAACAAGAAAGTTCTGTTCCAGGCAAGGAGATCATGCTAAAGGATAACAAGGTTTTGCCTGAGGGCAGTGTCTGCTCACTGGGTACAGATATTTGATATGAGCTGCTGTTCCTTTTGCTCACCTGTTGTTTAATCCAACTGCTTTTAAAAGGAAAACATTCTTCAGCCTGGCAGGGCTGCAGGTGTTGTAATGAGCCCTCCCCCTGCTGTCCCTGCAAAGAAACCCAGAGTTATTTGCTACAGCCTCCCCAATAAAGCAGAACTGTATTTCATTTGGTATTTCATTTCACAGAGTACTTTAATACCAAAGGGGAAATGAATTTACCTGCACTGTCAGCAGCAGAGCAGACACCCAGGCTGTCCCCAGGGTGTCCTGGCAGGGGCAGAGCCCCAGGCAGGCATTCCCAGCAGGGCTGGAGCTCCCAGGTGAAGCTGTTTTCATCCTCCATTTCCTGCAGAGAGCACAGAGCCATATCCTGAGCCTTGGCTCAGCTCCTGAGGCAGCTGTGCCAGCCTGCAGGGCCCGTGTGCCAGGCAGGGACTGTGCCCACAGACCAGGGGGATCCCTGGCTCTGCCTCCTCTCCCTTCCCACAGGCAGGGCTTTGTCCTGGCAGCTCCCAAACCAGCCCAGAGCACAGCAGGGAGGACAGAGAGAAATTTATTTTCACTGGTTTATTTTTTATTAAAGCTCAATTATATATGGATTTAATTCCCCTGCAACACCTCCATGCTCAGAGCCACAGCCCTGAGGCACCTCAGGAGACACTAAATCACATTTCCTTTGCTCAGGTCCCTGTTTATTATTTGTGCTTCCCTGTCCCTGGCTGGTCCAGGTGAAGCACAGGAAGATGTCTCAGTGGTTATCAGATGCCTCCAGCTGTTGGAACACTCAGCTGGGGGTGCTGCAAACACAAACCATCTGTCAAGCTGAGCTGAGATCAGGAAGATCATCTTCTAGAGCCAAGGACAACAGAGAATTTATTGGAAGGATGCTCCATTCCTGCTCTGAGGGAGGCCAGGGGAAAGGAAGCTGGAACCTGCTGCACATACCATGAGAAGATGTGCTGCTCCCCAGCTCATCCCGGGCACTTGAATGCTCCAAGTGCTTCATTTTCTGTGGAAAACTCTCCAGCTAATTTGGCAGGAGCTGCATGGTAATATAACACAGTAATAAACCCCCAGTGACATGTTCTGGACAGTTCCTTGTGCTCTCTCCTTTGCTTCACTGAAACTTGAGCGTCTTCAGGGAAGTTTTCTCTGTCCTCCCTCCCCTCTCCAACTGGGCACTGGTGATTGTTTCCAGCTCTGCTGGTTAGGATGGATGGAAGTGATTAAAGAAGAGACTTTTTAAGGAAAAAAAAAAAGGAGGCTTTTTAAGTGATTAAGGAAAGAATAATCTGGGAGTGCCTGCACGGGCCCCCTCTCTCAGCTGATCCTCCAGAGTGAGGCACACACTGCCCTGGGATTGCCTCTGTGACAGCAGAGCCACGGGGGTGCCACCATCCCTATGTGGCAGCAGAGCCACTGGGGTGCCACCATCCCTGTGTGACAGCAGAGCCACTGGGGTGCCACCATCCCTGTGTGGCAGCAGTGCCAGGGGATTGTCACCATCCCTGTGTGGCAGCAGTGCCAGGGGATTGTCACCATCCCCATGTGACACAGCAGTGCCAGGGCAAGCTGGACAGGCTGGGACTGCCACCATCTCTGTGTGACAGCAGAGCCACTGGGGTGCCACCACCCCCGTGTGACACAGCAGTGCCAGGGGATTGTCACCATCCCTGTGTGACACAGCAGAGCCAGGGGGGTGCCACCACCTCTGTGTGACTGCCACCACCTCTGTGTGACAGAGCCACTGGAGTGCCACCATCCCCATGTGACNTGACAGCAGAGCCACTGGGGTGCCACCACCCCCGTGTGACACAGCAGTGCCAGGGGATTGTCACCATCCCTGTGTGACACAGCAGTGCCACGCCAGGCTGGGACTGCCACCACCCCTGTGTGACAGCAGAGCCACGGGGGTGCCACCACCCCTGTGTGACAGCAGTGCCAGGGGATTGTCACCATCCCTGTGTGACACAGCAGAGCCAGGGGGGTGCCACCACCTCTGTGTGACAGAGCCACTGGAGTGCCACCATCCCCATGTGACAGCAGTGCCAGGCCAGGCTGGGACTGCCACCATCCCCGTGTGGCACAGCAGTGCCAGGGGATTGTCACCACCCCATGTGGCACAGCAGTGCCAGGGGGGTCTGGGCACTGCCACCACCCCGTGTGACACAGCAGTGCCATCTGGGCTGCTCTGGCAGCCAGGCCATCCCTGCCTGGAGCAGTTGGTCCCCTGGTGGGTCCAGCCCCCCCAGGTGAGGCTGGCAGGGCCAGCTGGGTGCCAGGACACGGCGGGCAGCCCCCGGGGGGAGGGCACACAGGGTGGGCAGGGCTGGCCCTCAGTGCCACAGGGAACCCGGGGAGGGACAAG
>VZRH01000532.1:845214-884442 GCA_013397555.1 Urocynchramus pylzowi | reverse complement strand
TATATATATATATATAAAATTGTATAATACTAAAACTATAATAGCATTAAGGTAATATTTATAGTTTTCCATGATAAGGTATGAGCTAATTCTGTAGCTGTCCATGATTTACAATGTTTGTGTTACAAAGACAAAACTTTTCAGGACTGTATTATGGATATATCCTTATATTGGATATAAGGAATTTTTTTTTTTTTTCTCAGTGNATAGCATTAAGGTAATATTTATAGTTTTCCATGATAAGGTATGAGCTAATTCTGTAGCTGTCCATGATTTACAATGTTTGTGTTACAAAGACAAAACTTTTCAGGACTGTATTATGGATATATCCTTATATTGGATATAAGGAATTTTTTTTTTTTTTTCTCAATGATAGTGGTGAAGCACTGCACAGGTTGCCCAGTGAGGCTGTGGATGTCCCACTACTGGAAGTGTTCAAGGCTAGCTTGGACAAGATTTTGAGCAACCTGATCTAGTGAAAGATGTCCCTTCCCATGGCAGGAGAGTTGGACAACTTGATGTCTAAAGCTCCCTTCCAACATTCATTATTCTATAATTCTATGAGTCTATAATATAGGGTACAAGTTTTCATAAAACTGACACTGGAAAAACTACTGTATCTCAAAGAAAATGCTAGAAGATATGCTAGCAATTCCAAAGTAAACCTGGAGCTTGAAAAGATCCTCCTCTATAGATCTCTAAATCCACAAAACCTGGAACATGAGAATCATGAGCAGAAAGAGAGTATATGGAAAGGAGAACTGAACAGCTGAAATTAGTTGAGAGTAATTGTTTTGGGTCAATGGGCTTTTTCAAGTGATGTGGGACCAACAGGAAAGCCTGCCTCTTTGATCATCTGAGAAGCCAAGAACAGTAAAGATTAGAGGAAAGATTTCAGGTCAGAGGATGAGGGTAAAACCAGACTTTTTGGAGAGGAATATTATTGGAAAGTGTTGAAAGTGCAGTTGGGGCTGCAGGGTCCATTTCTGTCACCCCCACCAGCTTCCCTGATCAGTGAACACCATTGTTCAAGACTCGGTGAAATCCACAGCATGGTTCCTCTCTGATCTGTTGTGAGCTTGGATGAAAGCCTCTAGCCTGTGGGAATACCTTCAAGGTCAGACCTCAGCTTGAAGGTTTTGACAGCAATGTTCAGCATGTCAAACATACCGACCCCTCAGTGATGACTGTAATGCCAATCCCAGCCAGCCTTTCAGAGAGACACACTGCCCTCACACCTAATAGCACTTTGAAGATGTCCATACTGTTTTCTGCTCCAAACCATCACCTACTGCCTCTGCTCCCTGGCCCTGGGGTTGCTGCAACCTCCTGCCCAAACCAGGAAGGGTCCCAGGCTGCAACATGCAGAATGACATGCATTGCAAAGTATTTCTCTGGAAGCCACTCTGCCTGTGACGCCCAGAGAGCCTTGGCTACATTCACTTTGCAAAACTATGAGAAAATGCACTTCACATGTAAGCAAATTTTCTTTTAATGTTCAAGAAATATGATTAACAAGTGCAGATAATGCTGGTAATTTTTTGCAAAATATTGTTATTGTGATTGGTTTTTTTAGGAAAAAGATTTTTTTCCTCATGTTTGAGTTAATAAAGTTGACCATCTGCAGGAGAAATAGTGAGTAAGACAAAAGGATTGGGGCAATGGGGATTTTGAAGTCTTTTGTACACTACAGATTTCAATTGTCATGAAAAAGTATTGCTAGGAGCATGAATTTAACATCAGTAAGAGAGTCAGATGAATGACCATGGGGCAGAGAATGTAGCCAAGTATTAGAAGAGAGAGAGAGAAAAAATGTAGTCTGAGGGCAAGTTCAAAATTACCAAGATTCAGGGCATGTTCCCTAGAATAAATCATATTGAAATCTGAAAGCAGATGAGGGACTTCCATACTCTATCCCCACCACACTGTTTAATGTTTCTGCTTGGGGCTAATTGCAGTGCTGAGAAACTCAGTCAACACGAAGCTTTGTCTGAGTCTCATGGTAATAACTATCTTTTGTTATCAAAGAGCAGCAGAGAGTTTGTTGCCTGCTGCCTTGTAATGATTGCACATGATCTGAAAGAAGACAGATGCTCTATTTTTTATTTGTAAACAGCATCTTTACTGTGATCAAGAGAAAGCAAAGGTAATCCTTGCATACCACACTGTCTGGAAAAAAAAAAAGCTGTAAATCAAGGACCAGTTCTGTTTCCCAATAACAACATCAGTGAGAAGGTAGAAGTGCAAACAGGGTTTGCAATCATATGAGACTCCTTGGTTGAACTCTTTTTTGTTGGTTCATTTTCTTGATGGCTAAGCTTACATAAAAACTGTTTCTTTTTTCCTGAAGATAGCAAAAGTTCCTGGTATTTTTCTGTTTCTTTCTTTTACCCTCATGGCAACATTAATTTTCTGCATGTGTATAATTTACTAGTCCATGTGTTAAATAAATACCTAGTAGAAATCTTGTTCTCTGGGTGAGAAACAGAAGCTACAAGCCTCATTAAATTAAAAGGATCTTCTTACAGGAAGACTATACTTGCCTGCATCTATACTTTGGCTCTGGTGGGGTGAAACACAGGTGTGACAGTCAGCTTCATGGCTGCCATGGCACAAACCAGGCTGTGTTTCTACAGTAAATACCCAAACCCCCACAGCTCTTACAGAGCTGGTCTACAGCTCTTATCTAGCAGATAAGTGGCTACAGCCATGGCCGCATAGTCTCTTTGAAGCTGAATCTGATTCTCTCGCATCTGCAAGTGTCAAACTTCCTGTAGAGGAATGCATAATCCCTGTGCTGAGGAGGAGGAGTGGGAAGGCTTGCCAGCAGAGCTGCTCTCCTTCCCATAGGAATCCCTTCACAAGGCATGCCATATTCTCTGTGGTGTTCTTTCCCCTGCAGTTCAGTACCCCAGGGGTACATCTGACTGCCACATCACAGTAATTCATCTGCAGAGATTCAAGCACCAGAAGAGAGGCAGTTTGTAGGGTCTCGGCCACAGATTCTTCAATCACAGTGGAGTCCATGGACAGTCAGTCTGAAGGGTAAATAAGCATTCCCCCCTTCCCCTGGAAGAAGTGATGCCTCTCCCCAGGCATGGACATGGATCACCGCTGATGGCACAACCAATAGGGCCAGGAAGTTTGGCCAGATTGTGGTGTTACTGGGGGTGGGAGGTGCAGGGATGGCAGCAAACAGACAAAAACCAAGGCAGACCAATGCTCCCCCTCAGCTGTGAAGTACATTGGCATCCATTCTGGAACTGAGACACTGCTGTCTCCAGGGCTCTGAAGGAATGACGTGCGATGGGCATACAGACAGGACAGGATTTCCCCTTTTAGCTGTTGCCTGTCCTCACACCAACCCAATTCCCTAGGGAACAGAAAAAATTTCCTGCAAGACAACTCCTGACACTTTTGCTACTGAATGGTTTTAAGAATGATAGCTTATATAATCCTATAGCCTCATTCCATTTTAGCAGTATTTAATGAAAGAAGAAATGGTTGAACAAAGCAATTTCATATACTATTCAACAAGCAACTCTTTCTGTATGAAGCGTTAACAATAGCTGTCATCTTTGTACAAAAAAAAGGCTCCCAATTACTTCAATGCTAAGAGAAAATCCAAATACTGAGAGTCCCACAAGAATTTTTAATACCATTATGGAAAAGGAAAAGGTGTGACCCTGAACTCCATTTAATATTTTACTAGCCTTGAGAATCAATTTGAGCTAGTGTTCAATTTTCTGGAAAGTTTCGTCTTTACAGCTGCACAATTTGGGCACATAATGGAAAAGAACAGAGAGCTGTCCTTTCCTCTCTGCTTTTTTCACATGCTAGAGATGGGGGAAAGGGAGGAGATGACATGTAATCAATGGAACATATAAAGAAAATAGTAAGTTTATGATATAAAAAATGTCATATGACTTCTTTAAAATTTCTTTAGCAGGCAGCAGGGAAATTCATAAGACTAGTAGATGGAAGAGTATAAAAGAAAGAGAGATTAGCCTTAGCTTTTCTGGTGTACAGTTATGCTATAAACCATATGGATACAGGCTTTCTCTAAATTGCATCTACCTCTTGGTCTTTCTATTCTATCCCAAATACTTTTTGTCATCTGAAAGAGGAGAAAATGCATCCTGATCTCTCCCTATCAATACCTCCCTCTGTATATAGATTGTATATTCACTATGTGAATTCCTTCTTATTATCCTAATTTAAATTACAATCTCTTCTGCTAAATGTTGGTCTATTTCCAGCTTATCTAGAAATACACAATGATACAGTTTTTTTATAGAAAATTTAAGTCAAATAAGTGCAAAATTGTTCAAGGAATGTCTCGATTTCTGTAACCATTCGCAAGAATGTGTGGAAGAACACCTGATGAAATGTGTCTTAGAAAATCATCTTTTGAGCTTTAAAGGTAATTGGAGTTTTTTAAGCTCCAGGTTTTGGTTTTCAGTCTTTCTGACATGATGCCCACACTCAGAGGTCACATCCTTAATATTAAATTATAGGTACTAATTATAGGCACATGGATCTGTTCTCTTTCACCGGGCGAAATTCCCTCAGTGGTCTCTAAGCCATGTCCATTCGCTACCTATGTCTAAAAATTGCATGGGACAGTACTTGTAAACTGTGGCTAAAGGTCATGGGAAGAAACTATTTAACCATTTAATACAACAGATACAAGAGTACTAGTGCCTTGAAAGGGCTCCATTCAATTTTGTAGGTTAGATGTAGCCTGAGACATGGGGTCTGGATTGGCAGCAAAAAGCCTCAAAATCCCAGTTTTCATGAATTGAGTTAGTGCCTGTTGAAGCTTCTTGTTAATGGCATTTATTTTTGTGAACCAAAATTATTTTGGTTTTGTTTTTTCTTTTAAAGAATCTTTTAAAGTAACTGAAGGGCAAAGATACCAAGAAATACTGAAATACTTCTAGGGTATGAATGCTCTCTAGGTATCATTGCTCGCACTTACAAAGCCTGTTTAAAGTCAGCTGTTTTCTTCAGGACCAGATTCTCAGATTACTTTGCCAGGGAATCTGGGAGCAAAGCACAAGGACTAGCAGACAACTGCTTCTCCAAAAGTGGGATGTTCATGTCTGGAGGAGGTAGGCTGTCAATGGTAGGAAATGTTAATAGGAGCAATGTAAATCATGCTGTGTTCAGTTGTCTTTTCAGACAATGTTTGTAGCCACTCAATACAATGAGTGCCCTTCTAAATGAAGGTCTAAAAGACCTTCATGGTCTTTTTTTAATTATTTTTATATTTTGTCATTAATCACCAGACATTTTCAGTACAATTACAAATAAAAATATGATGCTCAAGATCAGATCTATTCTGCTGATGACACACAATCTTGAATTAAATCTAAATTGCATTCTTTGACTAAGCTCTGCCATGATAACAGAAATGTATAGAATTAAAAATGGATTTATTTAGATAAAGAATGTCATTTCATTTGATTCTGAAAGCACATAAGACCAGGATGCTGCACTACAATGTGGTGTTTTCTGCATATTCACTTTTATATTTGTTGTGTTTCCATAGTATTTTGAATTTCAGTGATGATTTTATCTTGGTATTGATATCTAAGTGAATATTTCTAGTATACAAGCTGAGAAAATAATGTCCCTGGGCTGCTCCATTCCCACATAGAATTATACAATCATAGAATCATAGAATGGTTTTGGTTGGAATGGACCTTAAAGACCATCTAGTTCAAACCTCCCTGACAAGGGCAGGGACACCTTGCACCAGACCAGGTTGCTCAGAGCCCTGTCCTACCTGGCCTTGAACATTGCAGAGATGAGGGATTCACATATTCCCTGGGCAACCTGTTGCAGTGTTTCACCACCTTCACAGCAAAGAATTTCTTCCTAATGTCTAATCTAAACCTTCTCTCAGTTTGAAGCCCTCATGCCTTGTCCCATCATTACGGGCCCTCATAAAAAGTCCCTCTTCAGCTTTCCTGTAGGCTCCCTGCAGGTATTAGAAGGCTTCTAAAATGTTCCTCTGAAGCCCTCTCTTCTCCAGGCTGAACAACCCCAACTCTCTCAGCTTGTCTTTATAGGGGAGGTGCTCCATCCCTCTGATCATCTTGATGCCCCCCCACCAGACTTGCATAAAAACATCCACATCCTCATGCTGGGAGCCCCAGAGCTGGACACAGTACTTGGAGAGCAGAGCAGAGAGGCAGAATCCCCTCCCTTGCCCTGCTGGCCATATTGATTTTGATGAAGCCCAGGTTACAGTTGGCTTTCTGGGCTGGAAGCACACATTACCAGGTCACATCAAGTTTCTCATCTTCACTCCCAAATCCTGTTCCAAATCTATTCTCTGCCCCACGCTGTTAGTGCCCAGACCCAGGTTCAGGACCTTGAACTTGGCCTTGCTGAATTTCATAAGGTTTACACGGGTCCACTTCTCGTGCCTATTAAGGTCTCTTTAGATGTCATCCCTTGCCTCCAGTGTCCACACAGCTTGGTGTCAATGGCAAACCTGCTGAGGGTGCACTCAATGCCACTGTCTGTGTTGCCAAGAATGATGTTAAACTGCACCAGTCCAAATACTGATCCCCAAGGAATGCCACTCACCAGTGGTCTTCACTAGAAAATCTACCTATGTAATACATTTTTGAGTGTGACCACAAGCCATTTCTTTATCCATCAGGTGCCAGTTCATCAAATCTATGCCACTCCAGAAGAAATGTGAATGTCTGTGTCCCTTGTGAAGGAAGTTGTCTGGTACATATTCATGTACAAGTGTAGTAGCTAATTCGACAGCTTAAGGAGTGATATGTTTCTGCATTCCTTGGGGTGGAATCATTAGTACAGGTAAATCTCTGTGCTGCTGACAGCAAATTTATTTGACACAGAGTTTATGATCTAGTAGATGTAAATGTCTGCTGTGAAACCAATGATGGATGAAGGAAGAGAACAGCTTATCTCACAAGATTTCCAGTTGGGATAGAAATAATCTATCTTGAGAAATGTTGACAAGTTCACTTCTAATCTTAGTTAGAAAATTGAGGCTGGAAGAGATAGTGCTGAAAAAATAATGGGGTGAAAATCTTTTCTAACTTTTCAAAGCATTTTCTACATCCATTCTTAGCTTGCTACAAAGTGCTTAGGGAGTTGCAGAGCTATTCAATCACTTTCATATTAACAGAAAAGCCCCATGTGCCCAGATTTCATAAGAACTATTTCCTGTGCTAAAGAGAATTTGGGGCTATTACAATCTGTATAAAGTAGTTCACTGTTTTGAGAATTGTTTAAATGTGAGGGAATCTTAACTGATTCTGAACAGCTTTGCCACTGTGCCTCTTACAGTGTCACCCTTCTGACATTTTTGATTGAATTAAAGAGAACACATATCTAACAGCCCTTAGCCTTCCACACTACTCACCTTTTTTTAAAGTAGGTCTTGTAGAGCTGCAAATGTAGGTCTATAAGAACAGTCATCAAGATAGTATTGATCTGTCACAGGAGGATATGAAAAAGTTTTTAAAACCTGTAAATAAGGGTTTAAGGAGAAGAACATTTAAAATGTAACTCTGAAACAGTAGCAGATGAGTGACAAAAAATATGTGAAAATTGGTATTGTGAAGAGGACACCACAGCCTCAGGTATTTCCCAACAGTAGATTATAATTCTACTTTTTTTGATTCCTTAAAATCTGTCCAACTTGTAGTAGGAGATGGTGAAAGCCAACACAGTCAATGACCTTAAACTGACATATAAAAATAGTATGAAAAGGTCTAATTATCGCAAAGGTCACAGAATAAAAATTTTGTTCCAATTCTGTTTCCAGGAGCCAATGGAAATGCAACAGAGCTATCAAAATTCCTCAGTAACTTTCAGAAATGCTTGGTGTTTACTTTGTTAATTGAACATATTAGAATTTATATATCTTGAAATAAGAACATCATAGCTGAACTTCTAACAAAAATGGAAGACAAAAATAATATATGTTTAATAAAACACTTGCTAAAATTAAGGGAAGGAAAGCATTTCAAAGAAGCATGAACAAAAGTTTCTCCAATTTTAGAGAGGTAGATGAAAAAAGAAAGTTATTATTTTATGAAAAATTATGATTTAACAGTAATACAGCTCTTTCAGAAGAAACTGCAGTCAGATTTAATATCAAAATACTTTATATAAGGAAAATGTTACTTAAGTATTTTATATCATATAGTTCTAAAGAAAAGCATTTTATATCAGGTCCTTGTATAATTTTAAATACATGTTGACTGAGCTCAAAATACCAAAAGTAAGTGTAAATTTTTTTAAATTCTTTTGAATATTTGAAGTTAAATATTGAAGAGAAAAAATTAATGTCTATACAAGCTATATGTCTATGTTATATCTCTATTGCAGCTAAATATCAATATATCTATATCAAGCTTATATCTATATAAGGTTGACTTTCTTTTATATTTCAAGCATAAATTTACAGGTAGAATATAAGTGAATTTTCAAAGCGTTCACAAGATTTCTGATCTTGTTGAGAAGAATAAGTATCTGCTTAAGAGAAAACATTTGCAAACCTGTTTTTTCTCATTCTCCAAGGAGTGATGCATTTGGGGTGGGAAATAGATACTTTCTGAGTGGATGATAGACTAGCAGTTAAAGATCAGTGTGCATTTCTTTAGATCCTAAAGGGAACTCTTCAGAACAATTGCAGTCCTCCTCAACAGAATTTGACTTGAGATAATAGTTTATTTCACCATCTAAGTTACCATCCAAATCTTCTGTATTAGAAATACATTATTGGCTTCACCAAGTAGAAACTTGTGTGTTTAAAAAATGTAATTTCTCTCTGTTAACAATAACTGATATTTTGCCTAAAATCCTCATGCATTACAGTAAAAAATTTTTGGAAAGTTTTATGGCATCAATTCAGAATAGGTGAAAGCTAGACAGGTGTTCTAGGTATGGTGTCCATTTTCACAGCCTGTTACTCATTTTCAGCGACTTGAAGGTGCCTTTGCAAACTTCCAGATGTTTGACTTACTGATATAAAATATTTTCTTTCAGATATCAACATGGCAGGAGAACCAAAACCATACAGACCAAAACCTGGCAACAAGCGGCCACTTTCAGCACTTTACAGGTAAGTGAGATTTCACTTTAACTTACCCCAATACAACTTTTATCAGAAAAATTATGGTAACCCAAAATGTATCTACCAATGGCACTGTGCAATGTTTACCAAAATTATAATGAAATCTAAGTACTTATTAATGCTCACACTCCTAGTACTATTTTTTTTTTTAATTGAGTGTTATTTCAACTTTTAGTCCTTATGATTCAGTGCTTGACTATGGCCTCATTTTTGTGACTTTTTTATTTGCAATGGTCAGTGAAATAACTAACAATTTCAAAGCAACAAAATTGGTTTCTCATGGACTTTTCTGTCAGGGATGAGAACCAAGTTCTGACAAAATCTGGATTTCTTTGGCTGTTCAGGAGGGCATTGATAGTGTCTTTATCCTATTCCCAGGTGCCTTTTGTCACAGAGCATTTACAAACTTGAGGAAACATCCACTTTTTTTTCAAAATCAATTATGTTTAGTGAAGCATTACACACTTTTGGGGCTACCATGCCCACATGTATTTCTGCTCAATAAACCTTACATCTCATAAAAGTACTACAGAATTTATGCTCCAGATCCATGGAAGGAATTAGGGCTGATTTCTACTGAAGCTGAAATGTAGGTAGACTGGCTCTGAGAGCAACACCTCAGGACTGAAATCAGACACACTTGAGCAGTACTTTTTCATTCCTTGTCTGGTCTGAAAGCTTCAGATGGAAATTCAAGGGTGGCATCACAGAATAAGACAACCAGAAGCATTTTAGGTCTGAGCCTCCATGTTACATAGAAGAGATTTGAAGTTTTATCATATAGCTGTTCTTAGCTGAAGTAATAGAAATATTATTTTTGGAGAAGAGAATCCCTGTTTCATCATTACTCTCAACTGCAAACTACTAAACTCTGTAGGTGTTCCTGGTAACCTTGGTCTACTCTTTCCCTGTTCCAGTATTTCAAAAGATTTTGGAAGATGTTCTGTGATTTCTGGCACTTATATTCATTTCTACCTCTGAGCTTTTGAAGGCTGTCTCATAAATACTTGTTCTACAGAAAAGATAGGGATAAGAGATACCCATGGAAAGTTCTAAAGGAATTTTAAAGAGGAAAAATATCTTAGATTGTGTCCTTTCATGGATGTAGTGCAAACTATTTCTCTAGAAGATCATGAGGCTTTTATGAGCAACTAATAGAATCCTTCCATTTCTCCCTTCATCTTAATTTTCCCTCTGCTCTGACCTTGTAAGACCCCACCTGGAGTACAGTGTCCTGATCTGGAGTACTAAGCACAAGAAAGGACTTACAGGGGGCTTATGAAATAGAACACCTTTTTACATGGCAGATAGTGATAGGATAAAGGGGGATCAATTTTCAACTAAAAAAGGAGGGATTTAGATTAGATGTTAGGAAGAAATTCTACACTCAGAGGATAGAGAGGCACTGGAACAGATTGCCCAGGATAGTTGTGGGTGGTGTCCCATGGTAAATATTCAGGGCCAGATTGGATGGGGTCCTGAGCAATCTTATCTGGTGGATGGCATCCCTGCCCATGGTGTGATGGTTGTAACTGGATGACCTATGAGGCTCCTTCCAACCCCCTCTATCACTCTATGGTCCCTTCCAACACAAACCATTCTATGGTTGTATGATAACAGGGAACTTTTATTATCTCAGTGTCACTTAGCCTAATATGTAAGATCAGTCACTAATAAAGTTTTGGCAATACTGAGAACATTTACATATTTCAAAACACTGTAACTGGGTC
The DNA here is from genome assembly GCA_013397555.1 of Urocynchramus pylzowi. Classification (NCBI taxonomy): domain Eukaryota; kingdom Metazoa; phylum Chordata; class Aves; order Passeriformes; family Fringillidae; genus Urocynchramus; species Urocynchramus pylzowi. The sequence continues at coordinate 873,582 of VZRH01000532.1, read as the reverse complement.
TGACTTGGATAGAATTAACTTTCTTCATAGAATCCTATAAGGGTTTTGCATTTGCTGCTAAAACACACTAATGTTTTGGCTTTTGCTGAACAGTGCTTGCACAGCCTCATGGTTTCTCATTATCCTATTTTGCCTTTGTAATTAAAAGGCTTGGTGTGGGCAAGAAGTTTTGAAGAAATATATCTGAGACAGCTGACCCAGCCTGTCCAGAGAGATATTCTCTCATATAGTCAGAAATAAAAATTGGGAAGGTTTTTCTTCCAAAGTAGCTGTTGCTTGGAGATGGCCTGGACTGCTTATGGGAGGTGGAAAGTAATTGCCTTTGCATCACTTGGATTTTTTCCCTTCTCCCTTCCCCCATTACACTGCAAATATCTCAGTCCATGAGGCTTTTTAACTTTTGATCTCTCCTTCATCCTGATAGAGGACAATGGTAGGGGTGTGAGACAGTGACTATGTGGTTGCTTAGCTGCTGGCCAGGATCCACCCACAAGCCAAGACAGATAAGAGGGAAGTGGTTACATTAGATTTGATTTGCACTAAGACAGTCATTGGTTAAAAAAGTAGTTGTCACAAAACAGTCACTGTTAAAAGGAAGGACTGTAAGTAGAAAGAGGATAATGGATTTCAGAAAGGACAGAATTAAGTGAGCTCAGAAATCTGGTGAGTAGAAAGATTCTTGGAAAGAAATTTGAGGGACAAAAGAAGAGCAGAAAATCTTGCACTGACTGTGCTTAAGGTAGAACAGAAAATTCTCCTGAAGCAGAAAAAATCAAAGGAATAATATGACAGCATCAACTTTCTCTAATATTCGAAAAGCTGAAAAGGAATTGTACAAAATGTGGAATCAAAACACCATGACTAGAAGTAGAAAAGAAGAGCAGAGTCATCCTACAGGATGTCAGAAAGGCTAAAGCACATAATAGTATAAAAGGTAACAAAAAAATTGTCATTAGAGTAACATCCTCTGATTTTTAGTTAGGAGGAAGAGAGAGCAGATGATACAGAAAAGACTTCTTTTAATTCATCAAAATTGGTTAGCTGAACAGCTATTAAAGAAAATCAATTTATACCAGAGGGTATGCAATAAAAAAAATTGGCTAACCAATGTTTGACTAAGTGAATTTGATGGAAATGATCTGATAATGTTCACTGTAGTGTGCTCAAAGGACTAGCTGAATCTGTGTGTGGATTATTAGTGATGCTTTCCAAAAACTTATGGAGGTCTTGTAAGGTAAAGAAACAGGGGGTATGGGAAGGTGTTAGACCTATTTTTAGCAAGAAGGGATCCAGCAAATTATTAGGTCAGACTAGCTTTGATTCTAAAAAGTGTACTAAAACACGTTATTAGAAATCACTTTATCAAGACCAAGAAGTAAATAAATGGGTTAAAAAATCAGGAGCATATAATGCTGAAGCAATATAAGTTCCTTCTTCAACAAGACAGCATATTTAGGGTAGAAAGAGATGTGCTATAAAGTCATTGTCATGGTTTAGCAATGACACTCCCAATTTAGCACTCTCTAAGACTCTCCCAAACAAGATTCCACTTGCTCCCTCACACCCCTTTCCTTCCCCCTTCCCGCTCCGGGGATAGAGTTGAGAATTGGAGGCACAAAAGGGTAAAAATTGCATTTTGAGACAAGAACAATTTACTGGAAAGAACAATAAGATAAGAAAAAAAAAAAAAAGGGGGAACAGTAACAGCAAAAATATTAATAACAAAAGGTATAAGACAAAAACTATTTAAACGGAAAGCCCATGAGCAATTCCAACCAGCTTTTCCACACCACAGCAAAATTTCTCCCAACTGGAAAAGGAATGCCTTTCTCTCCAGAAACCAGAGAAAAAGGCTTTTCCCCTGTCCCTGTCCTTGGCAGTGATGTAAAATGGTATTCAACAATATTTGGGTGATGACCAGGCCCGCTCAGCAGAGCACAACTCCTGGGCTCAAGCAGTCGGATCTGGTGTGCTCACTCTCCCGGTAGCTGGGACCACAGGCACACACCACCACTCCTGGCTACTGTAAAAAAATAACTCTGTCCTGGAGGAAACTAGGACAGTCATTCAAACAAGCTTTGACACTTACTTTTCAGTTTTCATAAGCATGTTGAGGAAAGTTTTCTAGAAGTTGTCTTAAGGCAGACATCCAAGGGAAAAACAGTGACTGTGTACAACATTGTATTAAAGATAACAACTGTTAACTTTTCAGTTTCTTTGATACAGATTTTTAAGTGGTATTTTTCATACGTGAGACAACATAAAGAACAATTTTAAGATAAGCAAGCAGGAGTGCACAGGCTTGCAGGATTTTATTTACTTTTAAGTACTTGAGGCTTCAAAAGTGTTCAAAGAACTTTGCATGTCTGAAAAGAAGTTTGTATCACATTTATAGGTGGATATACACATAAGTCATTAATCCAGAGCAACTGATGTCTATGATGTGTTATGTCCTCATAATTTGCTTGTGTGTCCAAGTCATTAGATTCAATTTTTCCTGTAATGGTATAATACTCTTTAATATCTCAGTTCAGGATCTTCATTACTTTATTTTAACTTTTCTACTTTTATGATTTGTGTAAAAGTAATCTCATTTAATCTTACCTATGTGAAATTTAGCATAAGCCTAAATGTGAGACACATAACTTTTTGTAGACACAAGACAGATAACTAAATAATAAAAGGACTTCCTTTTTTTTGTTTAGGCCTTAAAACTATCTTGAGAACAGTTAGTCTTTGCTTCAGAAAGCTGTTAAACACATTATTAATTTTAAGCATGCTCACTGCATGTCTTAAAATGTACTTACAGAAGTGCTCAGGAATCAGCTAAATTCTAACCTAGCTGTAAACTCCATCAGCATCCGTCCTAATTTGCATTGCTGTTCAGTATGTGAGGGGGGACCTAAATCCCAGAAGATTCAAAATTGTTCTGAATTTTCTTTTTAGTACACCACTTCTGCAGAAAATCACACACTTAAAAAATCTGCATCTTAAAATTGTTTTGCATCTTGTTGTATTGGTCTAGCCTCCAGCAAGAATTAATTGTACCAGCAGTACATCTTAGCATCTTTGAAATACAAGGTGAAGATTAAAGGTGCTGACACAAATGTGTTAAAGCACTTTTTGGGAGCAATGTTTTGGTAAAATAAAACATCACACTTTGTCTTTTTAATTTAGTGGTGTTTTGATCAGTATTTCACTAAAGCAACTTTGTGTCACCATATGAAAGCCCATTTACTGTTTTTTTTCCTGTGTTTACTCTCCAACATACAAAAGTAGAATCAACCATAAGTAGCCTGATGGACTGTTGTTCTGCTTCTCCTCATCATAAAATGCTTTAATTCTTTGTTGCTCACTTCAGTCCACTACCATGTTATATGGCACATTAAATACATGCCTGAAAGCTTTTTCTGTTGATGACGTGCAACCATTCCCAGCTGCTCAAGGAGTGGACCCAACCCCCAGGACAGGTGGAGCAGAGCCACCATGCACACACTGCCTGTGCCTGGCCTTCCCTCAGGACATGCAGATTGTGCTTTCTCTATGGCTGACAGCTTGGGAGCTGGCTAAAACTCTTATCTGGCACCCCTCTGGTAGTAACAAGGTTGAGGGTTTAGAAGGGCACCTATTTCTGAGTCATTTGAAAAAACAAAAACAGTGTGCTACAGGCTGGCATAATGGTGCCATTTATATTGCCATGAAAATGAGCACAATTACTGAAAATGATGCATGAGGTGGTGGTGAGGATCTGCTGGAGATCCCATGGCACATGGGGAGTAAAAACCAGTGTGGTGGTACTGGTACAACAGAGAGCACAGTGTCCCATATCACATCCAAGTCTTCTTTCTGAGAAAGCTAGTTACTTGACAAATCCCCAAGGTCAAAGTGATATTTGTACAATGTGGCAAAGCAGGGGACTAGGATTTGGAAGAAAAATGGAAAGGCATGTTACTGGGTGCTGCCAGGGTATCTAGTCAATCTCTTTGCTCTACACAATTTAACGCTATAGTTGACCTAGAAACTTTTTCAAGACTGTTTTATCCAAGAAAAATAATCCCTACGTGGATTATGTTCATCCTTGCCAAACTTCAAGCTTCGTTGAAGTGCCACAGGCAAAACTGGTCAGCCCCAGTGTCACATCTTGAAGACTCAGTAAGGAGTTATTCAATCCCCAGTCCTCCACTATTCATTCCTATTGCTGTCTGAGAACAAAGCTGGCTAGCCTAAGATCCATCCTGCTGAGGCACATCCTGGAGTGAGACAATTAACAGAATGGATTTAGTGAATAGATTCACTAAAGAAAGCCAGGAAAAACTGAGTGAAATAGCCTCTCAAGTCACTGTGGTGGCTTGGCTGTAACAGAACCAGCCACTGGTGTTGAGTTCCCACAGCACTGCCCAGATGTAGCACCATGGTGACCCTGCAAAGGCTTCCCTCCAGGACAAGTTTTTTCCCAGCTGTTCTCTGAAATTTCAGGTGTACAGTTCTGAGTGCAATTAAAGAGCAAGGTGATTTCCCATTACCAATCACTTTTGTCACTTTGTAATGGAATTGAAATGTATATTTAACACGCCTGATTTAACTTGCTACTAATTATCTACATTAAACAGCCTTTACTTTACAATTTCATAACTCCCATGGCCTCTGGAACAAATTATTTTATTTAAATGTCTAATATTAGTATACTGGAAAGTATACTAATATTAGTATAATTCCAGTATACTGGAAAGGGATATTGTTTTATTTACATGTTATGGTTATTTTTTATGTCAGTGGGGTTTTTTTTGATACAAATATTTTATCAATTCAAATTCAATATCAAATATTTTATTAATTTCTTCAGTATATTTTACTTTTATAATGTCTATCACAAAACTGATTGATGTGCAATTATGTTGCACATCTTGCATTTTCTTTGGTTATTCAGTCTTACAGCAGAGGCTGGAAGAATTGCTTGCAGTCGTTCTCTACTTGCCCTCTCCTTCTTACATTTATTGTAAATATCATTTATAGAGTTTGGTGTGTTCTGGTTTGCCTCAGAGCCATCCATTATTTTGAATTGCTTTTCTGAGCACTCCTGAGCACCCTTCATTTCAGGAAAAAGTGTGAAAAGGACACTGATGAGCAACTTGATTTTATCTTCTAGTACAGGAATCTTCTTGAGATCATTCCTCCCACTTGAAAACGTTAATATAAACTCAACAATTTCTGTTCCAAACAAGCATTACCATTTCATTAGAATACTGCAGGATTTTGCATCATTAATGTAATAGTGTACCACTTATAGTGTATTATCAATCTTTTTAAACCTGTCATATAATAAAAGTAACTGCAGCTATAAGTATCTTTCTTAATTGAATACTGTTCTAGATTTCCAACAATATTTTTCTTCATATTTTATTTTTCTTAATGAACTTGTGTGTCCATCATTATTACTGAGCTACAAGACACTAAAGATACAGTCCAAAAAACAGAAGACAAACCTGATCAAGTATTTTCTGATAGTTTAGTCTTACATTAAATTGTGGTTACAACTTCTACATTATTCTATACACTGAATGAAAAAAAAATATGCTTATGGAACATAGTTTTCTATGACTACATCATAATAAGACTATGTAGAGTGATATTTCTTTTGAATCAAAGTGATTCTTTTTCTACAGAAATGTATCCTCTTGATGCTTTTGATTACTTTTCTTCATGAGAAAAGCTATTTTATTTCAGTACAGTGGAATGGGCCTTAGATAAATGTTGTTCTGCAGCTCTTCTCCTGACAAAGGATTTAGCTTCCATAAAAAATCCCCACATTTCTAGATATGCTTAAATAGTGAGATTTTAAGTCCAGTAGGATATTATTTACATTCATTTCATCAAAGAATGTTGCCAGTGGTTGCATTTGATACAGTAATTACTGTACAGAAAAAATATAATTTAGTTTCAAATTTTTACCTGAACAGTATAAATTTTGCTTGTATTGAGAATTTAAATAGTATTCTCAATTGCATTTAAAATCTTAAAAGGTACAAATACAAAGCTAAAGCAGACCCAGTGATTCAATTTGAACCTTTTGTTTGTTTGTTTGTTTGTTTTCTTTCAATAAAAGACCCCCATGTCATATAACTAATATCATAGGAATAATTTTAAAAAGTTCTGCTGATGGAAGGCAGCACATGCATGTCTTCATTTCTAAATTATGGTGGTCAAATTGCAATCAGTTTGATCCCACAGATGTTTAAAACAGTCCATGTGCTCAGAGGGGCTGGGAAAGGCAGACAAAGTTTTAGGTTTGCCCTTTCACATGATTCAGAGTATGAATGTGCAGCACTTCATACTTTTAGAGAGGGGGGGAAATGGGGGAGAGAAAGATATTTCAGGACCTTAGCAACAGGAAAACCTTTTGCTTCTGTTTATTTTGAAATAAATCACAGATAAAGAAAATGACCAAAAGACATAAAATGCAACTGGCATCTTGATTTCTCCATTCAGTCATATTATTCCTAATCTGTGAGGTAAATCCAACAACAACTAGGACAACAAAACTTTTTTTTTTTTTAATCTTTATATTAGGGGATTAGGGCAGATCATGACTATATGATAAATCTTATATTTTCTCATGTTTGTTTGCTTTTATTCACCATCAGTTTTTGAACTATGGCCTTGACACAGATCCATTTAGAAGAAGGTCCTATGTAAAGACTATTACTGTCTTTGCAACAGTCTTCCCTAAAATTATTTCTTAGGCTTATACAGTATTTCCTCAGGGTTGTTTTGGGTTTTTTTTTTCCTTTTTTAAGAAGAAGTGACTCCAGCTTATACACATCTGCACAGGAGCTGCATCCCTCTTTCTATCTCAGTATTCTTCCTCTCACACAAGGTGATATATGGCATCATTTGAGTGATGTTGTCTTTTTCCACAAAAGTCCAGTCACCACAATCACAGTCATGCTCTGAGATTAGCAAATTTGGAGAATAGGCTGTTCACTGGGGGTTTTTTCCTGGTGTTTAATTTTCTTTCTTACTTTTTCCTTCTGCTATGAACCTGAAGCTATATACTATAGATAAAGTATCTAACTTTAAGCTAATCTCTTTTTTTCATGGTTTTTAATCACTTTTTACACCACAACAGAACAGAAAACATATCCACAATCTTCTGATGGCATTGAAATTATTATGACTTCTTTCTTACCCAAATGAAATAATTATGACTCCTTTCTTATCCAAGAATTTTGGCTGCTAATACGAATGAAAAAACTTTGGCTTATTAATAAAAATGTGAATTCCTAAAAGATCCAGAGTATTGATGGGTTTCCCTGCAGGCAATCAGAACTAGTAGTTTTAGTCATGCATTTTCTTTAAATCTTGACAGCCTGAGGCCCATTCCTATCCCTTATTACATGTGAGATTTCTATCCTTTATTACTGCACAGATTCTCGCATTTAATTTAAGAAATAAATAGTTTGGACTCAACATGTTATCTTCCATGTGAAGATTATGTCTTTTGTAGTTATTCTGCTGTATTTCAGTTAGGCTAAAAAGACTAGTGCCTTCAACATATTAAAAAAAATCAGAAACTGACAACATGGAAACATGACAACATTTGAGTTTTAGTGAAGAAGGCATCATGGAAACAGTATCAAGAGTTGCAGACGCTGCTGTTCAGAAACTGTCCTGAACATTATTAAGTCTTGGATTCATGACAGAGAATGGAGAAGGGCCTGTCTTGGCATTGCAAATGAGCAGAGGAATTCTTCATTTTCAGGAATTTAGTAAACCTTTAATTGCTGCAGTAATCAGAGATGCAGAACGCTGTGCTTCAGAGAACCACTTAGTGGACTTGCAATTAGGCATTGGTTCTCACATAATGTAACACCTCTAATTATATAGAAGGCTGTAATTTGGTCTGGGAGCTGCTGGTACTGCAAGGGCACCATTTAAGTGGCTTCCAGAGAGCAACAGAAATATGATGCTGGGTTATAAATTTAGTACTCTGTGAATAAATAAGGAAGGTTAGATAGCGAGAGACTGTAACACACTTTAAAGTCTTATGAATTATATTAGAAGAAGAAATTTAAAGTATACTTAATTTGAAAGAAAATGGATTGTTAAGTAAAATTACAAATAGCATATAAGGCTGTGTGAAACACAGAGGGACAATAGTAACATATTATTATGCAGTGAATTATAAAAGAAAATTACCATGAAGCTTTATTTCTTGGTGAATTCTGTTAGTCTTGGAGCATACTGTCTGAAAATGTCTTATGCACCCTACCAGAACTGATACTTAGTGCTGTTGATTCATAATGTCAAATGTAATTTTATTTTTTAAAGCATAGGTTACAAATTGCATGTTTTTTTGGTATTGCATGCCAGTACTCCCAAAACTTCTGGCAAAATCATTGTCTATTTTATTGATAAGTAAAAAATGTGTTCATAATCATATGTGATTTGAGTGTTAAAAGATGAACATGTTTTAATACCTATTGGCATAAAAATATATATTGCATTTTTCAGTTTTGCATGAGTGAGATTATTCTAGGAAACAGCATGACAAACATGAATCTTGATAGAGAAGTGATTCTCCTGTAAATGCTTTAAAGCGTTAGTAGTGTCATTCAGGGAAAAGATATTAAGCCTCTACCCTTGGGATCCTCAAAGGCAATGCCTGCATTAACCTTCATCTATTTGTGACTGCAAATAGCCATGCAGCAAAGCAGTATTGATTGTGTGCATTAGATCAGTCAACACTGTTTTGTTCAACCCACCCTGAAGAAGCCATTCTAGATGGTTTTAGATCAGTACATATTGGCCTGAGTGCTCTTACTCTGCTTTAGAGCAGAAGAGGGTCAGGTGAAATCAGCTTCATGCAAAGAATGCTTGAAGCCGTGAGGAAGAGAACTCTAAGGCACACTACTTTGATCACTATATTTTTCTCAAAATTCTGTCTTTTGTTTGGAGCAGAGTTTTTTGCAAAATTCAGCAACTAGTAAAAATCATGGGGAAAAGCAAAGAAAAATTGACAGAGACATGGAGTTATTTTCATTCTTCAGGTTTTGTTTCCTTTGCTTTCTTGAACAAAGGTACCAAATTGAGCATGTTTTGAGTTTGGGAAACTTGCAAGAATCTCATTATGAATCTGAGTGTGAATTGCTTCATGACTGGAAGCATCACACAGTGATGTATGGGTTAAACACAGTTTAGCTTATATGTTTAGCCACTGTTTATGTTATCTTAACAGTTTAGCCACTGTTCATGTTATCTTTGCAAGTTTTGGATTCATAAAGAGAGATGCAGCAAAATCTAACCTGTAAAATCAGATAGGATACAGCTTTTAAATTACTTAGAGCTTTTAGGTTTCCCTCTCTTCTCGCTGCCTAAAATTTAGGCCACCCATTTAAGAATATCATTGGAAACTACTTCCTTTTTCCTTTAGTTCCCCACATCACCCTCTCCTACCACATCCCCAAAACCCTTCCATCCCACGTTAGAACAGTAATGCATTCAGTATTCACTATGACAATGTGCATTTCTATTGATATATCAAAATCAACTTTTGCATATTCTGGTTTAAGTCTCATCCTAGCCTCTTGCTGCTGTGAAAGTTAACACAGGAAAGAGGCAATCTTTCTGTCTCGGTTTTGGGAGACAGGTGTCTGCTAAGGAAGGCCAGAGCCTCTCCTGGAATAGAGAATGTAAACCCCCTCCCTCCGAAGTGCTATAAAATTTACATCAAGGGGCTCTCAGGCAAGAAATATGGGAGCAGGGATAACAGTCCTTTATTAGGGAAGCAAAAAATATAAAAATATAAAATAAACAAATGCAGTAGATTAAAACAACACAGACAGAGTCAGAACTCAACCTGACACCCGGTTGGTCAGGGTGTAGTCTCAGTCCAATTGGAATTGTGGCTGCAGTCTTCCTGGACTCAGTCCTCAGGTGTGGTTCTGTTGGAGCAGGAAAATCCTATTGAAGGAAAGGTGAAGATCTTCCTCTGCTGATCCAGTTGAAAAGGGGTAATTCTCTTTCTGAGCAAAACCCAGCAAGAGCTGTCCCATCTCTCCAGACTCCCAGCTATATCTGTGTAGGAATGCTTAGCTCCTCCCTCTGGGCAGAGCATCTCACAATGGGATGTTAAAGTTCTTATCAGTCATGCATTGACATTCAATAGCCTGTTATCAGCAGATGTCTGCCTGGAGGGAGGAGTGGTTGTGGAAGAGATAAGGAAAACTGCCCACTTAACAGAAGACAACTGCTATACAGATGGTAAATAGAATAGTATTGGTTTCACAATCCACAACACTCTCTAAAGAACTTCTTCCCTTTGCATAAAGATACCTTTTATTCAGTTTTTCAACTGTCAAACTTCAAAGATAACCCCAAATAGATTATTAATTCCATTCTTCTAACTAGTGGCGAAAAGGTTATCTATTCTAGATACCCATGGGGTAAAAAAAATCCTAGAGGCTCCTGAAACTTGTACTTATGACAAGACTTTCATGTTTATATATGATGTAAGATACACATTTTGCAAGGAAACTAGCTAAATTTGGTCATCTGCTATGTACATCTGATACATCTGGTACATATGCTACACATCAGTACAGGCTGACATCAGGTATTATCAACAGCATCCTGTGCTAAGTGTTCCCTCAAAATCTTTTCCTACTGACAGTGCTATGGCACTACCCTGTCCGGGGGTTAGGTGCTACGTAGAACTGGCGACATGAAATGCACTGTATCAATAGTCAGTGGTTTTTGCAGCGTTTTTTAAAAATAGAATAAAATTTAATTTAATTTAACTAATTAAAAAAAATCTTGAACATATTTTCTGTTGTCCAGACATGTAAAATGCTGAAAAATCNAGAAGACAACTGCTATACAGATGGTAAATAGAATAGTATTGGTTTCACAATCCACAACACTCTCTAAAGAACTTCTTCCCTTTGCATAAAGATACCTTTTATTCAGTTTTTCAACTGTCAAACTTCAAAGATAACCCCAAATAGATTATTAATTCCATTCTTCTAACTAGTGGCGAAAAGGTTATCTATTCTAGATACCCATGGGGTAAAAAAAATCCTAGAGGCTCCTGAAACTTGTACTTATGACAAGACTTTCATGTTTATATATGATGTAAGATACACATTTTGCAAGGAAACTAGCTAAATTTGGTCATCTGCTATGTACATCTGATACATCTGGTACATATGCTACACATCAGTACAGGCTGACATCAGGTATTATCAACAGCATCCTGTGCTAAGTGTTCCCTCAAAATCTTTTCCTAGACAGTGCTATGGCACTACCCTGTCCGGGGGTTAGGTGCTACGTAGAACTGGCGACATGAAATGCACTGTATCAATAGTCAGTGGTTTTTGCAGCGTTTTTTAAAAATAGAATAAAATTTAATTTAATTTAACTAATTAAAAAAAATCTTGAACATATTTTCTGTTGTCCAGACATGTAAAATGCTGAAAAATCATGGTGTATATATATATATATATATATATATATATATATATACTGGGCCAAAATTCCATTTCTTTCACTTCAAAACACTGAAAAGACTAAAGGCACCTCCATCTTGCAGCATATTAAGTGCAGAGTAAGTGCATGAATGCAAACCAAACCCAAAGGTAAGCAGAAGCATTCCTAGACAGAAAATCAAGCTGTCCTACAGGGACAAACTATAATTTCAGTTTTCTCTGTCACAAAAAATTAAGCTGTGTAAGATCCATATCACCTACAGATGTCTTGGGAAGTTATTTTCCTCTGGGTACAACTTTTTCCTCATGGACTTGGAGAAAAGCTGGTGCTCCAAGAAGTGATCTAAGTTATTCTCAATCTTAAATAATGAAACCAAGTTTAAAAAGTCACAAAATATTATAAAAAAAATGTATATTTTTTAATCAGTCAAAATGTGTAACGTGTTGTGATACTTTCACAAGGGACTAAATATGTATTATACATCTATTAAGGATTATGTATAGATCTGCATAGAGAGAGGCTGGTAGCCAAAGGGATAATCTTGTTTGATAATCTGTTTATCCTTAGAGTGCTTACTAGTGTAGTAGCTTTCTTACTGAATAAATTCTTCAGTAATTAGTAAAATTTAGTTTTAGTACACTTGAATATTTCAGTTGTGAACTTTGATTAACTATGATCTGAGACTAGAAGAGAGGAAGCATGTGCTGATTAAAGCACACTTCTCAATCAGCTCTGAGGAAAGATGTTTTAATATGTCCCCATAACTAGCAGCCTCTTGTTACTCAGTTCTTCCTCTTTTGAAAAGTTTTTTCACAATACCCAGCCAGTTGTCCTTCATTTCATATATGTATAAAATAGTTCTTGTTCTCAGATTTTCACTCTGCTTTTCTTTTTTAAATTTCATCACACTGAATTCATACTAATTCTTCAATTTATAAAAAAAAAAAATTATATTTTAACTCTCTTCACTCGATTATTAAATACCAGCTTTTTGGTATCTATTTTACATGCAGTAACATTTCTGTTAAAATATTTTATGCACACCAATGTCACGTGTTCCTATTGATATGAATGTGTGTTCATATTGAATATGAACTCTGAGTGTTCCTATTATTTAATGTGGTTCTCTTTCCCATTGGCATAATTCTTTGTTCATGGTCATGCTGGGGATAGATGTTATTTTCTCAGCTTTATTATGAAACTCTCATATCAGGCAATATCAAGAGCTTTAAAAATGATTCTAAGTCTTACCTATCATCTGTCTTATCATTTATCCACCAAGTCAGTTATTGCATCAAAGGACTACATTTGCACTGAGAAATGACACTTTGAGCTCACAGTATGTTAATTTCCACCCATGTCTTGAGTGATGTACTTTATTTTGTGCTAGAATCTTTATATTTCAATAAATAACAGAAGCATTTAGGTCTGTCAAATACAACTTCTTGTGGTATTGCAAAAATTAATACATAGTATATGACATTATGCAATAATCATGAAAACAACAGTTGGTTGTTGTTTTTCTAATCTGAGTTATCAATTGCAATGTCAACCACCAGATGGGAGCAAAACTTATTAAAGTTGTTAGGGACAATTGTAAAAAGTGACATAAACATGTAAATTATTCTTCCATTCCCTCTGCTTCTGAAACACTTCTGATAGATTAGATCTTCTATACAGTCATTCTACCATTTATTTGTTCCAGAATATGACAGAGTTTCTTGATAAAACTTGTCAACATTTATAAAGATATTTATGGAAGCTTCAGAAGACAAAATGAGCTTCTTATCATATTCTATTTGACAATGGTTACTGACAATGTCCAGGAAAATGATCTTGGATTGAAATTAAGTCACAGAAACCAGAAAGAAAAGATTACCTAGTGTACACCAGCAATTGTTCTTCAGACTCAATAGACAGCAGAAGTTATATGAAATTATATTTCTTTTTTAAATTAAGATATGCTTGTATTAGGCTTGCTTGTATTGAATAGAAATATTGGGAGGAAGCAAAATTTACAACACAAATGCTTTAAAAAGAAATGAGACGACAATATATAATACTGCTTAAAAATTTCTGGAGAAAGATGGTTTTTGTTCACTTCAAACCATAAACTTAACTTTCAGAGAAAAATGTATCCATGTTTGATTATTGTGAATGGAAACATAAGTTTCTTCTGAAAGGTCCCTTGGGTTGTTGTTGCCATTTTAAAATTTAATGCATTGATAAACAGGGTAAGCCATAAATCTGAATATTCTTTCACTACGCATATTTCTGCTTAATCTTTGGTCCTGCTAATTCTTTGGTTCCTAAAGCTGCACAGTGCAAAAAAGACATACTTGACAGATAAATAAGTCAGCCACATCAGTCAGTCTAAATGCACATTAACACTATACTGAAGTGCAAAATGCTTTACTGTTGTCCTGACTTTCCTATCTGGCTTGAATAAAAATGTTCCCAACCCCCCTGAAAACTGCAGTCACTATTCATGCATTTTATAGCCAAACAGAAAATGTGTGATGTCAGCTACACAGTCAGCTAATCCTCCTCAGGAATTCTGATATGAAGGCTTTAACCTAAAATGATGACTCATCTGAAAAATATTTGTTCCTGACCCCTTTCTCTGATTCAGAGCAGATGGTTTTGTTTTTTCAACAAGTCAGAATAAGAATACTAATAAATTCATTAAATGTTAAATGTTTTTCCTACTAAGTGCTTAAAGATGAAATTATATGATCACCATAAGGAAGAATATATTGATTCATAATTAATTACCTTGGAGAATCCTTGGCTAAAATCCATTTGCTTGTGTACTGCATTGATATTGTTAGAATTGTTATTCACTTTGTCCTGTACACAGTTTTGGGAAGGGGAGGAGAGGATTCTTTAACAAGTAATTATATAGATTTATGTATCTTGGGTCAGGCCTCAAATGCAGAAAAATTCTTGCCTGTAATCTTAATAGGACAATTATGCAAGAAAGTAGAATTTACTTTGAGATCTTGCTGTCATTCCATGATTTGTCTACAAGTCAAAGAGGAATTCACACATCCTTAGTCTAGTCACATTTCCCTGTATGTTTGTTTGCAAACCTTGAAAATTTGTCCATCTGGATGTTCAGTCCCTGTCAAAGATGGAATTTAGATAATTGCCATTGATGTAGGAAACATTAGCAGCAAAGAAAATCATAAAATGCACAACTGGGTTGATCAGACCTTGTAAAATATCCCTCCAAGACAGGTTGCAAGGGGGATAACACTAAATGGGAAATTTGTAGGGTCCTTATTTTAAACACAGTGTGACAGACTGTAGCATATCAATAGGTAGTAATCAATTGCCTATGCCTGCTCGGTTTACAGTGACTGGTGTTAAATGAACAACTTACATAGTGTAAAAATTCTTTTTCCTCCTGCAAAACATAGCTAGTATATGTAGATAAGGAAAATCTTAGCTCAGAAAATCTTAGCTGAAAATCAAAGGGAAGCAGCACCTCAGTCTGCCATATCCCAGTCATGCTACTGACTATCTCCCCTCCCTCCTATTCAAACTGATATATTGCCTTGGTATATTGACAGACTGATATTTTCTGATGGGAAAACCATTCCAGGAAAGAAATAAAAAATTTCAATATCTCCTGCTTCACTATCACTCCTACATAATTAAAACACAATTCCCTTTGTTTACTGTCTAGCTTAGTATTTCTTGGACACAAAAATGTATTTTTGCAAAGAAGACACCTGCTTTAAGATTTTTCCTGGAGATGTATGACAGCCCTTCTCAAAACTAATCAGAATTAGTCTTTTTGCAATATCATATCTAATTTTTCAAGAATTTCTAAAAGCTCTGGAAAAGTCAGCGTACATGAGGTTGAAAAGAAAGGTTAAAAGTGTTTTTTATTGACAAATGTTACCAGTATAGATTATATAAGATGTTATTTCTTATTGTGTTGCAGTTTTAAACCTTTGTATTAATTTGCCATATACTGAATTACCAAATAAAAAGACAACAGATAATTGTGTTCCTTTACTATGAGGAACACTTGAACTAATTAAAAGTAATTCAGCAAATTATCTAAAACTATTTAGTCAAATAGAGAGAGAGGTCAAACCTAGGGCAGCACTATTTAAATCAAATTGAATTCCAGCTCAAGAACAGACTTCAAATAGATTTTTAATTGCAGTATTTTGTCCACAGGGCATTCTATCACACACACTTTGTTTTCAAGTAAAATCCACCAGAATATCTTCCATCAGGGAAGTGCTATGTCTCTCTTATTACAAAATTTCTGTATTATGAAGTATGTAGCTATGTTCCAGGGCTTTCATTCTTTGGTCATCTTGCTTATAGTTAATCTTGCCAGCCAAACACTGAGTGTTTCCCCTGACTGATTCATTCCACTAAGCAGAAAAAGAGGAAACCAAAACGTTACACTAGTGCACAGAACCTGCAGGAGAAGGGTGAAACCCTCCATGAAGGGCCCTGTCATTTTATTGCTCTCTGGCAGCACTGCCTGAGCACAGAGAATGCCAAGATCACATTTTCTTGGGACTGCCCCAACCACAAGGACATGCAGCTTTGGGCTTCTACTGTGCTTCCAGGTATGTGCAAAGCCATCAGTGCTTCCTCTTCTATTCTTCTAGTTCCACGTGGATTTCAACCCCAGAAAGAAGTGGAACAGATAGCTATAGTCATTGGGACAACAGAAAAGGGACTGTATTTTGGATTTTAGATTATGGTAATAATTAAACTGGTCTATTGGTTTGTGAGTTTTTGCACAAAACCTTTGCTGAATGAACAATAACTGGAACAGTACTCAGTTTTTTTACAAAGAGGACTTTCATGAGACCTTTTCCCTAAAACATTTATTATGTAAAGTACCTTTGTTTAAAACTAATGGTAATTGTTTAAAATTAATAGTATTTCAAATATTTTATTGTGGGACTAAATTGGCTTCAGATTCATAAATTAAATATTCAGTTCCACATATGACATGTATTGCTGCATTAGAAGGCTACAAAGAGGCTACAAAGAGAAATTAATTAAAGGCTGCAAAGAGATCTTAATGACCTGGGTGTTTATTTTCTGCTCTTTCTAACACAGAATTCTGTGGGAATCATCACAACAGAACATTTTTGCACATCACATAACCACTCAAAATTACTCAGCTGAAAATGTGCTTTAAACATATTTATAAAGGATCCTAAAATCACATACTTATGGTCCTATCAAGCAGCTGGTATCAGTAAACTCAGTGAAGCCAGAACACACTAAAAAAATAAGGGCAGCCAGTTGCTGATACCAGAGCAGGAACACTGCCTGATAACACAGATGAGGACTCTTGTATCTGCCCTGGCTGGATGGAAACTCCCAGTAGAAGAGGCTCCTGCCAGTGTGCAGGTGGTGCATCTCCTGACAGCCACAGCAGCAACAGCAGGGAGGGGGGAGCACTTAGAACCCCTGGGTTTAGAACTGAGCATGATTCTGGATCTACCAAAACAGTGACACCCAGATCCAGCACAAGGCCAGTTCTGGCACATGGGACAGAAGTTCTCATAAGGATGAAGTGACCATGTCATATGAGCATAGGATGCTGGAAACCAACCAAAAAAAAAAAAAAAACCAACAAAAAAGGCAACGAAAAGAACAAAGTATTTCTTGTTCACTCTAGACATTCCATTCAAATATCTACACAAATCATCTCAATCTGTGAAATTCAAAGGGCCTAGATGTGCTACTTTGTAAACATTTGATTTCTAGATCAAAGTTCCATTGGGTAAATGGGATTTTTTCTGAGTTAAGTGGAAACTAAAGCAGAATACTAAAAGCACCAACTAAAATTAATCAAACCCTTCTATCCATGCTAAACTGTGTAATTAAATAAACTTGACTCTGAGAATGGCTGTTTTAAATTCATTGCATAATTGTTTTTAAACACAATAAATACCTATATTTAAAAGTTTTGTTATTTACTTGACAGACTTGAATCAAAGGAGCCTTTCCTGTCCGTTGGGTAAGTAAGAATATTCATAATTTCATGGATGTTTATATATTTAGCAACCATACAATATAATTTATGGGATTATGTTGAGCATAAACAACCTATTTCAACATCATGGTTATTTACCATACTTAAGCTTATAAAATGCATGTTTCAGTCAATAAAGTCAGCAGTCATGGATATTTTCCTTCTCAAAAAGAAACTAAGAATGTTTTGCCTTTATTGACTAAACAAAACTTACACTAAAATATATATAGGAGTTAAATGTTGCATTAAAAGGTATCTGGTTTATTAATTTATTTTCACTGACTTTATTCAGAAACTATTCTAAATATCATCTATACCACTTGTCTAAACCATGGAAAAATAATTGGCAATGTCCTTTAAAAAACAACGGCGATACTTCAATAACAGAAATAACATCAAATTGATGAAATAGAAAAAAAAATCACATTTTAGCCTAATTATAAATCACTGCACTGATTTGCATATTTCAGCCATAGCCTTCATAGTGTCAGTCACTTAAACAGTTATATGTTCTTTATATTAAAATAAATAACTTTTTTTGGTATGATAACTCATCATACCAAAAAAAGTATTTTTAAATGTGTCATATTTTAAAAAGTATAATTATTTTATAAAATGTATTCTTTTATAAATACATGAAATATACGCATTAGTGGTAATTATCTATATTTTACTTCTGAGTAGGAATTTCAATTTTCATGCACAATTTTCCTTTCAGCTTCTTTCTTTAAAACTTTCCTAAGTGTCCTAACATTCTCCCTCCCTGTTTTCCTTCAAAAGTGTGTTTTTTATGTCTTTACTCTCATATACCTTTGTTCACACCATACTTTGTGCTATCAAGAATATAAACTGCAGACAAAAGATCCCATACAGAATATCTGTTTAAGGGTTAGCTCTGGCATGTAATTATCAGTAACTTCCAAATTGTTGTACTAGCTGCAGAACTGGAAGTCAACTTCAAACTTTGAAATGTGGAGTAAAGTGTGTAAATTATGATCAAAAGAACTCAACAAATTAGCTTAATCAGGACTGAGATATGTCTTGGTTTCTGTAGCATAAAGCAACTCTGATTTGTTTGAGTATATTTTGGATTAGTTTCTTGCTGTTTCTCTTTTTTACCAAGTCAAAATTATTGGAAAATATTTGGAGGGAGTGTCGAGGGTACATTGCTCTTGTTTTGCATGCTTTGAAATGTCCAAATCTATTATCAAATTTAGTCCCTTCTATTAATAACTTTCATTACTCCAATTTGTAACTTGTCCTATTAAGTTAGATTTTGGGGCTTGAAATAGCTAATGAAGTGATTATTCGAAAATATCAACTTTAAGATTAAAAAAAGAAGTTGCATGCCATTTTGGTTGAGGACCAAAAGTTCTAAGTACAAAACTCCAGGAAACAAATAAAAATACAATGTTAGCAGTTATATTATTTGCCACAAAACAGTAGATCCTATTTTTTATCATGATCTTAAGAACCATGCTGGCAATTTTAGCTTATTTGCCTA
The DNA here is from genome assembly GCA_013397555.1 of Urocynchramus pylzowi. Lineage (NCBI taxonomy): Eukaryota > Metazoa > Chordata > Aves > Passeriformes > Fringillidae > Urocynchramus > Urocynchramus pylzowi. The sequence goes on along the minus strand of VZRH01000532.1, from coordinate 854,569 downwards.
GGAGGAAGTATTGTGTTTTGGCTTTGGATTTGTTTCCATATGAGCAGATTAGTGGCCACTATGTAAATACACATTATGTCCACATATTTATTGCATATGACTTTGCCTCTAAAATTGATACCTCTTAGGAATTCTAATCTGCACAAATAGACTTCGTTTTTTTCCAGAACATTTTAGAAGTTTGCCTGTAATGTACTCGAATTCTTTAATGGGAGTTCATAATAAGATAGACAAAACCTCCCAAAATTATTCCCTGTGTGCTACTTTTGCCTTTCACTTCTCTGTTTCCTCCACCCCCAAGGAGGGCATCAGAGGGTTAGACCACCATGTTCTAAGGAGGGGCACAAGCCAACATCCACTTCCTGGGCACCACATAAAAGAGATGCTCCTCCCAGTCCCACAAAAACTGGGAAGTTCTTTTTCACAGACAATGAGTTCTTGTGCCAGGATCTGTATCTGAAGTTTTATTCCAGACAGCTGCAACCACCAGGCTTTTAAAATACAGTTTGCAGAAGAAATGCTGACTTAACCACAATTAAACAAACACATGGGTGCCCTTAATAGCTCTTGCTGCCAGAGTTGGTCAAAACACCAATCTAAATTACTTTTGGCTGCTTCCAGATGGCTTGATCCTGCACACCAGCCTCCCATTCATCTATCTTCTGTAACAGAGATTTGTTTCCACATTCTCATTATGCTGCCTGCAGGACCTAATTAAGCTTTTTCATTTTGCTGTGCCTAAGCATATGACTTCTTGGTGCCTTTCCACTGCTAATTGTTTTGTCAGGGGAAGGGAACATGATGTGTGGCAACCTAAGACTTCAAGACTGCCACAGGTTTTTGAGCTCTGCATGTATGTGCAGGGCTGCAATCATCCCAGAAGGGATCCCACAAAGGAAAACTGGTTGATAATATGTTGCATTTTTTCCTCACCCTCAGAAAGCAGCCAGAGAGAAGCAGACCCCAGCCCTTGACATTTGTATCTCAAATGCAAGGAGAGAACACCTCCTGTATTCCCTTGGTAAAGACAATTCCATTTATCATTCTTTCTATGCAAAGTGCATAGCAAAGGAGAAAAAGCCACTCTCCTTTACTCCATGTGCAAGGCAGGGGTGTAATTTGGTGCTGAAGCCATAGTAACATCTTTAATGAAAGTCTCTAATGGTAGCGTTCAGAAGCAAAAATTCATCTAGTATACAGTCAGCTAAGAGTATCTGAATGCAATATTGGGATTTTGGGCTAAAATACAAAATTGAATTTGATATTTGTGTTGCCTTCCTTTGCCTCTTAGTGATGAAGATAAAATCCTTAGGGAAGGTTGAGATATTTGTTAGTGCAGAATGCTGAGTAACAGCCTGCAGGGGCACAGCATACCCCTCTCCAGAAATGTTATTTCCACACTTTTTGGGGTTTGTGTTGATATTCAACATAAGCAAGACCATGAGGTGTCTGGACTTTCTTTCCTTTTCATGTTGGATAGCATTCATGTTCATGCAGATCTAGTATAAAAAAGACATCATGCAAATGCTCAGAGTGACTGAATGACTTTAATATCAGAGGCAGGTGTTTTGGTAAATATCCATCACTGAAAATGCATCAAATTAGCTTAATGCAGAAAAGTTTGAAAGGTTCAGACTTAAAAAGACAAGGCAAGTCAAGAGTCTTGATAAAAAAGATATGGATACTGCAAAATAGATACTGCAAAAAGAACAACAGAGCACCATCTCATAATAAGTTCATCCTGCTTTGTGCAAAGGATGTATTATACTTTAAAAGCAATATAAATTTAAAATACCAACATCTTTTAATTATCCACATCAGCCCTCCATAGCTGGAAATTTCCTAATAGTAAAGATGCATAATTATCACCTCAACAAAACAGTTATCATTCTCTCTAGATAATTAGATTGGTTATCCAATTATTAGCCTTGGCAGCTGATTTATCATAGCTATCTGCATTTAAGAGTTTAGCACCTGATAAATTTCAGCTAATACTGCATGCAGATTTGTAACTGGTCATTGGTCTAAGCCTTAAAATTAAAATCTCATTTTGTAAGACACGGCCAATGCAGCATCTTTTAAAGCCTGTAATAGTATTCTATGGTTAATAGAGGCCATAATTATTTTGTAACTGTGTTGCACAGTAAATTCTTTGAATTAATTATTTTTGGTTTCTAACTATAATTGTAAGTAACTTCAATAATAACTTGTGGTCAATATAACTTCAGCACACGCAGAGGCAGAAATTTCCATCATAGCAACTAATAATTTTGTCAAACATGTGAAAATATTTCTCTTCTCTGTCAGACATCATTTAATAATATATCCCATATTGCTGAATTCAGAAGAGACAGGGGGAGAGAGAGAGAAACAACTGATTTTTTCTGAGTCTCCTGAAAACAGATTCATTTACTGCCACCTGCAGAGAGTGGGTTTGTTTCTAGATAAGCAGGCAATAGTGCTTCAGTGAGATGGTCCTTGAAAATTTATGTGTTATATACATCTGGTTATCAGTTGAGATTCAATCTATTCTCTGATTTTTTCAATTTTTTTTTTAATTGATTGTTTCCTATAAGCAGTATAATTTTAGGTGGAAAGCCCAGAGGGAAACATAAGTGAAAATTAATGCATTGTATATATTTATTTAATGATGAATAGTTGTCTGTCATGGAAGAAAGAGAGATACAAGTAAAATTAGCACTAGTTACTTTATAGCAATTTTTATGTTCTTAGTGAAAACACTAGAGGTCTACTCTACTACTAGAGTAGTAGTATAAACTACTACTTTCCTCACCAATGTCCTCTTTCTAGAAAGTATGTGACAGTAGAAAATACTGAAAAGCCATGCTTTTTCCAAATAATATCTTAATCACAGTAACTTTTAAACATAGATACTTAGTTCTGCAAGAGACAGAATAATTTTGGTGGGCTCAGATTCTTGGAAGAACTTGGAAAGGCTTCTAAAATAGAAAAAGTAAATTTCATCAATTTTCTTCCAGAAGAATAGTTCTAAGATACATCAAATAACTCAAATTTGTGTGACATTTCTGACATTTCTTCTTTTTGCTTAGTAGTATTTTCTTTCCTGCAAGGCCATTTTGCAGATCTATAGGAAATTCTGCTCTCATCCATTGGTTTGAGGGATCCCATTCTGCAGAAGTTAGATAGTTTAGATAGATATCTAACTAAAACTAGGATAGTTTTAGTTAGAAAGTTAGATAGAAGTTAGATAGTCCTTCCAGGGTCTCTTAGGATAATACTCAGTCCACCTCCAAAATTTGCAAGTTTTTTCAATTCACTGTCAGTTTCTGTGGGGGTTTGGTTTGTTGTTGATTTTTCAATGGCCAGTAGGTTGTAAGGCACAAAATAGAATGTAGCCATGGAGCATCATCTGTAACAAGTTCCATCACTCTTGTTCCTCATCCTGGTTATCAGGTAGCACCGGTGGAAGGAGCAAACACTGTTTCTACTGCTCCTACCCAACTTCTGAAGAGAGAGAGCTAAGAAAATTATTTTTCTTTGGCAGAGGAAAAATACAGAACGAGGAGATACTAGACTCATTTTGCTCCGTTATTATGACCCCAATAAAACTCCTAACCAGAACATTATCCTGTAACTCTCATTCATATTCAGGCCAGGTATTTAGGAGCTGTTTTCATGAAAACCACGGGAGGACTGAACACAGCTGACAATTATTTAAACTCATTGTTTAGACTCAGGCAGTAATTTCTGGTGCTTAAAACCACTTGGGCTTTTTGACTTAGGCAGCTAGTAGCAGATTATCTGGTTTTGCAGAGAGAACCCTTTGAAACCATCAGCTCTTTGGTTATGTGTGAGGTTTAGCCCGGAGGCAAGAGGCACATGTCAGGGTTCTGCAAAGGCTCTTTACTGGATGAGACTTTCAGGATAGTCGCAGAGAGACAGGAGGGATTTGGGATTTGACAACACATATGGATACCCATGGAAGACACTGAGAATCTATACCATTTAATTTCAGGTAGTAGTACTGACATCCTTCTCTTCCAATTTTCCAAATCCCACAAGGCTTAAGCTTTTCTATAATTGCCTACTTACCATTATTCTAAGACTCTGAAACAGGCTCTCTCACAAGAAGTGGTTACAAAGCTAAAGTGATAACAATGTTGGTCCGTTGCTGTGACTAAATTTTTCAGTGGTTCTGTGACATTACTCAATGTTTAAAGATCCTAGATTGTGTATTTTTCCTGCTGATCTGCAATCTAAATCTAATTATTTTATGGTTTCCCTATTTGCCTGATCTTGTCATTCTACATCACTTCCACTTTCACACACAGAGAAATATATATATTACATTAAAAAGACTAATAAATTTAGCAAAAAAAAAGTTATTTTCCTAACTTTTAATTCCTAAATTAACTTTCATTTGCAACAAACTCAAGAGATATTCATCTTAATAAATTATTTTTCTCCTCTCTGACCTTAATAATATCAGTAGCAATGTTCTTCATAATTGGGAAAGGCAAGCACATGAGAGCACTCTTTTTCTCTTCTGGTTATTCTATTTCCCTTTTTCTTTTTTTAACTGTCTACTATTTCTGTCTTCCATGACTTCCCTTTCCCTAGCAATTCTAGAAAAACAGTACATTTCCATATAATTTATGTGTTGGTTCAATGATGAACAATTCCTTAGCACTGAATATTTGTACTCTCACCCACGTACCAGATAGACAGGAGGTTTTCTAGGGGAGGGAAAATTATTTGCAAGCAAATGTACCTGAATGAAGTTTAGGAGGCTGAAATATTCAGGGAGTGTAGGACTGAAATCTGGGAACATAACAGGAAAGTCAAGGGATAAGGACAACTCAAAGGAAAAAAAAAAAAAAAAGGGAGATACTGTCTTACAATAGAGGATGGAGGGAGGAGTAAGGACAATATTTGCTGGGCATGTACCCTCACTGTGGAACAAACATCTAATTTGCTTTTTTTTTCCCCAAACAGCAGTGACTGACCCACAAGTTATAGAAAATAGTATTTGAAAAGGTCTATGTTAGCAGTATTCCTATTTCCTGTTTCTGAGGTATCAACATAGCATCTTGCCACAGCAATCTGAACGGGCTTCTGCAAGTATTCAGTATGAATAAGCTTACAGAGGCAGTCACGTGCAGAATTATCACAAGACCTAGATCCCCACTCAAAACACATCTGAAAATTGAGACAGTTTTTCATCATTCCTATGGCTGTTGCATATGAAAGACTTTATTTATTCTCACAAGTTTCCAGATCATTACAAAGAAGTTTCATCTAAATTTCTTCCTCTTGATAGATATTGAAAGATGTAATTTTGAAGTTTTATATTCTGAGTTTCAAATTCTCTATAATGCTGTACAAATCAGTCAGCCTGTGTCTACCCCTTGCTCTTCTGCCTGTGTTTCTCTAATTTTGTACAATAATAACAATTGAAACTCTTCTTAATATTAAGTTCTTAGCATGCTTGGCCTTAAACAAATATTTGAAGGGGATCTGATGGCTGATCCCTCTGATTCCATGCTTGAAATCAGTTTGATCTTTTTCACAAGAAACTGAAATTTGATTCATCTAACCTAACATCTTACTTGCACTTGAGCTACAAGAGAAAGATTTGCTTAAAAGAGTAAATGCCAGAAAGACAGCCAGTGCTGCTATGTGAACTTTTACTTGACAGTCCACTTCCCTCCCTTCTGTTGTAACATACCTGCAGTTCCTTGATAAAGAGATTTCTTTGGAGTTCAACCAACTGTGATCATAGCAATCAGTCAGTGGACTTGCTTCAGGAGTTATTGCTCCACACCAGTCTGTGCATCCATTGGTTTTCTAAACAGTAAAGTCAGGAGCAAGACAGGAGGCAGTGCAGAAAGAAGCATATCAGAGAGAAGCATTGCTTATGCACAGCAAAAATGGGAATTTTACGATGTCTCTCTCATGTTTGTTAAAGATTTTTAAAAAGATAAAGAGCTTCAGGCCAGGAGCTATTGTTGTTAGTGTTGCTCTGTTAATAGCTTTTTGTGTGATACCAAGGAACAACTACTCACATCTTGCTTTACGGGGTCATTCAGCTGTGCATTCGCATACTGTGGTATAACTCTAACTCAAATAAAATCAGAATATGTCCTGATATTAGGCAAGCTTTCAACTAGTAAAATGAATTGGATCATAGATTGTTTTCTATAAATTTATCTTGGTCTGAGATTTGACCTTATTTACAAACCACTTTCCAGCTACCTTGGAATAATGATTTACACACCATAATTTGAAAAGAAGCATGACTGTGTCAGGGGTATTTATGATCATATTCAATAGTCTCTTTTGCCCCAAACCGGTATTGATTTCAAAGGTTTTGATTTTGGCTGTTTTGGTTTCAGTCTCTTTGGGGGAAATTTTTGCTTAGTTTTAATTATGAACTGCAGTTCAAAAGCACTATGTAGATATCCATTGAGTTCAGGGATTTTTTTAATCTCAGGTTAAGGCCAGATTCTTATAATTCTCACTTTTTCTACATCAGCCATACACACTCTAGGTGTATGCACAAGTTTAACAGGTTATAACAACTTCAATGCTGATGTAGCTTTAAAAAAAATGGGAATTAGGTCATATCCTGCCTTATCAATAGTAGCATAAGAGCTTTATTGCTAAGAGTTTAATTACTGTCCTTCAAATTCCTTAATTACTGAAGTCTTCAGCTTTGGTTCTGAAATCATTTAAGGACCAGTTTTGCTCAATAAAATGAAATCCTTCACAACATATTAGAGCATAATTAGGAGTTGGAGAATAAACCTTAAATGTGAAATAGAAATAAGAGTGAAACTGTCATGCATGACCAGCCACAGTTGACAGTTGACATTGCTATGGTAGTGACTGTTGTTAATGCCAAAGCATTAGTTTAATTTGAAAGGCATAAACTGATTTTCAGCAAATATAGAGGGTTGGTTTTTCTTTTCAGTTGCCTCTAATCCTGTATACAAAAACCCCAAACAAAACAAACAAACAAAAAACCTCAACAAACAAACAAAAACCCCAAACAAAAAAAAATCCAAAAAGAAACGCATTCTCAGCTTTCCACACTTGAATTCTATAGCCTTTATTCTAAAGAAGGATGGAAAGTTGAATCATCCTAAAAAAAAGACACTTTGATAACCACACAGATGAACACCAGAAAGTAGATTTAAGTCCCAACAATTATAAATTTTTGTAGGATGACAGAAAGGTTTGGGTTAGAAGGGACCTTAAATATCATCTGTTTACAACTAGTGCCACCCACTAGACCAGGCTGCTCAAAGCCCAATCCAACATGGCCTTGAACACTTGCAGAGATGAAGCATCCACAACTTCTCTGGGCAACCAATTCCAGTGTCTCACCATCCTCACAGCAAATTTCTTCCTAATATCTAATTTGAATCTGCTCTCTTTCAGTTTAAAGCGATACCCTCTTGTCTTATCATGTAGTGACATATTTTTGTCAAAAGTCCCACTCGTATCCTTCTTGTAGGCACTTTTAAGTACTGGAAGGCTGCTATGAGGTTTCCCCAGGGTCTTTTCTTCTTCAGGTGCAGCAGCCCCCAACTTTCATCCTGTCTTCATGAGAAAGGTGTTCCAGCCTTGTGATCATCTTCATGGCTCTCCTCTGGACTTGCTCCAACAGGTCCACATGCTTCTTATGTTGGGAACGACAGAGTTGGATGCAGTACTCCACATGGAGTCTCATGAGAGCAGAATAGAGGGAGAGAATCATCTCCCTCCCCTGATGGTCGTGTTCCTTGTGATGAGGCCCAGAATACGATTGGCTCTGTGGCTGTGAGTACATGCTGCTGACTCATGCAGAGTTTCTTTTCCACCAACACTCTCAATGCCTTTTGCCAGAAGCAGTTATTTGCCAGAAAGTACCTTGTGGATATGGCCTTGTTTTCTTGCAATCTAAAGGAAGGGACACAAAGCAAAGAGAGTTTTCCAGGCAAACTATGAACAACAAATAGTCAAAATGAAGAATTACCAACTTTCAGACTCCATTTCTCACATGAACTGTTTGTTCTGAGCTATTTGAAAGTATCTAACCTTCACAGAAATTAGGATCAATGTACAAAGGAAGAAAACTGAAGCACTTCTCAAATAATCTAATTCATACTGCAGATCTATCCTTTCTTGGTGTACAAAAAGATATGGGATGGAGCTGGAATCTACATCTTCTGAGACAGTGAAGTTATTGAAACAAAACTGGAGCTCGTTATTGTGACTTATAAAGCAGTATTGTGCCAAAGTGTTCTCATTTCTTTAGCAGAAATGGAGGACCCTGAGAGGTATTGAATAAGGCTTTGGCTCCTTGCAAAATAAATTTTTTCACTTGTATACACATACACAAATTAATCATGGTTATACTTTAAATCTAGAATCAAGAATGATTTGGTTTCAAGCCAACCTTGTCTAGGTGTCAGTAGTTAGGGGTATTTCATGTTCTGGATGATGCTTTATAGACTGTAAAACTAAAACGGTCTTTCTGTGTAGAGCATTCACAGAAAAGTAAAATTCCAGCCATGTAATAGTATAAGGATGAGAAATGGTAGTGTGGTTTTGCTGGGAGAAGGCAAAAATCATGCAAGGGGAGTTCAGCAAGAAGGTAACAGAGTAGGAAGGAGGAGTCAGAGAGAGAGAGACCCTAACAGTCCTCATTCCTTCACGGAGTCTTGCAATTTGGGAAGAGATGCTGGCAGCAATTCTCAGAACTAAATTGTTTTGGTAGCTTAATTCAATAGACTATATAAAATAACATTTAGTCTAAGGTGTGCTTGTATTGTTAAATTCTAAGGTACCTTTCCCACAGTGGTAAACCACTTGAAAAGAAACTTTCTTTAATTGTTTACTAGACATGGTGTGTAAAAGTGCAAGCAGAACCCTCATTTGTCAGGGACTGTGATGACATAATCCAGGGGAAGATATTACAGAAAATGGCAATAATGGAAGCATAAAGTTCCATAAGTCCTATTTTGTGCAAATCATAGAATCACAAAGGTTTGTCTTGGTAGGGACCTTAAAGATCATGTAGTTCCAATCTCCCCTGCCACAGACAGGGGCAACCTCCACTAGACCAGGTTGCTCAAGTGTTAGTATTATGTTCTTAATGGACAATAACAATCAGCCAATAAAATTTACCAATCTGCTGCAAGCAAGTTGTCAAAATTTCAAACCATGCAACTGTTCCTTGGAGTTTAAAACAGCAATATGAAGGAGCCTCCAGGAGAAGTACTGTAGCATTCAGCAAGTGCAAGGGAGAAGATGGAGGGAAGATCACATAAAATACATACTGAATTCCCCAAAATTTCTGTGAGTTGGTTCTTTTCTTTTCTTTTTT
>VZRH01000532.1:822891-845115 GCA_013397555.1 Urocynchramus pylzowi | reverse complement strand
TTTTTTTTTTTTTTTGCTTAAGATATAGCAACCAGAGTGGAACATCAGTTTACAATCAATTCTGCTACCAAAATATTTGACAGAGTCTATAACATGTGATTTTAAAAATGTACTTTAAAAATGGACTTTTGTACTTTAAAAGAGCTTAGACATGGGAAAATCAGGTAAAACCTGAAGCCAAAAATGTAACCTGATTAAACTCTAAATTTAATATGGTCCTCAAAAATAGTCAGTGAGGGAGAGAGAAAATGATTAATACCCCATATTTTTAGTTGCCCTTAGAATTTGGAGGTAACCATAAAGAAATATGCAAGGCAGAATAAAGCAGGAGAGTATCCAGACTGCAGTCTTCCATGCTATGGAAGGTAGGAGCACAAGTGAATGAGGAAACCTCAGAAAGATCCCATCCTAATAAAAAAAGACATTACTCAAACGAGACAGGCACAGTACCTCAGTTCTTGAATTGGATGAGACATCAGAAAAATAGGCAAAAAACCTCAGTATGAGGGTTCCCTCAGGGGAAAAATGTCTCTTAGGTAGCGTCAAACAATTCTGCTTGTAAATTACAAAAGATGTATAGAAAATTTTCAGCTAGATGATTCATACTTGCCTCATACCTGCACGACAAGAAATCAGCAGCTCTTCCATATGTCCAGCACTGCATAGGGAAACTGCAATACCAGTGCCATGACAAGCCACCAGACCCTTTTGCCACGTACTATACTCAGGTGAGTCATCTGGGACAAAAATCCTTTCACTTATGAGAATAAATACAATGAAAATATCCAGACATATTTTTAAGACAAAAAAATATGATCCCTTGATTTCAACAACTTTATTCTGGATTTACATTGAGGTAATTTGGAGTGGTGACACTTGAGTATCCTTCTGTAAATCAAAAGATCTTTCCACCTTTTCTGGGATATTCTGGGAATTCCTTTGGTTTGTGACTTTTTGTTCCCTTACACAAAATAAATCTTGTTTTCTTCACAATGTATGCAGAAAGTGAATGAACACAAGGTTCTCCAAAGCATTAAAGTATTAGGAATATTTGCCAGAAATCAAGGAAAGTATAGTCTATTGGAATAAATCAAGCAAGACTCCATTTTCTTCATGCAGGAAAAGCCAATTCTTTATTCACATCACTCGTTTTATACTGTTTTTACAGACCTCGTGTGCAACTTTAATTGGTTAATAGCTTTCTTGCCAACTACTCTATTGGTTAGTAAAAGGTATTTTACTTGTCCATCAAATCTTTCTATTCTTAAATTGTTTATGTATTTTCTTCACTGATTCCCATAGTATAGATTTAATGTTTATGCAGGTACTAGTTGTTTTTCACCCAGGAATAGATTGTTATGTTAACGAACTATTCATACCAGGATTGTTTTCCCATGGGAACTTGCAAAGTACTAGCTGCACTTGGAAGAAATGACAGGCCAGCCACTGATCTAACAGAGCAGGCCTGATTTTAGGGGGCCTTTCTTTTACAATTTTTCTACCTAAGTGCAACAGTAGTCAACCTAGCACTGGTCTAGAGGATATGCAGCTGGTTGTGGGATGCACAACTGCCCTTTCCACTCATCTCTGACCAGACTGGAATTGAATCCAGGCTCAGTTATAGAAAAATCTCCTTATCAGATGTACTTGCTGTGGAAATTATTACACTGTGGGTCAGGAGAAAAAGAATGCTTTTGCAGATTCACAGAATCTGGTATCTTCATTTATATTGTAACTGCTCTTGCAAAGCATTGTCTTGGAAAAACAGTCAGTGTGGCTTGACTTCACAAGCTGTACTAGGACACTGAAAGTTTTGTCTCCTTCACATCTCCATTTTGCTGCTTTAAATCTTGAGTTGTGCAATCCAAAATAACTAAATTACCTAGTAATTTAATCAGTAAACTTAGTGTAAATGAGAACACAAATTTAACTTAAACCTTTTGACATTTTGAAAAATGGAAAGGAAAGCACGTGATGCAATTTTCTAGATTTTTTTTTCTTTTACATGAACTTTGACATTGTCACATTCCACTTGATTAATTTTCATGAACCGTGATTTAGTGTTTCATTCAGCGCTTCTAAGACAGCTTCTCTGAAAAGTACATGAAGTTTCAGAGTTCTGTTTTTGTAATCTTAAATAGCTAGTCTTTCAACTCCAGTGCTACCACTAGGATTTTAATTTAAACTGCTGTTCAGTGAAATGCTGTGGAAACACGAAACCCATCACTTACCCCTACACCTGTCAACAAGAGTCTGCTGTAGTTGTCAAACCAAGTCAAATGACACTCCTTCAATGTACACAATATTATTAGCAAACTGAATAATCAACCACATGTGTATGGTTTGACAGTAGTACTTTGAACACACTGAATTTAAAACAGATTTTTAAGAGGCAGGACCCATCTCTCTTGTACCAAAGAAGAAAAAAGTACCGTAGGGACATTATGAACTCCTCAGTCAGACTATACAATTAAAGGACACCTTGGGAAATGGTTGGGCCACTGGAAATCTTTTTCTTTGCCTTACTATGAAATGTTCCCACGGAAAACACAAACAACTGGACATTACTTTAGATGACAGAAAAATAGTTTTGCAACAGAAGGAGAAAGGTTGGGGAGATACTAAGTAGATTTACACTGGTATATTTACATTGAAAAGCTCCTGTTTTGTTTCTAAACAGTATCATGATAACATTGTTAAGCATTGGCTGTGCTGCAGCCACAGTAAGTAGTTTTAGTTAGGAGGAATTCTAATACTTAGCAATACAGAAAATTGTTGGGGTTTAGTTTTGCCTGCATCACTATTGTCTGTCTTGCTTCCTTAAATAGCTCTGAAACCAGCTGATCCCCAGAGTCTGAACATTGATCTCGATGTCTTTGTTCTTGTCTCCTTCACAAGCTTTGCCTAATCCTCTACAGGAAAATGTCTTAGTGTTTTAATTACCTGATTGTGTATATGCAACTTTGACTATTTGCTCAAGCTTTGCCTAAAATTCAGGTTGAGCAATAAGTTCAACAGTTTTCCCAAAATACATTTCACTGGGATAAGAATTCTTGGAATAGAGGATAAGAGTAGAAAATGAACATATCTAGAGACAGAAAAAATACAGCCTAATCATATTGCAAATATATTCTGCCTAGCGCCTGCAGAAAGATACTTTAATGGAAAATGGAGTACTGTATGTCAGCTTTTTTATGTATACATGTCCTCTTTGGACAAAATGCACCTCTTCAGATTAGAACTGGAAAAGATTTTTCAGTTTTGCAGAAAATAAAAAATTAATTTAAAGTATTACATTCCATGCTGCACTTCTTGAAACTTAACTCCTTATTTTTTCCCCACTCAGGAAAAAATACATCTTGCTCTTATTAATGGAATAAATGTGCAGAATTAGGGAAAAACCAGAAAAACTTTTATTAACTTATGGTTACAAAATTAATATGCAATTTAATCCTTAGTTGAAATATACAAATAGTAGGTTATGTTCAATTGTTTGGCATTTTGGGACAAGTGATTGGGGAATTTGGTGTTAAGCTGTTCTTTTTAACTATACCTATTTGCCCTCATAACTTCATTATGGAAATGAATGTAAAATACTTCTCAGCAATTATTTTTCCTCTTTCAGACCCCTCTTTTTTCCTGTAAATGTCTAATATATTAGTTGAATGAATCACTGAAATAATTTGTCTTTTGACAGTAAGTTTGCCAGCAAAAAAGCAGGCTCTGGAGAATGTTCTCTTTCTCTGCAGAATATACAACCTGAACTACAAAACAGCAGCGTCCCTCCACTTCTATCGGCATTCTCATCCTTACCTAAAATAGAATTTTCTTTAAAGGAAAGGTGGGATTCAGCCCACCAATTCATGTCTGAGAGTGTAGGTAACCATCCACTGAAAAGTGGCCTGAAATCTCAAGCATTTTTTTCAACAGCTTATGGAAGTAACTTCCATCTGATTGATTTTCTAATGGGGAAAGTTTCCCTCTCGATGCTTCTTGTCTAAATCCTTTAGCTACCTTCACTGACTTCCTTTTTAACATCCTAACAGTTTAGACTGGTTCTCTTTTGCTCTCAACAAGAACAATTTCTAACACTCTTTTTTCCATGACATGACAAATGATTTCACAAATGACTGGAATACTAGTTTCAACCATTAGGTTGATATGTGTTTCCCAAAAAGAGTTTGACTGAACAAATATTGCTTTTCTATTTAATAATTTTATTCAGGCCTCACAACAGAGAAGAAACTGACAGTATAAATGGCAATAGCACCATCAATTAACTTAAGGTACATTATGCCTGGTTTGTCAACATTTATTATTTAAATATCTTTGTACTTGTGGAAAGAAAAAGCAATATTAGCTAAGGCTGATTTAAATGGAAGACAAAAGTCTTACACTGACAGGAAAATAACAAAAGATATTTCTGCTCTGTTCTGCATTAACTCTTCTGAAGTTAGAATAACCCCACAGAATTAAGTTATACCACTGATGTTTGGAGCTAAGTTAAAACAGGATGTGACCATTAGTTTATAAACATCTTTTGAGAGCATAGCATAGAGAATGGAAAAAAGATTGTACTTTTGTAGTAATATGTTTTTTAACATCAGGTACATGAAGATATAATAACATCCATACATTTATTTCAAAGATGCAGAAAGATAACACTATTTGCCTGCTTGGCACATGTGCAACTGCTGATATGCATAGGAATTTTGAGTACATACAGCATCATAGCTCTGAAAATATGGTCATGGGGGAGACATTTATTCTTCAGGCATGCATACACAGTTTTAAAGATATGCATAGTGAAACCAAAAAGGACAACTTGTACAAGATTGTCTTGGTGATACTAAGTTAGGAAAAGGAACCATGACTTTTGCTTAGTAGGAGCACATTTTACTGATGAGTTTTCTTTGCCTCATTGTGAGACACATGTAAAGTAGTGTCTTTTACTGCATTAATATCAGCATCATGCAGGCAGTTCTATTGTTAATATTGTCAAGATGGCACATGTTTGTGGGTAAGTAATCTGCCTGTTTACAGTGCCATTAGGGAACTGCTGACTCCACCAGTTCACAGGCTTGTTTAAACCCTTCTCTGCTTCTGACCTGCTGAGTATTTGGTATTCAACACTGTATGAGTGATTACCTGTGGCCTCCATTACACAGGCTGTTGGGTTGCTAAGGAATAACTCTCAAGAGGTTAAGAGCCTTGCATTCACCTTGATCTCAGTGTCAGTGATTATCTGTGCTAATTTTCTGCTTGGTGTTATACTGCAGCACTGACCAAGTCTTATGTCTGTCCCTTGACATGCAGAAGTAGGAACAATTATGGCTGTAGATGGAGAGATGTACTGGTTGCTTTCACACAATAATTTCTTCTACATATTATTACAGATGAAACATCATCATTCAACATAAAATTGTCATGCCCATTGAGGGGCCAGCAGTCCTTATTCTGTTCTCTAAGCCAGAGTTACTACAGAAAAATATAGTCGTCCTTCAGCCTTTCTCTAACTGGTGCCAGCAAATTATTCTTCACCAGCATAATGGTCTTCAACCTTGAAAAAGTGAATTTGTCCAGTCTTTATGCAAATTAAATAAATGTCAACTCCATCCAAAGGGTTTCATTTGACAGGGCTTTTAAATTTAATATTTTTTCTTCAAATTGTCCGTTATCATCTACTTAAAAACACACATTGAATATTAAGTATGGGCTTACTGAAACTATTAATCATTCAGCTAAATAAAACCACTAGGAAGCTGTGAATAACTGTAAATAAAATAATAGATTTGATACCTGCTACTTCTTAGTTCCATGCTGTCTGAAGTGAAAGACAAAATAAGAGCTGTCATATAGTTTAGAAAAAAAATTGCTAGTTTTACATCAAGATACAGTGATGCATCTTAAGATACATGATCACTATACACAGTCTACTATTATTTAATGATATTTTTCATCCTCTGCCACACACAGCTTACCTGCTGCTGGGTTCTAGTCTGTCAGGCTTTTTCAATTCAGTGTTTCACATGAAATGTATCTTAGGATTTCTTTTCTCAAAGAAAGGGTCACAGTTGCCTACAGCTCTCATGATCTTCTACTGCAATATTGTGCAGTCAGACAGTACAACTTATTCTATTATTTGCAATTGGGCCCTTGCATGTGAAAGAGGTGTGGCAGAGATGGAAATTGTGCCCTGACCTGCTTTGGTAGAATTCTTGACACATTCTTCAAATTACGCACTAAAACCCCCATTTTGCTC
The DNA here is from genome assembly GCA_013397555.1 of Urocynchramus pylzowi. Taxonomy (NCBI): domain Eukaryota; kingdom Metazoa; phylum Chordata; class Aves; order Passeriformes; family Fringillidae; genus Urocynchramus; species Urocynchramus pylzowi. The sequence goes on along the minus strand of VZRH01000532.1, from coordinate 838,853 downwards.
AATGTTCAAGAGCAGAAATTATCCACAAGTCCATTCCCTGCAAAGAAAAGCTTCTTTAATATGTAGTTGATCTTTAAGGTCCTTTCCAGCCTAAATCACACTATCATTCTATAGTGCCCCTTTATTTTCAGGGAAAGTTTTCTTCTGTGCTTTGTCCTTTTTACCTCTGTCTTTTCTACCTTTTTGCTTTCTCACTTAAAGCTTCTCCTTCTTTTGTGATACTTTCTTCATGTTTCCTACCTTTACTATTCATAATTGTCCTTCTCAAAACAGTAGAAGTTACTAGGCAGAGTGTAAATAATCCCTTGTGACTTTTCCATGCAGAGGCTTTATTGGCTCATTGGTTTGTTGGTTGGGGTTTTTTGGGTGTATGAGATAGATAAGTCTTCTTTGTTATTTCTTCACCACAAAAGTAGAAAGTTGCTAATGGAATGCAAAACCAGGAATCTGGGATTGACTTTGCTATTGACAGCTCAAAAGCAGTTTTCTTGTAGACTTGTGTAATTTCACATTTGTTTGTTTCTCTTGATGGTGCCTGTCTTTTCTCAGATTGGTATGTATATTCCTTCCTGAACCTGACAGGAAATGCATCCCTGCAACATTTATTTAGTGTTTTTTTTTAAAACTTTTTAACTTTTTTCTCTTTTTTGATGAAAATAATTTGGGGGACTCAAGGACCAGCAAGAAGTCCAGTCCTTTTCAGGTTTCTCTAAATCAAAGTACCTGTCTTAGCTCACCTTCTCACTCATTTCCCACTCTTTAATTTATTTAACTGTCTTCCTATTCCACTGATGATGCTATGTTAGACCAGAAAAGACGAGGGTGTCAGTTTTGGAATGCTAACTTTATTTGATCACTCAGAGAATTACATTATAATGATCCTTTAATTACAGAGCTGTCTCACTGTGTTAAATCCTATCTGTGTGTGCTGTGAACTGTTTACACAGTTCTGCATGCCCCAGACTTCACATTTCCAAACATATAGTGATAGCTGACAGCAGCATTGACAAACATAATGTACATTGTACACAGTACAAAAGAAGTGGAAGGACTCTGAAGAAGGGATAGAAATTTGAGAGTAAGCCAATATTACCACAGAGGCTTTAATCAGTGTGTATTTTCCTATAAACCAGTTCATTCTTGTTTTTTTGTGTTTTTCCACAGTGGTTATGTCTTTGATTATGATTACTACAGAGATGATTTCTACAATCGGTATGTGTGCCTGTATTTTTGTACATCCTACATAATTTCTCATGTTTGTTGATAATATAATCCCATTGTTTGGTTAAACAGGCAAATTCTGATTTTATTGGTTATTCATTGCATTATTTCTACTGTGTATCAGAAGACTATTTTTAATATCTTGCAGAGAAGATCACCACCACTAAATGTATGCTTACTAAGCAGGTCTTTAGATTTTATCCTTCTCTAAGAGCTTTTGGGGTATTTGCTGTGCTGAACAATTTAATGGTAGTTTAATAGAGTTCTTCCAGGCTTACTTTCACTGTGATGTATAGTGGCTGCGAAATTCTTCAGTATGATGTTCCTGGCTTGGTATTTTCATCCATGTGTATGAAAAGATACATCTCCTCAAGAATGCTCCAAGAACGTTTAGAAGTCCAGAAGAACTTTAAGAGAAGCAAAAGCTCAAGCTGAACAGTGTGTTCCTGTAGGACAAAAAGAATTTGGATGCCTGAGCAGCTGGAGATTCTGCCTTGAGTAGTTACACACAGCTTAGCTCAGCACTGTGAAAAGGTATTTATTCAGAAGTAGCAGAATCCCCACAACACAGGAGTAGTAAGAATGATCACAGAAAACCAACTTGTTATCCAGCAGTGCTGTGTCTTTGCATTACAGCAGCTTGGTTTGGAACAGGACAAGTGAGCCAGAGAGGAACAAAGCATTGCTCAACCAACCTGTTCTAATCTGATATTTCTTCTATGTAAAGCAATGGACAGTATGAGGGGAACACAGTTTACACCCAGAAGTTAAGTTAGCATGTGCTATATACATTTCTGCTTAAGAATACAGTAGGAAAAATGTAGAAACAATATTTTCATGTTTGTTTTCTCCTGATGTGGGTTCAATTTGAGCCACTAGTTTTAACCTGGCATATAAATCACCATGCCCCCTTTGGACAAAGCTAGAAATAGTGAGATATAATGTAGCATATGAACATATGAAGTAAAAGCTATATAAGCAGTTTAATCCTGCTCAGTCCAGCCTTTGCAGCAGAAGTAGCACATGTCCTGCAAAAAGTTAATTTCCATAGGCTTTTAGTTCTTTTTTCCAAGGTTACAGCTCTGAATTACATCTGTGAAATTGTGTTTTTAAACAGAATAGTATTTCTCATCTATGCTACATGAATATTAAAGGTATATGTCTAGTTTTTTTTCCTCAGTTCTGTATTTTATGGGTAGCAGAAATGATAAACTGTAATGGTTAATTTTCACAACAAAAATAAATTTTAAAAAAACCTTATTGGACGTTAAGGGCTGCTTCTTGATAATTGTGTTGTTATGGAAAACCATTGACAGTGAAATGTATCCATAGATCTATTCAATAGTATAATGGTTTTAATTTAGAAGTCTTTCAGAATTAAGACAGCAGAATTTCTGTGGTAGGAAAGCTGCATATGAAGTTGGCCTCATAAGGCTGGACATGCTGATTTTCTGAAAATAAAAACTGTACAAGGTGTAGTCTCTTTTAGATACAAGTTGATGGAAAGGAAAGATGAAATTTTCAATATAGTAGTCATGGAAAAGAAAATCCCATGGAGAATTTGGTGTACAAACTACTTATGGGAAATATAAATTAAGAAATATAGCCAGGATTCTTTGAATTTTTGAACTTCTGAACTTTCTGAATTTCTATGTTTTATCCCAAACCATAGATCTTGTTTTCTAATATTTCAACCAATTAATGTTATTAATTTTCCAGACTCCCTGAAGGGAGAATATGTCTTTCTTACCTTGATTAAAGCAGTGATGGGGTCAAAAAAGGGTGAACTATCATGAATGGATAGTTCTTTAAAATAAAATCTATATGAGGACAGATTGGAAAGATCAGAACTGTAAATTTAGAAGGGTGACTGAAAGAAAAGGCATAGTTGTATGCACGCTAGTGATTATTGGGGTAAAGAATTGCTTTGGAACTGAGCATTTCTCTTTATCATTTCTCATATTACAGGCACAAGAAAAACAGGCACAATGCTTCAAAACTATAAATGCAAGCATTGTTTTTTAAAAGAAAGCATACTATTGGAAGACACAGAATGGGACAAAATGAAATACCAAGCCCAAAAGCTTTGCATAATTTCACAAACTAAAGTAGGAATAGATTGATAACAATCATTTAGATAAACGTCCTTTTATATATTTCGAGAAAAGGAAGCATAGTTTCACATTTCACTATATTATCTAAACACAAACTATTGGAAGCTAAAAAAATATCACCTTCAGACTATTAATCATATTATGAACTTTTGCATGACAGCTTATAGCACTTCACAAACATTTTTTTTTCAGTGATATGAAAAAGGAGTTTATGACCAACCCGCAAATCATTTAATATGAGAAATGATGAGTGACAATAAACACTAATATTTGTGTTAAAAGTAGAAAAAAATTGTTTATTGTCCATCTTCACACCCAATTCTTTAGTTATGCTAAAAATGGCTAGAAGCTGCTCATTTGTGGGAATATTTGAGGCCATGGATTTCAGTCAGTAAGTATGACAGGATCTCTGTGTCACATTTTGTAGGCAGCTATGGAAAAGGAGGGAGATGGTTGTACTGTCTGTAGGATTACAGTACAGACAGAAGTGTGGTTTGATTTAAGCACTAGGTATGTACTTCCCAGAAAATGGGTTAAAAGATTTAAATTTGACTCTGCTTTCTGTTCATCATATTGTTAGATGCTGTGGTGAGTGAATTACTGTTTCTTGTGTTTTCAAATGTGAGTCTATCTGCCCAGCTGGGTGACAGTACTCACAACTGTGAAAATTAAACATGTGGTTATAAATTTCTGTAATTACTAGCTGCCAGTAAATTTCAGAATATTTTAAAAGGATGTTGCTTATCCCTCTGCTTCAGACTCTGAACTGGAAATCTTTGTTTTCTGAACATTATTCTCCTGACCTATCACATCCAGAACCCATATATTTTATGTTCTAAATATATCTGTAGCTTTGATTACCTTTTTTACTGCCTTTATTTACGTCTACACAGGTTAGTTACCTGCTATTGATTACTGTGTCTTTGGGATTAAGCTATTCTGTTTGGGAACAAAAGTTCATTTTTGTCATAGAGTATATTTTATTGACTGTAGTGGTAAAAGTCTGAATATCTGCCTGCTACAGTGGTTTTGGTTTGAACTTTTTTTTTTTTTTTTATTAAGCATGGTAGGGTGTTTTAGTATTTCTACACCAATTCATTCTGCAATAAAGAGAACATATGCAAAGACTCTTGTTATTTCAGAAACTGCAAGATATTTCTTTATGGTGATGGTTGTCTTCAGGAAAGTTCTCTTTTACATCTTTAAGAACAGCAGATAGAAAGGTGGAATTTAAGCCATGCATGTAATAAAGGAGCTGAAATGTCACAACAGAATGTACTGCTGATGGCTGTGAACAATGAAACGATGTGGACCTGTGGAAAGCAAGTTATGGATTTTCCATACGGCAAATAGCAGAGTCCCATAATACATCCTTCATTTAAATGACACACAAAAAATCTGAGCTGGTCTGTGCACCAGTGTGTGACTGAAATCTGAATAAGGCACTTAATGTGCATAGGTCCTTGAAATCTAATTTGACTTGATATAAAGTGATTACAGTTTCAAAGGGTAATTTTCTCAGATAACATGCAAATTTAGTTGACAGAGCTGCCATGGCATGAAATCACAGAGGGTTTTATGGAGTCCAGCTGACTTAATCTTTTCTAGGTTGTTTGATTACCATGGCCGTGTCCCCCCACCGCCCCGTGCAGTGATTCCACTCAAACGTCCTCGTGTGGCTGTGACAACAACTCGCAGAGGCAAAGGGGTTTTCTCCATGAAGGGAGCATCACGGTCCACTTCAAGTGGGGCTTCTTCCTCAGGATCCAAATGTGAGTTGCTCATATCAGTTGAACATTATTGAGACAATGATCCTAGCAATTTCTGCAAACAGACAGCTTCCACTATATAGATTGCCCTTAGATTGCAGTCATTTCCTAGCCTAAATCTCTAGCTTGAAAAATTGGTTTGATTACCAAAACTTCCAGGCCTCTCCTGCAAGTCAAGGAGCACATTGGTGACATTTTTGAAGGAAATTCTTTCAACATTTGACCTGCTCCCTTGGCCTCAGAAAAAGGCTTTTTAAATCTCCTCTCATCCTGACTGCTCATACACCATGAGATCTCATGAACTGCTGGTGATAAAAAAAAAGATAATAATCTTGTTATAGACAGACAGAGGCACATTGATTTCTGTGGAGACCTGAGCTTGTATGTAAGCTGGTAGGGGTGGACTGGGGCGGGGCAGGGGAGGTTGGGTTATATGTACTCTTTTTTACCGGATTCCTTTGAGTGTCGAAAGAGGCAAAATGTCTTTGTTTTAAAGGAAGTTCAAAACAGGATTGGCAACTTGGGCTTATTTAACCCTTCTTTAGTGAATAAGAAGGGTTAATAGAAGAGCTAGATGAACAATAGGCATTCCCTCCTCCAAGCTCACCAAGCTCCCCACTCCCTAGTATGTCCTGGGAACTTCATCTTCCTCTTCGTGCATCTTTCAGCACCCACCCGTCTTCCCCTGCCCCTTATGTGGAGTGATACTGTCCTTGGAAGCGTCACTGGAAGAGGAAGAGAAAGATCAGGTAGGGATCAGATATTAGAAAGAATGAAGGAACTTAAAAAAGTCTTTTGCAGTACTAGAGTGGCCAGCAAAACATCATGCTGTCTTACCATGAAATAGGTGAACCCATCAACAGTACATCTTAGTGCCAGAGGAGATAATTAGGGCATCAACAGGACCCAGTCATGTACTCTGAATAACTTATTCAAATCTTACATGCTATTATCAAACAAAGAAGATGGACCTTGTGAGCCCATTAGGATCCATTCTTGATCCTACTGTATGACCAGATGATATCAGAGACCTTGACAGAAAATGTAATAAACACGTCAATGAATGTGACTGAAAAAATGGACATGTGGTAAATGCAGCTAAAGATAATGTACACTCAAGAACAAGGAGCTCAAGACATTCCTTGGAAAGGATGAAGTTCTGACAAGTGAGCCCNTGCCAGAGGAGATAATTAGGGCATCAACAGGACCCAGTCATGTACTCTGAATAACTTATTCAAATCTTACATGCTATTATCAAACAAAGAAGATGGACCTTGTGAGCCCATTAGGATCCATTCTTGATCCTACTGTATGACCAGATGATATCAGAGACCTTGACAGAAAATGTAATAAACACGTCAATGAATGTGACTGAAAAAATGGACATGTGGTAAATGCAGCTAAATGTTGCATGCACAGTTAAATCACTTCCAAGACTCCAGAATGGGAATGAATGGGCTGGATGTCCATTACCACTAACAAGAGCTTTGATACCTAACACACAGGAAGATGTCTAAATTTAGGTGTCATATTATAAAGCTCACCCAGACCCTAAGAGGATGTCTGGGAGTAGCAATATTTCCTTTGTTCTCTGGAGGATGAACGTGAGCCTAGACATTTTCATACTCACCTTGAAGTAAATCTTCCCTCAATATTTTAAGTAATAAATTTTGTTTTCTTATATTATTTTAAAAGAAAGGAAGCAGCTCAAGATCTTCACTTTAGGAAACTTAGAATTTAAATTACTTTGTTAGTCTTTTTCAGTCCTTGGAACTTTGGGTTTTCACACAGTAAATTAAAGCTTTAGTTAGATCTCATTTGTTCATCACTTTCTGTTGTCTTATCTATATGAATACTTAGTACTATCAGTGCATTCAAATGACTAATTGTCCTAAAGTATGCACTAATAACAATGGGCTTTTTTGATGCACTTTGCCATGAAAAGAGAGTTTATTTTCAGATAAGTTTTTTTAGTATATTTTTCTCATTGTCCAGAACAAGAATAACTATAAAATTCTTCTAGAGAGCTGAGGATCTTAGTGTTTGTATCCCAACAGATGTCAAGAAAACTCTCACCCAGAAATCTGAATTGCTATAGTAGTGAATGAGGCAGAGATATTAATTACATTAATATCCAGATATTTGTTCCTCAGAACTACTGCAAAATTTGCTTCTGCATTTCAAAAAATGCTTCGTAATACTGTGTCATAATAAATAATGCATAGCATAGATGATAGGATTCAACCCTAGTCCAAGTATCCACAGGCACTTGCTATAAGGTTTCCAAAACACTGCCTGCAAAATATGGCAAATATTGCAGAAACTATAAATTATTTAATGGAAGTGCAATCAGGAGTGTCCAGATCCAAACAGACAGTGTTATGCCCCAGTGGAGGTATCCTTCAATGTATTTAGGTGTGATCTGAATTCTAAAAGTGTCCGTCTTAGAGCTCCAGGTGGCAAGATCATCCTTGGATCCAGCTTTTTAACTGAAGGGAGAGCTGCAAGATGCATCCCTGAAAACATGGGCTTTTTGACCTTTGTTAGGTTTCTATACTCAATTCATTGAAATGATAATTGGAAAAAAAATGCAGAGACTTTTAATTATGATGAAATAAATTGCACAAAATATTCTTTCTGCATGCAGCACATCTTTGAAAGGAGTCAGATATCCAGTATACAGATTTTCATGCCTAATTTTACCATAAAACTACGTCACTTTTTGTCAATTCCAGTCAACCCATCATAAATGTAGAAACAAGATTTTGTTGACTTGGACAGGAATGTAATCAGCTTATTGTAAGACCTTTACCAGAGAAGTAGTGGAGCCATTCCTTTAGAACTTCAATTTGGAAAGTAGAGAAGGTATGTTTTGCAACTTCCTTTGCCATTTTCTTGGAAAAGCTGGTTATATTGAATTGTGGGAGAAAGCAATTTAATATTTTGTAGCCCCTGCCTTTACACTGCTGATCTGAACCCCTTGAACTAATGAACTGTTGATTCTAATGTTAATTTATTGTTAGGGAAATCAGGAGAAATATTCAAGAAATTCTTTAATAAGGAGAAACAGTTCATGGGAAGGAAGCTATTTTGAGTTTAATGAAATGTAAGACTATAAAACACCTTAATTGCAGGTTTAGAATTAACAATAACAAAATAGTATTGACTATAATTGGAATATTTCACTCCCATATAGCAAAACTCTCATGAGATCACTTCCCTTAAGAGACCTTTCAGATATATGTAGAAATCTCATAGTTATAACTGTTCACACTCAGATAGGATCCAGAAAATGAACCCATACATATCATATTAAAGGTCAGAACACAGGAGACCCCTAAGTGAAATCACCAGAATCAAAGGGACTCACTTTGGAAAAACCAAAATCCAAAGGCAGAAGTTTATTGTTGCACAAAGATATTACAAAACACATAGTACTAAAAATGTCTTGCTCATTGATGAGCACATCTGCAAAAATAATATCTGCCAGCACAGTAAACTCCTGATTGACCAAAAAGTGACAATATGTGTTTTAAATCTCCTTCCAAAACATAAAATACATTAGGAAGATTTTATTTCTTTCCTAAATCCATAATTTTTCCAGGAACATTTATCAATATTTTGTTTTCTTTTTAACTCCAAAGACTAGAAAAACATAAATCAGCATTTCCAAATTACCAGAAGTAACTCAAAAAATTAAACATGTTGGTGGGTAAATCACACACAGTAGTTCTTCATGTTAATGATATGAAGCAGTACATTCAAATTGCTATTTAGAACTGGGAAGAACTCACTTTTTATTACAATGTAGAAATTGGAGTGCTCAGAGTATGCACTTTCATTTTACACATCTGAAATCAGGAGGAAAATATTAATCAAATCTTTTATACTCTGTGTGCTTGAAATTAAGAAGTAGACACTTCAGATGTTAAAATATGTATTAAATTATGTCTTTAAATGAATTAATTTTGACTCACAGAGTTTATATTTAGCTTCCTCAGCTGATCCGTTTTTCAGTGATATCTACAGTAATAAAATATGGTAAAATATTTTATATTAAACATGAAGGCTTAGTTAAAAATACATGACATTTCTTCCGAAAGAAATCTGAATCATGCTTTGTGGATGAATCAATTTGCAGTTACAGCAAAAAATATGTTTCACAAAAAGCTATAGTTCAACAGCAGCACTTTCATTTTTAAAAATGCGATTGACCTTAATTTTATTCCTCTTATAATGCACTGGATGTGACTGTCTCCTTTGGTGCCTCAATGAAAGATGCATTTTTGAAGGCCACAAAGGGCTAGAAAGTGTCACTGAATCAAATTCCTTCCTCTTGCAAGTAGCAGCATCATCAAATCCTTTAAGATACATCTTAAAAGTAGTTAGGGTTTGTTTTTTCTCTGTTCCTTGTAATTTTCAGCTTAGGTTTTTTTCATATGTTCATATTCTTTTTTGTTGTTGTTGTTCATACACTGTCTTAGCATAAAAGTGTTATTTCTTTTTACCTTTGTTTGTTTTTAGCAAACAAGTAAAACACTTCTGTCACACTGAAGGCTTTCCGTTTTTATGGTCATCTTCAGAGCTGTTCTCCACAGATACCTGCTGGAATTCAGTGGTTCACCAGGTCCTCATACAGAGACAATACACTTCTCCATCCTTAGCAATACATCATTTGACACAACCTAGCACTGCATTTTCCTTCTCATGGCTGCAAATAGTGAGTCTGTTATCAACCCAAGGATAATTCTGTCACTGTCTTCTTCTGCTGATGAGCCTTGGTGCTAAGAGTAGGACTTCTGCTGTTAAGTGTAGGGGTTTTTAGACTGAAATCTCATAATTTTTTTTTCTAACATAACATTCCTTAAAATCACCTGACCTCTTCTTCCATTCCAATTTACTCTGAAATAAGTGATCTCTTTCAACTTCATGTGATCAGCAAATTTTACCTGTTTATTTAGATTTTTGCATCAGAGCTGCTGAAGATATTTAGACATTACTAATTTCATTAATAATTATTCTCCCTTTCAATATATGCATTTCTGTTATCTGATGTCCTTTATTTTATCTGTTAATTGAGAAAAAGTTCCCAAAGAGTAAGTTACTTTATTTTCCTACTCTACTGCTCAAAAGCAGATGAACAGATATTTTGGATACATGCAGTTCTGGTGTCATGTTTACCAACAGCTTTATTTCTTGCCTGAGATCAATTAAAAAAAAAATTCATTATGTTTTAAAGGAGCATTTATATACTCAAAACAGGACACCTAGAGCACAGAATTTATAATCTTTACATTTTATCTTAGTCTTAACACTGCTTTGAAAGCCTGAAATTTTTCCCAAGTGCTATCACAGACTCACATAATGGTTGAGTTTGGAAGGGACCTCTGGAGCTCCTCTGGTGCAAGTGCCCTGCAAAGCAAAATTCCCAGGATTGTGTCTGACTACATCCATAGGAAGAAAAAATAAAATTCTGTTGTTTAGATGAAATTTCACATGCTTTAATTTATGCCAAAGGTCTTTGGTGTGTCAGTGGGGCCTACTGAGAAGAGTCTGGCTTTGTCTTCTTCACTCCCTGTCATACTGAGGAGCCCAGAGGTGGCCACAGTGCTCCAGATGTGGCCTCACAAGTGCTGGGTAGAGTGGTGTGCTGGGTTTGGCTGGGGCAGAGTCAATTTTCTTTTCAGTAGCTACTATAGGGCTATGTTGTGAATCTGTGCTGGAAACAGTGTTGATGACACAGGGATGTTCAGTTACTGCTGAGCTTACACAAAGTCCTTCTCTGCTTCACCCCACCCAATAAATGAGCATGATGGAGATGCACAAGGAACTGGGAGGGGACACACCTGGGACAGGTGACCCCAGATGGCCAAAAGGATGTTCCAGACCATGGCATCCCCTTCAACAACAAATTAAGGGGAAGGTTGGCCAGGACTTCTTCAGGGCATCTGTCGGTTTTTTCATTTGCATTGCTTTTATTTCTTGGACTTTATTTCTTTCTCTGTTGTTTTCCTTTCCATTATTATTATTGTTATTATTACTATTATTATCATCATTATATTGTATTTCAATTAATAAACAGTTCTTATCTCAACCACTGAGTTTTCTCACTTTTACCCTCCTTATTTTCTTCCCCCCATCCTTCTGGGTGTTGGAGGGAAGTGAGTAACTGTGTGGTGCTCAGTTGCTGGATGCAGTTAAACTGTGACAAGGAAAAGATCTGGCTCATGCTCAACTTATTTTTCATCAGGGTCCTTCATAATTTGTCTTTGGTAGTTGCTGCTTACTACAGAAATACCCACTACAGTATAATTGAGAGTGGAATTCTCTAGGAGAATAATTTTGAAGACTTGTGCAATTCTCTGCAAGGTAAAACAATAAGCAATTCAAATAATTACACCATCATTATGTTGGAAACAGAGTGAAAGTTTGGCACTTGTGCAGACTGAGATTTTTTTCTTTTTTCTTTCAAATTACAAATTACCTTTCAAATTACAGATTACCTTTTTAGTGTTAACTGGAAGCAAATGATTCTATGATCACAGAATCATAGTATCATTTAGATTGGACAAGACCTCCAGATTGTCCAGTCCAGCCTTTAGCTGCTCACCACCTTGTCAACTAGACCATAGCATTAATGTCAGACAGTGGTTTCTTGAACACCTCCAGGGATGGCGACTCCCTAAGCAGTCATTTCCAATGTTTAACAACCATTTCCATAAAGAAATTACTTCTAACATCCAACCTGAGCCTCTCCCCAGATGCAGCTTGAGGCTATGTCCTCTTGCCCAATCACTAGTTATCTGGGAGAAGTGGACACCTCCCACCTATCTACAACCTCCTTTCAGTTTGTTGTAGAGAGCGACAAGGTCTCCCCTGAGCCTCCTTTTCTCCAGGCCAAACAACCCCAACTCTCTCAAAGCCTTCTCATACAAATTACCTCCTAGACTTTTCACCAGCCTCATTGCCTTCATTGCCCTTCTCTGGAGACATTCCAGCATCTCAGTCTTTCTTCAACTGAGGTGCTTAGAACTGGACACAGCACTCAAGGTGTCTCACCAGTGCTGAGTACAGGGGGACAATGACTGCCCTGGTCATGCTGGCCACACTGTTGCTGATACAGGCCAGGATGCTATTGGCTGTCTTGGCCACCTGGGCACACACTGGCTCATCTTCAGTCTTCTGTTGCCCAGCACCCCCTTGTCCTTTTCCACTGGGGTTTGTTCCTTGAATCCTCGTTGTTGTCTTGCTCCTTCTGGTGCCATCTTCTTCCCAGCCTAGATCTTCCAGAGATACCACATGGAAGCCCCTGTGCAGCAGACCTGAGTTGAACAGCAGCGCTAGGCATGAGCATGTTTCCTTGTCAAACTCAGAAGTGCAAATGTTTTCTGCTTTGCTTAGTAGACTGGAAACAAACACCATTAGGTCCTTGCAGTGCCACTTCTGGGTCTGACCTTTTGGGCCTGGACAGCCCAGAGTTTACCAGTCAAGGGAGCATTCCTGACGCAACAGTTTGGCTGCACGGAACGTGTTGCCAACAGGCTTCGTAGTGGGTTCCTGCCAGCACTTAGCATTCCCCATTGGAGCAGTTCACACCATTTCACTCTGGATTCTGAGCTACCTTGCTACTCCAACATGGACCAGCCACTGCCCCTGGGGGAAACAGTAACCTTCTAAATATATAGTTGTAAGAATCTTAACAATCTGTTTCAGATCTGTGGGATTGGAGATTGACCCGTTATTTCTCTAAGAACATTTTAAACCCTCATTCTATAAACTTACAAAATAATTCCATCAAATACTGTATAGCATATAAGAGTCTAGCGCTAAGGTTAGCTTTATAGTTCTATAGAAATATTTTAGTTTTATAGTTTTATAGAAAAATATGCTTTTTTCTTTAAGTCCTTCTGTTCATTCAATGTGAGATCAGAAGTTTCAGCCTATACTGTGAGATAATGCAATTTGTCAATTTGAGTACAATTAAACAAGTGCATTACCACATATAGCAACCTACTGCCTTCAGCTGACATGTTATGACATAATGGACATGGCCCTAACTCTAAGATAAAAGTCTTTGGTTTCAAGCTCAGTGAATATGCTACAACTTTGGAATAAGGCTAATTTGAAGCAAATGCATACTCATCAACTATCACTGAAGCAGGCAATAGTTTGTCTTCGCATTTCATCATCAGATTGACTGCCCAATACAAATTCCCTGAGACACCATTATAACAGATATGGCCAAGGATCAATGAACAGGACTGATGCAGCAAGATGCAGCCAGAAGACCCTTTTGACAGAGAAGGAACATGTTCTTCTTCACAGCAGAACATCCCTTTTCCCATGCTTGATAAGGACCCTCTTGTTGTGTGTATCCATGCTCTCATACACACACCAAAGTCAATGCAGATCCTCCTACAGTAGTGGTGGAGGGATAGCTCATTCAGTGCTCTTCCATTGCCAGTCCCTCATGGGAATGGTGCATTTCTTCCTATAAGAGTTGTGACAGCCCTGCTGCCTACTCTGGTTCTTTATAAATGGCTTTATTCTCCCATGCTAGCACAGGGTTGCCATTTTCTCCTCATGACCTTTTCTACATGATATCCTAGCACAAAGAGAGCAAGAGTACTTGTTTGGACCACCTTCTGAGCATTAAACACAAGTTCTGATAATGCCAAAATAATGAGGTAATTTATGAGGGCTGCAGCACTGTTTCCTTATAACCCAAAACATCTCCAAAGCAGTTACTTCTTCTTAGGCTAGACAATGGGAGTACATTAATAAACAAAAATGAAGAGTAAAGCAGTGCAGTAAAGATTTGGAAACTTCAGCTAATAATTTATAGGTGATGCCTCCATATCCTTGGATGTGATCATAAAGTGAATATTTTCATATATTATCCATAGCTGGAAAAAGTACAAGAAATTGCCAGCTGAAACTGAACTGAAAGCTTTTGAAGCAACAAAACGTAACACCTCTTGCAATGAATTTTTTGACTGGAACATAACCTTGCATTCCTGGCTGCCCTAGCACTTATATTAACATTCACTCTTGCTGAGAAATACATACTGTAAAGGATCTTTTTATTATTTTCAATATTATTACAAAAGAGTCCAGCAAAATAACATTGCAAGACTGTGACGTGTCTATCATATTTGAATTATTCTTTCACTATAGGCTGTCTTTAAGTAAAAATTACTTGGATTTATGAAGATGTTTTTGAGATGTTTTTTCCTGAAATGACTATTACTGAGCAACACACCTTTCATGGACTCTTGCCAGCAAGGCTCAGAAACCTGTGGTTTCTAGGATTCTGCATTTTAATTAACAATGTTAATTTTAAAAGCTAAATCTCTGAAAATATTGACAAAAATGAGACAGTAGAATTTCTACTAGACAGAAAAGAAAAAAATAACGTTTTGCTGAGGGGTGGGAATGTTACCACAAATATAGTTTATTTCATGTTTTGCATTTTGCTCTCTTTCCACAGTGAAATCAGATGAGTTGCAAACAATCAAGAAAGAATTAACTCAAATCAAAACAAAAATTGACTCCTTGTTAGGGAGACTGGAAAAGATCGAAAAGCAGCAAAAAGCTGAAGCAGGTAGGTAAAAGCCATTTTTAGTGAAATGAATTAAATTAGAACCTTGTTACCAGTCAAGCAGACAGACTGAAGAGAACGGAAGCTTTCTGAAATTTTGGTACTTAATGGAGGCCTGAAGCAAGGTAAATCAACTCTCAGGTAAAACTACTGGGAGAATAGATTAATATTCTTCACAGAACATGCATCATCATTTAAGAATTGTTTTTTATGGTGTAGTAGGAAAAAATGATCTTTCTAGTTGTTCTGGAAACCAAACATCACTAAAAAACTGACTGAACAGAATTAAGCTAAATGTTTTTGACCATGGGAATGCTTGTGCTAGGAACATTAAGTATAATAGATGGTGTATATCAAGAATTATTGCCTGGGCAATAAGTAGTCACAAGTTGAAACAAGGAAAAAAATTCTGTTTGATATAGGGAAAAGAGATGCAACTAAGCAGTATAGTGAGTTGTCCAGAGAGACCATACTGGCTCCATCCTTGGAAACATTCAAAACTCATTGGGCTCAGGACCTATGGACCTGTGCTAAAATTTGAGTTTGTCCCTGATTTGAAAAGAGATTGGACTTGGAGAGCTCAGAGATACTTTCCAACCTCAGTTATTGATTGAAGTTCAGGCCTCTTTGTAAAACTGGTTAAAGCTCCAGTTTAGCTCTTTTTCTGGCTTAAAAAGTTTTGGTTTTAGTCAAAACTTAGGAATGAAAAAATCCAATACTACTTCATAATTTAATCAAGTCAGTGCATTGTTCATTTTGTTAGATGAATGATCACACCTGGCAGCACTTTAAAGTCATCCTGAGAGTTGTAAGGTTGTATTTTCACCATGGTGTATATAAAAAAAACAAACTCGGGTCTTATGTCTGTCTATGGCATTTTCTTTGCTATTTCCTTATAGATCACATATGTATTTTTACAGGAGCTTTATATTAGTGAGTTGATTTTGTGAGAGTCAGCAGGGAAATGGATGCCTTATCTCATTAAAAACTCAATTATTTTTTTTCACCCCTCCATTCTGTGATAAAACCTTTTCTGAATTTTTTGTGAAATGTGTGAAAGAAAGTTTGTCCCAGAATTTCAGAACACACAACTGCCTGGGTGTCTGGACATGAAGCCAAAAACCCATCAGGACACATAAAGAGAATTCCATCAAGACTGTCTAAAATATACTGGGAATTAGCAGTTGAGGGCTACAAACCTGACACAGTTGAAATAGGAATTTAGATATGGATATCTCCTGTTCCCAAGTGACTTAA
>VZRH01000532.1:803714-822848 GCA_013397555.1 Urocynchramus pylzowi | reverse complement strand
AAAAAAAAACAAAAAAACACACCTTTGAAAAATAACCTACCTTTTCTTTACAATCATTTTCTAAGTTGACAGACAAGGACCAGTCCCCCAGCTGTTACAGTGTATCTCACCAAGTTGAGGGCTTTTTTCAAGTCTAAGATAAACCATTAGTAGAGAGTGTGATTATCTCTTTCAGAAGATCTGCACACGATATGTGTTCATTAGATTCTATTTTGTACTTTATGCAAGTCGGATAAAAGTCGATATAATTGGTGAAGAAGAAATTGCAAGGCACTCCATTGAATCATTTGTGCACTGAAACACTCTGACTGTGGATCCCTACCTTGGGGAGCTTTTATAAAAAATCCATTACTATACAAAACAATCTGCAGATCATTGTACTTTTGATATAAAATTTTCACTTTTGCTAAAGGACTGTAGTGACATCATTTAAATAGAAATTAGGTCAAAGAGGAAAATGTTGATTCGTATTGAGTCACAGTCTTATGGTGTCTGAAGACATGCAATGAATATCCTCAGATATTAAAAAATGTTTTCAAAATATTGATATTTCAAAACATCAGGTGCAGAACCCATCCCTCGTATTCTTTGCCTCTCATTGGAGGGTGTGAGGAGAAAAACACCTCAAAGATACCAGTAAACATGGAACCTCATTTAAGTTTCCTGAGCTGATGGAAGAGGGTTATGCAGCCTGGGTGATTAGTCTGAGATCCAAGAAGATTTGTGTAAGCAACATCAGTAGCTGAACTATTTCATTTAGAGTGTCAGATGGGAGATGATGAGATGATTTTGTTCCTTCTCTATGGTTTGGCAATGTTATTTCTCATTTTCCTCTGCCAGAAGGTGTGGCCTCACTAAGACTGTGATCAGAGAGAGGATCTGTTTCTCATTTACATAAAGTAAAAATCAAGCCATCATCTTGCTCTTTTGGTTTTCTAAGTTTGATTTGCTCTCCTGAAGAATATTTAATGTTTAATCCTAAAAGCATTTACATCTGGAGGAATGTGATGTTACAGGTTGGATAAGCTCAGTGCATACATTGGATACTGCTCTTCAGCTGCATGAAAACTCTCCTTGCAGCAAAAGCTGATGATCTGGCTTTTTCTATTTTCAACCCCTAACCTTTCCAATAGGGGGAATATAGAAAATAGGATAGGATTTCCTGTACATAGGAAACTGTAGAAATAGATCCTTTGTTTGCAAAAATCCAAACCAAAAAGCTGGGAATAAGCTGTTCTGACATAAAAAAAAAAAAAAAAAAAAAAAAAAAAAAAAAAAAAAAAAAAAATTAGAGAATATTCTTCCTGTAATATTAGAGGTTAGGCTTTAATTAGGCTCAAAGTTAGGTGCTTGGGTTTAGCTTCTCAGAAGAGCCCTAAAGAGATGGGTACTGAGACAGTATTTTAGCCTTCTCTGAAGAACCCAGTCTATGTTCTCATTAAGACAATTAAGCAAGTGACCTAATTTTTTAGCAGCTATATCTTAGAAGATTTCCCATTTAAATGTATTGTCTATCAATTCAGCAATTTTAAAATTAATCAATTCAGCTTGTTTTTAAAAGCCTTAATCAAAATTGATTCAGTTGTCATTGCCAGAGCTGAGTGATCTTAGAAGTGGCTTAAGACAAGAAGTGGTAGGACCAGAGGTAGAAGGCATAGGTGATTCAATCCATATTTCCTTGTGCATAAGGCAAGTAAAACAATCACTTATAACTAGCATGGCATTGTATGGAACACCTTAACAATAGAAGATAAGGCTCCATGGGCTGAATCTTCTGCTAATATGTATGACTACAGTACTGTTGGAGCAGCTGTCTAAGATGACTTTGTATTCTTTAAAACTGAAAATCTTTCTGAAGACATTAGGTGACTGAGGGAGGAAAGTTTAATTTTTCTGTTTCTTCAGTAAGCAAAGTTGAAAATGAGGGACTAAAGACTAATGAAGACTAAATAGATTAATGTAAGTGGCAAAATAAATGTGCAAAGTCAAAAGGTAAAACAAATGTCTTGGTTTAAGACTATGGAACAGAAAAATGCCATCAGATTTGAATAGTATGTGTAGCTGGTAATAACTTACAGTAAAAAAAATAATAGAGCTTCAAAAATATAGAGCTTCAAGGCAGCACTTAATTCATTGGTTGTCCAACAAGATAGGTAATGAACTACTAGTGTTACAGAGTAGTCAGTCTTACAAAGGAAGAAATATTTTGTTCTAGAAATTCTGTCATTGATCACCCTCAGACTGAAAAGACATTATTTTTCCAGCTGCATGCAACCAATTCTCTGGCCTGATTCACTCTGAGTACATAAAGTGTTTCATATAAGCTCCTGAAATGCATAGGAATAAGACTCTGATCACTCCAAACATTCTTCTAGCCAGTCTGTCTCTGTCATTCTTCCAACAATCTTCCTCTGGATTTCTGCTGTTTGGATGAAGTTCCTCAGCATATCCAGGAGTTTCCCAATACCTAGTCACAACAATGCAGCTACCCTCATGAAGTCAACCAGAACAGATTCTTCAGACCTCCATGGAAATGGTCTTTCTTTTTACCACTTTGCAGAAAACATAAGAATCCAATATTTGGTTGATTGGAGGGGGACATTCTCCAGTTACTTCAGCATATCATACCAACGAGGAGATATGGATACTTCACTCCATAAACACATGTTTACCTGTCTAAAAGTATTTGTTGATTACCTCTTTGACTGTTAAGATATATTCACAGTAAATTCATACAAATTCTTATTCATTTATAGGAAATTAAAAACCTTCTGCTTCTCAGAGCACAGATATTTATGTACTTCTCATAAACGTCTGGTGACTATGCCAATTGGATTCCAAGGCAAATTCAAGTACAGAAAATCAAAAAGCTGGATCTATTGGCAAATCAAGACTTCATCCACTGCATGGCATAGATGGGGTAGATGATCATATTGATACTGTGATTTATTTATGCACTAATTTTTGAAAGAAAAGTTTTCAATCATATTTGCCTGACAGACATTATCACACAGAATTTTACAAACTAGCACATCTGGAGATGGAAGCTTAGGTTTCTTCTGCAGAGCACTTTCCTTTTCCACCAATAGGAAAGGTTACTGAATCTCCATAGAGTATGTTTTCCTTACAGAAGCCCAAAAGAAACAAATGGAAGATAATGCTGATTTGATTCAAGAGGAATGCATATCAGAGAATGCAGATAACTCTACGGAAGAGCCAATTGAAGGAGGGCCAGATGCAGATGGGGATGGAGAAGATATGACTGATGGGATAGAGGAGGATTTTGATGAGGATGGCAGCAATGAGCTGGTAAGGAATAATCATGACCTGTCTGTCTATATGGTTCCTACAAGTAACCACAGAGAACCAACAGTCTGGATTAACAAAATAAGCTCACCACAGCATTGTGACGTTCTGTAACTAGTGCCCAGACCTATACTCCTCATACACTGTAATATCAATTAAGCATAGGAACCTCTGAGGAGAAACAAGAAAAATATATTTTACTACATTTGGTGATTTTAGAAAGAAAATAAAATGTAGTTTAAATTGGTCTACATTTATTATTTTCATATGTAAAAGTGTAGAATGCTATTTTTTCTTTTTTTCTTTTCTTTAACCACTGCTTTTAAAAATTAAATAAGATTCTAAAATGGAGAACTTTTTCATTATTAAACACGTGCTTTCCAGAGTCTCTATCTTCCATGTGTATACTCTGTGGGCTGTATTGGCAGATACAGATTTTTTTGATGGAAGGATTTTTCCTTAAGAAATGTTTGGGTTTTCAGCCTGAGGCTGCACCTTTCATAAAACAAAAGCATTTAATTTAGCACCATTATGATGCTAAACTCCTAAGTTCTTCTAGAGCAACATTAAGAAATATTTGGAAAGTCAGATTCATACCTTTCCATACATTCTTAATAAGAATGGAACAGTCTCAGTGGTTTAGCCACTATAATACTCTCCCTTCCTTCCTGGTTTTCTTATTCTGCTTTGAGCTGAAAGAACTTTTGTTGCTCATTGTCATTGCTTGCATTTAAAAAATATTTAATCATGTGTGTACAGTAAAAATATTTTAGTGAAGCAGCAGAAGTCAGTTAGCAAGCAGAATCAACAGCAAGTCTGGAGTAACAGGGCATGTGAATAACAAGTGGTTTGCACTGCTTACTGCAAAAGCAAATTAAACCTACTTGTAATTTTTTCAGGTTTGTGTCCCATTAGCCAGCCCAAGACTTGAATTTCTATATCCTAAATAGCATTATCCCCAGAAGAAGCTACTAAATCCTGAATTCCCTCATCTTTTTACATACAATGGAATTATCCATTTTTCTTAAAGAGATAGGTTCTCCTCTTCAGATATGAGGGATGTCTGTAAGAAGCTATCACTCTGAATTTGTAGGGAGTTGAAATTTTGTAATTAAGAAATACTTGCAAATATAGTGTCCCACCATGGCTAATACCTGACCAGCTGAAGTGATTTTATCAATAGGGGCGACCAGAGTTTAACAAGAATGGTGGATTTTGCACTAATTAGGCGCCGGACTCCCCGTGACAGACAGCTAAGTGGGGATGTTAACATACAGGGCATTAGACTTTGATTGCTCAATGCTGTCATTTCACCTTGTGGATTTGACATACTTAGCATATATCCACACTATGTGACACAAAAAGTAGAAGAATTTTTTCATCTATCAAAGACCTCAGCAGGAAAGGCTCTATAAAGCAAGCAGCACAGGCAGAATTCATTAGCAGTGAAAGTGTGGAACTGGCACAGCCACATTTGCACACCACTGCTTCCAAGTTAAAAGGCCTTTCCAAGATTCATGTTATGGAATCAGTTGAAGCACAGTGCATTGCAGACACAGCTCCAAAGACAGCTCAGAGGTCTGACACACACATCTAAGGCAGTGTGGGGAACCAGCTCCAGTTTCTCTGCCTGTCATCACTAAGTGCATGAGTACCGAGAGGAGGTGGCTCCCTCCATGTGGAGAGTGGTGTCCTCTGCATTGCATCCTGGCGTGAGTGGCATCCACCATCCCAACATGATGGTAGCAAGGAAAGGCCAAGGAAGAGGACTTGTGTGCATCCTCTCAGTCAGGTGCAGCCTGGTGCAATGCCAGGGCAGTGGAGCCAGTCAGCCTCATGCCTTCCACCTTTCCAAGGGCTGGGACCCTCTAGCTGAGAAGCTGGCAGTACTGTGGACTTTAAAGCTTACAACTAATATTGTCACTGATGTAAAATCCCTGTCCTTTTCATCCTCCCTTGCCATTTCCATCAAGTTTTGGAAGAGGCTGCTTCACCTTAGCTTTCCTGCCTGCTGCAGTGTAATTATAACACTTTCTTCCTTTTGCAAAGCCTAGGAAGACTAGTGAAAGCAAAGTTGTAATGGATAGGATAAATGATTGCTAAGCAAAGGATTGCTTCAAAGAAATCTCAGGGTATGGGGTTTTTCCACAGAAAAGCAATTATAAATTCAATTATGTATATTTCCTCTGTAGTTTTTACCCAAACAGTCAGCATTATTGACCTGTACTTATGAAGATGGTAGTTTTTGATGCATATTGTAGTTTAGACTGTTTTGTACTGACATGTTTATGTAGATATACTGGCCAGTTCCTATAAGATTTAGTTTCTACTCCAACAATTGATAGCTTTATAAAGGGAAAGACAGTAAGAATACCAAATATATAGTGAATACCCCTGTAGAAATACTTGGGAATTCAGTCTGCTTCCACCTATTCTGTGTCCTCTTATCTGAAATTACCCTCTGTCTCGTGAAAAGTAAAGTAGATATATAAGCTTTTTCTAAAGCAAGTCCTAACAGACGTTATTATTCTGTTTTATAAAAGCTAAATTGTTTAGGAAAGAAAGCTGACTGAGAGCAGATATGTAATTTTGGAATGGAGGCAGTTAGAAATCTTTTAAGGAAAAAAAGAAGAAATGTTAAGAATTAAGCATGTTAAATGTGACAACAGTAAGAAAAACTTTCCATATTTCCAAATAGTAACATTGGACTGGGAATTTTAAAAAATCCTCCAAAAGGCTTTTTTTTAAATGAAATCTATAATGTTTTCCAAATATAGAGCTAAAGGAATTTAAGACAATGAGTAAGAAAAAACTTCCTTTCACCATTAAGACCAGCAGAGGAAACAGAAAAATATTTAAATGGGCAATGTCAATACCCTGAAATCATTTCAGCAGGAAAATTTAATTGTGAGTCCACTAGTATGAAAAATATTAACAGAGGGAAAGAGGGAAATTACTTAAATTTAGATCTTAACTTTTAGTGAGTTCTTCAGATTTATCTGTAAATCTTCTGCCAGGTCATTTCCCAAAACCTGCTGCAGGTTTGCAGAACAGAATTCTGTTTTCCTAAGGCTGTCAATAAAAGGAGGTATTCAAAATAATAAAGGGAGGTATTCAAATAAATGGAGGTATTCAAAAAAGGTCCCACCCACTGCCAGAGTCCAGGTGCTGCCACAATGGAGCCTCTGAATCCATATATGTGGGTCTCCATCTTTGCAGCAGAGGATCCAAAAATAAATTTCCTTCTTTATTTCTAATTCTAACTTGCAAAGGAAGTGACTGTGCAGGATGTATGCTGTGGGCTTAGGTGGTAGGATTATTTCTCTAAATTCACAGACTGTCTGAAGGAACAGGTTACTGCACATTAACTGAGTGATGGCAGCTGTCCTCATGCCTGCTTTCAGCCTAGATCAGCTGTAAAGAAAAACACAGTCTAAGTTAAGTCAGGCATGGATTTAAGAACCCTCCAGTTGTCTGCCTGGCTGCACACACAAAACAACACCGCACTCAACAGCTGCACACCTTCTTCCTCCACCATACAGAACAGGATGTTGTTCAACCTTGCATTGTAATTTTCTGTGACTAAAGACATGCCCACACACAGTCAGTATGGCTCAGCTGAAGTGTGAAAAAAGTTTTCCACAGCAATAACTTGATTGCCCATCTGAACTCCAATTTGAGACATGATGCATTTGAAGCACCTGCTGCAGTAATCAAACATCACCTCTTGATAAAGTCTCTTTTGAACTATTTGCCCAAAAGTGTCTCTCAGTAAATGCCTCCAGTTCCAGACACTCTGGCTTAAAGGATCTCCTCAGAAAAATTCCCAAAGAATTTTGATGCATTTCTATACTGAAGAGTTCTTAAAAAGGTAATCTCAGAAACATGATCCATCTATGTATGAATATGTTAAAGAGTTGGCTTCAACTTGCTCAGTGAAGCGTGCCATAAGCTTTCATCCACGTGCTCTCACACGGCCTNATATATATATATATATATATATAACTATTTTATATATATATAAAAAATATATATAAAATAGTCACTGGTTGATTATGTAGCTCCTGAGCTTACTTTACAATTTATGTCACTTAACTGAATCACTTAACTGACCATCAGAGGTAGTGAGAGGGATTGAAAACATCAGGTCTATTTCCTTTGCTCCTTTTAGGTAAAAAAACAAGTAGTTGGTTATCCTGGATTTTACTGGACCATAATTCAGGCTTTTATTCCATTCCTAACATTGAACAGTTTCTAGTAGCAGTGAACTTAAAATTTCTGTGTCCCTTCCTAGTGCATTCCTTTCAATTTAAACTGTCCCTCAACAGTGTTGTGACAAAGAAACACATTCATCCCATTTTACAGAAAACGGGCTCTCATGAAGATTTTTATGTTTACTTAATTAAGTTCACAAACAAATCACCAACAGGTCACAAATTACCCAAACACAAATCTCCAGTGATATCAAGCAGGTCTTGTGTGTCCGCCATGGCTTTAAATTGCAAGTAGTGGGAAGGAAAACAAATAACCTTTTCTTACTGCTGTGGCTGCACAGGGGAGAACAGAAAAGTGACCTTTGCAACACAGTCCAACATGTTACAATATTTGAGAAGCAGCTTGTCCTCAGTCCCTCTATAACAAATCCCTTTTTATTAGAAATAGCATTAATATTTTGCGGCCTGTCTGAAAGATTGAAGGAAGAACATTTCTGAATTAGCATGCTTGGTGGTTCCCTAATTCTGCTGATTTAACACTTGGACAACCCAGTGCAGACCCAGAAAATTTCATATATTTTGATGCCTTAAGGAGCTGGAACAGAGGCTAGATGGAGTTAAGAGGAACAAAGTGGATATTTATTGAAGTGCCTTCAAAGGCCACACCCTGGCAGTGCCAGAGACACAGTAATATCTCTGCCCAGATGTCTCCAAGATGGAAGCAGAAGAGGGTTTGGTCATGAGGTCTCACATTTTCATAAGTTTTACTCCATTTGCATATAGGAGTTTACTGTCCAATTAATAGCTTCAAATTATGAAGTTTCATCCTCCTTGCTTGTCCGCCCTCCTCTTTTCACATTGTTTATGCTTTGTCCCTGAAGTTTGACGAGATTGTCCTTGAGTCTCCAACTAGAATAGGATTGTTTTGTCTTCACCACTCTGTGAAAAGATCCTAGTAACACTTACTATAAATCTAAAAGCTGTGCACCAATACAGAACAAAAAAACTTAAAACCTAAGGTATCAAGGTTCTCTGAACTTGTTTCAAAGGGTGTTAATTGATCACTGAGGAAGCACTGATCAAGTCATTGCAGCCCCCTTGTAAATAAAACAGGTAGCTACAAGTTACTTCACTGAAAGCCTGAAGTATTATTGATTTGGGAAAAAAACCCCCACAAAACACTTTTAGCCAATGGTTAATAAAATACCAACAAAATAATTAACTGCAATGAATTATACACCAGAACTCATATATGTATTACATTGCCTCAGAATAATAGTTCCTATCAAACTGTCAGCCTTTCATAGTAAATAACTGTAATAGTAGTAGTACGGTATTGGTTCAGTAGTTGAGTATTCAGTACAGCAAACTGTTTTCTGGTAGAGTATGTGATGCAAATACAATAGATTTATGGTGTCATAACTCAGATCAGAAACTAGTTAGTGCTTGGTTGGAATTTGAAGGATATATTCACAATCACAGCATTGTTTTTATGCTGGTGTAGCTGTGCTAAAAGTAATGAAGCCAGACAAGCATTATTAGATGGGAGTTCCACAATAATGAGTCAACTTTAATGAGATGTCTTAAGAAGCATTTTTATTAAATAATTTTAGAGCCAAATATACAGAGACTATAAAA
This sequence comes from Urocynchramus pylzowi, assembly GCA_013397555.1. NCBI lineage: Eukaryota > Metazoa > Chordata > Aves > Passeriformes > Fringillidae > Urocynchramus > Urocynchramus pylzowi. The sequence goes on along the minus strand of VZRH01000532.1, from coordinate 813,690 downwards.
GGCCTAGTTCTGGTTACAATGTAGATTTACAGCAGTTATTTCAACAACAATTATAGTTCCCTTTCTATTAAGTGTATTTCAGTTGTATTTACCTCTCAAAGGTATTTGATTTCTTACTCGTGTCCTTTTCTCCACCTCCACACTGCATGTTTTCAGTCTATCAAATTTGTTTCTAACATCTGATAGAGAATAATGTTTCAAATATTAATACCAGAAACTGCCACAGACATAAAACTCAGGATAATCCTCTTGCTGCACTTTTTCATTATGCAAAAGTAAAACCATTATGATATAATAATAGCTATATTCCTTGTAGGAATTGATGCCATTACCATTTAAATCAATGGAACCAACTAGTGCTGTGGCTAAAGCTCATCAAAAACATTTCCCTCTTGTCTCAATGAGTGATTTAGATTGCTGACAGGTACACTATCAAAGGTATTAGCAAAACTGGTTTTAATATGATGTTGTAGAACTAGCCAAGGTACAGTGGCAAGGTTCACTGTAGTACTGTACAGCACAGTCATTTGAACAATGCTTCAAAACCACCAAGGCACAAATCATAGTTACCATGCTAAAAGGTTTTGTATAATATCAGTCACTTCCCAAGCATCTACCGTTGGTAAATGGTCTGTCTGCTTCAAGAAGTAACCTTGAGAGCCATCCCAGCTCAGGGGGAAACCACCACCCAGCAGCCAGGTTGCTCAGCTGGGAGAGCTCAAAGAAGACCCATTTAGGCTGTCAGATTTGTTGAATAAAGTGGCTGGATTGTAGTCAAATTACATGCAATGTGAAAGGAATGTATGAGACCTGTACCTGTACCTCCCTGTACCCACAACTTTCTTTGTTCCTTGATAAGTGAAACTTTGAAAAGTTACCTGCTGTTCATGTGTTAATTGCATGATGAGTGTTCCAACATCACCCACATCAATGCTCCCTGGGCTACTCCTTGCCTTTGTGGGTCTTCAGAGAACAGATTGCAACTAGAGGAATTCTTGGCTGTCTGGACTATGGCTCAGGCCTCTACCTCCTTCAGTCTGAACCAAATTACCACTAGAGTTTGGTTAAGGGGTTGATTGTATGCATCATACCCCCTCTATAAGTAGCTAAATGGAAATTAATAGCAAATCTGTATGAAACTTTGAAACTTTTCTTGCTTTAATTATTTTTTATGGAATTCAACAATGAAAATACTCAGCAGAAAGTAAAATAAAATCGACAGAAAAAGAACTAAAATTTGTGTGATGAATTTCATCTAGTTTAAACCCAGTTTTGCATATTTCAAGTAGCAAGATTAATCAAATATCTGACTATGTGATAGTATTGATAGTACTTAATTTATCATTGTAATTAAACTAGATTTTTCATTGTCCATTTAGATTCATGTTTTTTCAGTCCATAGCATCAGGACAGACAAGACTGACTCTTCTATTATCAGCCAAATTAGGCTGACTAGGCTTGTCGAAAAGATCAGTAGTTATTCTGACAACTTGCAGCTTTCTGAATGCCCTTGTACAGGACACTACTTAGAAAATAAAGGACAAAACTTCTAATTAATGGCAATGGCTGAAGCAATGTTGTGCCAGAAATCTTATTCAGCTTACTTTAAAAATCACTAAGATCATGCAGAAATTTGTCTTTTCTATTGTGTGTACCATTCATTGAAATCTTGCATTCAGTGTTGAGGAACATGATGTTCTTCATTCCTAAAACAAATGAACAGGCAAAATATTGTGTTCACTTGATAAATATCAGAGTGAGATGTTTGTACTTGAGCAACCTAAGAAAGTTATTAGGGGCACCATACCCAACAGATACTAATTCCTTGTACCTTCCAAAGCTGCAGTAAATCTAATAACCTGTGACTGAAAAAATGGAGAAAGTAATAAAAGCATGCCATGAAATCAAAAATTGTAAGAAACTTCCTGACATGGCCTTTTGTTATATTTAATATATGCAGTAGCACAGTAGAGGTGTTTGCTGTTCACCCACTGTTACATGAGTCATTGGAAGGACCTTGCCACTGCCCCTCCTCCCCATTTTTCCTGGCAGTCAATTTATCAGAGGAAGATTTCCTAAGTGATGTTCAGCGTTTTAACCAGGTTACTGGTTTATGACTGACTACATAATGTTTTTCTAATTATTATTATTTAAATCCTAGCCAAACCTATCACATGGGAACCTGCAGAAAATGCAGGCAGTTATCATGCATTTTGTGTCTCTTTCTACTAGATTTTCCTGCCTATAATTACATTTTTGCAAAACAAATAAGCAAACTAACTTTATTAAATTCAGATATATTCCTCTGAATCTGCTCTATATAATTTAGTTCCCAGTTAAAAAATCCTCAAAACTTAGTATTATAAAACTTATAAAAGATTGTAATGTAAATAATATAATTAATTTACAGACATTAGAATCTTACAGATTTGATGAAAGAGAACTTGAAAACAATGAGTTTTCTCTTCTGTTTATCTCATTTTTAAGCAACGTATGTGGGATCAGGAATTTTGGTCCTGTTCTCAGATTTGACACTGAGCCCATGTGGTAGGCAATGTGTCTCAGAAGATTGAATGTGCAGGTAAAAGTTGCACCTCTTTCAGAGGTCAGACCAACAGGTGCCTTTCTTTGGCATGTGAGAAGGGAGCATTCCCAATTATTTAAACTTATAAAAAAATTATATGCTTTCCAGGAAAGAAAAATATCTGTGGAACAACAGGAAATATATTCTTCAATGAATCTGTTTTACTTTTTTTGTTGCACCTTGCCATCTGTCTTGACCTGCCTGAAGTCTCAGTCATCATTTAATAAGATAGTCATGGTGCTTGATAATTTTGAGACAGCAATTATTTAATTTTAATGGCTCAGGTTCTATCAAAAACAATGGCTTTGCCTCCAATTTAAAAACAAAACAAAACTACACACCAGTCAGGGAATTTAATCAGAGGTAAACAATGCTGTCAGATCAGGCCAAAAATTCTCTTAGACATGTAAACAACATACTTGCCTACATGAGATTAACTCTTCTCTGATATAACGTAGTTGACCTTTATATTCAGGATTAGTAGCCTCATTATTTTTATGTAGTCTAAGTAGATCCAGATTAGCTCCACAGATGTTGCTGGCCCAAAATTTATGAGCACAAAGCCAACCTCTGAGTGAAGTGCAGAAACAAGGACAGCCAAACATCTATCTCTTAAAAGCAAACCTGGATCCCTTTTCAGGTGGGGACGATGATGACTTCTAAAAAATATCACAAGTTTTTTGCTGTACCTTGTGGCTGAAAAAGAAACACCAGAAATTAATTGAAGTAACTCAACATTTTAAATAAGAAGACCGATTTTAGTTTCCACCCATGAATATTTTTGCCAATGTAATTTTAACTAATTCTGGTGGAGCAGCCCTTCTTTTACTTCCCTGTACTTTGGCTGACTCCAGTAAAATCTGGGTGACTTTTGGAAGGTGCTGCATTGGGTTTTATTCACCCATCATTTACAACCAACCGTCCCCATCTGTGCATAGGGGGAATTGTAACCTAGTATAAAAACCAAAGCAGCAGTATGAGGTATGTTGGGAAAGAAGTCAATGGGATGGGGGACACTGGTGTTTTCTAGGCATTCACTGGGACACAGAAATCCTCTGGAAAAACTCAGGACAGCCACTGAGTCTATGCTGTGCTATGGATTTGAGTCTATCAGCTTAATCATCAAATTCTAAGATTTAACTGAAATTGAGCAATTGTCATGCATCACACATTTTTCCTGATGTGTCAGACTTTGAAAATAAATAGCTTTAGTTCCCCGAGAAAACACTCATTTCACAGGCTTTATCAGTAACCTTGAGCATCAAAAATGCTGAATGGAAAACCCTCAGAGGAAACATTTTTCTGTTGAAATCCTTCACTCAAGTAAAGAGGTGCAAACATTGAAAAGCCAAAAGATTGTTGTTTTTCCATACTAAAAGGCAGAAATTGTAAATGTTTTTACTTCTTTCAATACAAATTGCAGAGCCACTACAGCTAGTGACCCAATTATTCCAAAAGGTCTCAATTTTTTTAAAAAATATAAATGTGTTACTACGAAGATTTTCTGCATGATTAATATCAAAACATGAAAGGTAGATTGAATTTATCCATACATAGGCATTTACACACCTAAAAAAGGGAAGTTATTTAGAAGGTGATAGAACTGTAATTGCCATTTCAACAAAAAAAAAGCAATCAGTGAAAATAAGATAAGCTCAGTCTGCCAAAACGAAGATTTGGACGTTAATCAAATACCAACTTAGCCAGCTTGTCATGCTGCTATGTGTGTCTGAAGTTTCCAAATTGTTGTTGCTATTGATTTCTAAAATTACACTAAAGTTCTGTAGTCCTTCAGAAGAAGCAAAGTATTTTCCAGACCAAATAAATAAAGAATGAAAAGGTTAAATTCTTCTCTGCTTCCTCTTTACAGGGTTATAATAATCCTTTCTCAGCAATTATGAGATTCTGCACCATTTGCAGACCACAATTTGACCCCAAGTCCAACATTTTGCTTTGTAACTTTTATTTTAAAATTAATGTCTCTTGAAATCCTCATAAAACAAAATGTTATGCACCACTGTGCACTGTGCATTCAGATAAGTATTAGGCAGGAAAATACAAATAAAAAACTGTTTTAAATAGGACCATCTTTTATTGCCATTTCCACCTGGATCACACTGCCATAGCAAGACTTTCACAGATGACAGTTTTAAGCAAATAACTCTACATCCTGTATATTCAATTGACTGTCTTAATTCATTATTCTGTCACCATTTAAATATTTATTTTGCATTGTTTGTCTCATTCCACTCCTGCTTCCTATGGTTTACTCTGGGCTTTTTCAGTATCTCTGTCTCATGTAATATGCTTCCAACATCTTCTTCCAGCACTCTCTCCTTCCAATTTATTTTCTATTTTTTTTTATGTCACTCCACCTGGTTGTACAGTTGAGTAAAACTTCTGCCTCCAAGTACCTTAAAAATCTCAGATTGATTAGACAGAACGTTCCTCATCTCAATACATCATTGCCTACAATTATTTTGCCTGTAATGGGTGCCCTTTGGTTTTTGATACTCATCTCAACTCTAAATTTGGCAATAGTAAGAAAGTTTATTAGGTGCTTTCTGCATAATTACTTTAAGGCAATACTTCTTGTAAGCTCCTACTTTCATTTATTTTAAAAACCCACTTGTTAAAATGTAGACATATTAAATGGCCTCAGGGTACAAGTTTTATTAGTTCCTTTATGCATTAAACTGTGTGTTCAAAACTGCACCCTTGGCATTAGTAGGATAGGAACTTTTGCCTTGAGCATTTATACTAATTGGACCTCCTAATCTCACACTAGAGAATTCCTACTCCTCACATTAAGTAGAGATTAATTCAGTAGGAATTGTAGTCTACAGATTTTTTACACCACCCTGAAACTTAAAAGCATCTCCTGTGTAGCATTCATGATGATAAAGTACAGTACTTACTGTAAATCATGACAGGACTCAGTTGGACTTGCTTCTTATGGAGCAGGCAGTGTCCCAAGAAACAGAAAACACCCAGAGATCTCTAATAAGAGAAGGTGTTGAGTGTCCCCTAAGGCACACTGGTATGGGCTGAGGGAACTCTGTGGACAGCATCAGGGAGGACTTACTGCATTTGGATTGGCTTTATCAGCCAAGGGAGAACAGGAAAGGGAGTTTGGTGGGAACACAGTTTCACCATGGCGCAGTAATGTGTGCATTCTGGTAAAGACTTCAGGGCAGTGAGCTCTTCTAAAGCACCACTTCCCCACCATCCAACCTCTTCCACATCTGCTTGAAGATCCTGGCCCACTCCACATTCTGCAGAAGGCCCAGTGCCTCCAGCTTCAGATCCTCCCACTGTCACAGAAACTGTGTTACTAGTCCCTAAGTCTTCTCCTACTACTGTAAAGGACCTTGCAGAGGAAGATTTTGCTGCAAAAGCAGTCTAGCAGGAGAAAAACACACAGCCTAAATAAAGTGGAAAGATCCACTTCTTTCCTTCATGGCCCCACTCAAGCTCTCAAATGACCATGGTGACTCTATTCCCAAAGTCATTCCTTCAGCCTCACACCTGACCATCCCCTCAACTGCAGTGTGTCCTCGCTAGCACTCTCCAAATATTGGATCCTGTCTCCACCACTGCACCCAAAAGCATTTATCACAATTCTGCCTGGACTCTGAGAAAGAAAAGATATGATGGTCTAGGGGAAAAATCAGTATCTGATAGGGCTATCCAATTCTTCCTGCTGACTTCTATTGGACAAACAAGTAAAACAGAGCATTTTAATACAGAGAAGATAGAAGTTTATTTTCACTGATGACTAAAACAATCATTCTCACATGTACTCACATAAATACTAGGACTTCAAAGCAATTAAGCTGTTCAGTGAACAGAAAAACGATTCTGTAATGTTTTTAGCAATTAAAGTATGATTGGCAGAGTCCAAAACATAATGATTAGGTTTCATCATTTGAAGAAAGGTTTAAAGAAGGTGCAAGTGGTTCTTTTATTTATCCTTTATTAATATTTATCAAGCTGTACAATCTCTTTATTTGTTAAATGCAGTGAATACTCTATCACTAGTTCAATACAAAAAATTTTGCATTACTGCCATCATTTTTTTTTTTCATGTTTTGCAAGGGTTACAACTGAAAGCGGAAAAAGTGTGATAGACATTCACGTTCCCCTGCTCACACCTACTGAACTGCACATTTACATTTCATATGGGGGCATTAAATTAAACCACCTCTATGACTGTTACTGAGTTAGAGATTTGATGCTTTAAATCAAGGGACAAAGTGCAAGGTGTACCTCAAATGAACACAGCTGTGAAGTCAATTTGATAGCTAATACAAATTCAATGTTCCTTGGTAAGCTCTGCTTGTTCCTTGTGGTTTTCCACTGATGATGAAGAATGCTGTGTAAAAGCCAACAAAAGTGCATGTCCCCATGGTACCTTACAAATATAAATTATGATGTTTTGCACTCAGTGTGAGTGCCTGCTTAAGAGAAATGGAGGATATTGTCTTGAGTTAGACATAGCAAATAAACAGAATGGCTATTTGAATTACTACTTTTTGTACTGCATTATGATTTTTCTCATTTTATGTAAATATCTAGATCAATAATGGCCCACTAAGTTCTGGCTATTTTTATTTTTTTTGTGTTTGTTTTGCTTTCTTTTTTTAAATGCTGCTCTGCAGACAGATTCCATTTTTCATCTCTTTGGCTGTCCAGAAAGTGCATTTCATAATCAAAATAAATTATTAGAGATGAAACAGAGTATGCTATCCTCGAGGACGTAAGGGCAGCATCTGTAGACCTGGATTCAGAATTCTCAGTTGTGCAGATAACAGGAGTGAACATCAGATGTAAGAAAGCAGTTGTGCTACAGTTGCAGTTTGAGGTAGCACAAGTATGAGGGCCAGCGTTGGGAATGAAAGGACAGTGTACCTGCTGCATTTTAATGGGGCTTGCTGTTGTTTTGCAGAAAGTGATGTATGGCAGTCACATAACCTTCTGTCAAAGCATAGTCAGACACCAGCAGAAACCTAGAAAGGTGTCAAGCATCAAGTCTCCTACTCAAGAGGAGCCTGCAAGAGATAGATGTGCAATTTTACTAAGCAGTGGTCAGCAGTAGCTTCAGATGCCTCCATTACAGTTATTAAACTGAGAATTACAGTCCTGAGAATGGGTTTGTCTGGCAAGGAAAAAGAGACAGGAGAATAAGAGGAAGGATACTTGAGGTTTTGGGTTTCACGTTCACGTGTACATGTGAACCATCATCTATCCATCCTTTTTTTTTGCTGCATTTTCTGAGTTTCTAAGATTAATGTTATCATAAAAGCCATTCAGAGCAAAGGATTTTTTAAAAATGGATGCATTTACATGAATGTATTTCATGTACTTTGGATTCTCTTATTGCTTATAATTATTGTGGGGTAAACCATACGGTGAAATCTGCAACAACTATATTCTGTGAGACTTTTCTTTAAACATTTTCTTAACAAGGTAAGATGTTAATCATGTACATCTTTTGTGTCATTTCATCATAGCACCCTCCTAATACTTCCTCCAGAAACATATGCTGAATTTACAGTCTCATACATTAAGATTTATTCCTGTACATTTGGGTCTGGAAGATAAGCATGGTAAAGTCCAGAATGCTCTTCCCATAAACCCTGCGAGAAGGAAACTATTTAATGTTGGCTTTCCAATGTTATATACAATGTAATAGTGTATAGTTAAAATTAATTAAATCTACTAGAATTTGAATTTGGAAAAAATGCCAGAAGGATTATGCTAGTACTATAATAACAGTAGCAATAGCATTTTTGGAAGACTGAAATGCAGTGTTATGCCTAAGAGTGTTTCTAATACCTCATGCTCAAAAAGCCATCCAGATAGTGAAAAAAGCAGCAGAAATAATTTGAGGTGGAAAATGAACCAATAAATATTCCATAAACTCTCTCCACCTTTTTTTTTTTTTTTTCTCAGAGATTATAATGGCAATTAGGACAGTATATAGAGTTTGTTTGATATTGTCTACGGATGCCAAGTCTATATGCTCAGTTGAGTTATTCAATTCTTAAAATGCATTATGTTCAAATCACACTTTCTAAAGTGGTTTTCTCTTAGAACTACATCAAATGAAAGCCTTATTACTGGCTTAAATGTAATTCAGTTCATCCTTATTGTGTCAGGAGATGTTTTTTTTATATAAGGGGAAAGAAATGAAAAAATTGTTAAAAAGCCCACTAGTCATCATGAGGGCTTTTTAATATCATCAGAACTGCCATAAAGGCAGATGATAAACTGCACACTATTCAGAAGAAAGAACTAGAATGAAATTAGCATTGAATTACTCTAGATTAATCATAGCCCTAGATTCCTGTCATTACAGGGAAAATGAAAGTTTGGCTCTTTCAGATTTTAATGTTTCCTCTCAGACTTTACCATTATTTGTAGTAGAGAGGGAAATAAGAAATCCATGTACTGAAGGAAGAACACAGGAATATTTTGGACTGGTGGGGCTGCTAAATTTTTATCACTGTTTCCAACCAACAGCAAAGAAGCGTTGGTGACTTGGGTCCAGATGGTTAGCAACATTAATGTTTCACAATAGTAACCTAATGAAGCTCTTTAGTGCTGTGACAGGTAAAGATTTGAAAGGTTTATGGCAAGGGAAAAAAGCTTTGATAAATAACTTGAAAATCTTCCTCTTATTGCTTTCATAATTGTTGCTTCTTATAATGGCATAATGGAATGGCAAAGCATAGTTGAAAAAAAGGCTAGAAAAGAGGAACTCTCTTTGGAGCTAATAGGATGTATAGTGGGATTTTTTTTTTTTTATTTTACTCCTTCTAAGATGAATAGCTAGTTCAAAACCATTAAGCCTCTCTCAGACTTAAGGGGTGAATTTAAAGGTCTTTTTTCTTATAGCTAGTTTCTCTAGTGATCAGACCTAAAACATGAGAGATGAAGATTTTTCTCTGTGCAAGTAGAGAATAATAGTTTCTGGATGATTTAACCTAAAGAAGAAAATTTTGGGATCTCTCACATGAGCTTTTCTCCCTAATCCTGGTTACCTTGAAGACCACAACCACAGACCTGGTGCTCTCTTTGCAATGAAGGGGAAATCTGAGGCCTGACTTCTTCAAAGGTCAGGAGCCCAGTCTTGCAGCGACTTGGATGTTTCTGGAAAACCAGGTTTTCAGTAAACTGAAATTTTAACAGAACATTTTATTTTTTTTTTTTCATTGAACGAGGTGAAAATTGGGTGAAAAGAACATCTGGAAGCTTTTCAGCTTTTGATCAGAAGTGCACCAGGTTTCAACAGCTGTTTCCTTTTTCAGTTATAAAACAAGATAGACTGCAACCCCCCTCCCCCTGCCCAAAAAAAAAAAAAAAAAAAAAAAAAAAAAAATCAAACCC
>VZRH01000532.1:783301-803652 GCA_013397555.1 Urocynchramus pylzowi | reverse complement strand
AAAAAAAAAAGAGTGCAGAAAAGATTGCCTGAAAGATATTTTTCCTGTCAGAATTTAAAAAAAAAAAAACTTGGGCTGAAAATTTCACTTTAAAAAAAGAAACCATCTACTTCTGCTAACATTTTCTACTGTCAGTTTTCCAAACAGATGCGATTAGGAAAGTGTTGTCAGTTTCCCTGTGGGTAGGTGGAGCTGGTGTGCCTCATGCTCCCCTGCAGCACCACTCAGTGCCTACTTGAAGCTGGTAGCATTAATGGGTCACAAAGCAGGACTCAGATATTTAGATGCAACATGCCTCCAGCCTCTGCTGGAAGAATGAACCTTAAAAGTGTTGGCTAACACTGGACTTTTGCGTTCTCACAGTGTGGCTGATAAAGCAACAAAAGATATCAAAGGATATACAGTTATATCCTATGGCAGGTACACAAAAACACTAGCAAAATAGGCAAAGTAAAAGGGAAGCAACAGAGGAAAAATCCATCAATCTGGTAACTGTAGGCAGTGCTGAAAGCACACAGCCAATGGAAAAGGAGTAAGGTATATAAATAGGATGATGGGACTGAAGCAAAGAATTCTACATGCAATTCATTTAGATTGAATGCTATTATGCAAATAAAGCATTTCATTGCAAAGCAGCCAAGATACATTATTCTATTCCCTGCTGCTAAAATAGAAATTATTCAGCAGTTGTTTGCATAGCATTGTTGAGGGGAGGTAAACTTCAGCTTCAAACCTTCTTGCTTGATTTGCTGTTATTATTTTGGGCCGTACAGTCAACTCAAGACTGCTGCACAGTCCTGATTGTCCATGGCTGCAGGAACACTGTTCTTTTTTAACCTTCGATGGTTTAAGGTGGGAAAGCATTATAGACATTGATATTTGCTTGATTTGTCAAAAAAAAAAAAAAGTCAAGTCATAGTCCTCTTGGCTCTTTTTCCCAGCTGTCTTGGTTTCTTTTTGAGGTTCTCCTGGAAGAAATTCTATGCTTTCATACTAAAGCAAACATTTCATTTCTCAGTTTCTACAGATCAAGTGATGAAATGTCATGTGTGAACCCCCTGAAGGCTAAGAAGAGAAACTCTGACTTCCCCACAGGAAATTGTGAACTGCAGTTTCTTACTGGCTGACAACACCTTTGACTCAATTTGTATGAAACTCAATTTACTTATTAAAATGGACATTATTGTTCAAATATTAGAAACTCCATTTCTTATATGTTCTAAGCTGTACAATTGTCAGATTTTTATGGTTTAGATTGTAAATGTGGTTTTCTCTGGCTAATTATTGGTATTATTTTTTTAATTTTGATGTCTTAAAGGCCAATGTACTGTATCATAATAATATGAAGGACGTATTTAACAGGTGTGGAAAACACTGTATACAAATGTATATTTCTAAAAGCTATTTTTATGATTAGCACGTTTTACTGTTTTACCATATTTATAGTCAGGTGATATTGCACTTCTTTGTTTACCGCTTAGTTCAAACAAGACCATTTTGCTCAGTGCCACAATTAAATACATTGTATGGTATTTCCCATTATTTTATTCAATTTATTTGTCACTGGAAATAATTACATTTGGTAATAGAATAGCTTCTAAAAAGTGAAAATGTCAAAATAAGAGAGCAATCCTTGATAAACTGTAAATTACATCCTCCTGTAAATCCCCTTCTTTTTTAAGTCCTCTCTGTGATGCCATTCATCAGACAGTTGTTACAGCTGTTCTTGCAAATCTCTAAAGGCAGTTTGTTGCTACCATATGGAAAGTCAGTCAGCCTCCTGTCTAGCCAGAAAATTACTTATAGCCTGCCAATATCTGACAGCCTGAGTCAGCCTACTTATTACTTTTTGGGTTCTTTTCTGGCAGTAGTCTTTCCACCCACAAAATCCTAAGGCCCTCCTAAAAGCCTGAAGTTGGAATGATTAATTATTACAGATGTAGGGGGAATCTCAGTATAGAATTTCTTAATAAATCATATTTCCTTTCAAGCAGAATGGATGCATTATTTCTCTTGTGTTACTGATGCATTAAAGGTAAAAAAGCATATGGGCACAAGGACTTCTTCCCCTAGAAAAGTACCAACTTGTTCACCATCTCAAAGTCAGACCTCTTTAGCATTGCAGATGACATGAAATAAGGAATATGTATTTATTCATCTACATCTTTATGTGAGTGGTACTCATATAGAAAGAGACATGACTTTAAAGTGATTGCAGGGTAAATAAATTATTTATTAACTACAGCCTCCCAAGAGAGAGAGGCATTAATTTAGGAAGTATCTTACACACTCAAATGGAGCACAGACCCAGTCTGCAGCACTGAGCCCTGACCACTGAGCTCCATGACCGGGGTACTTACTATTTCAGATCATCCAGCACTACAAAGATGAACTCTTGCCTTGCCCTTTCAAACATTCTCTATAGGCTGAAAACAAGAGAAAACAAAAGGTAGCTGAGAGACTTTTAAAAGATCTAACTTTAAATTTCTGTTTTAAAAAGCAGTTTCTGAGATGACAGGTTCACCTCAACTAGTGCGGGTGTAAGCGGGTGGGAGCTCAAGGTCTCTGGTCAGGTTTATGGCATGGGACCATCAACAAAGAAGGACTGATTTTTTCAAAAATTTGGAAAAAAAGCATACATTTTAATTTAATTATCTGTTACTGAGTGAGAAATTTTTTCACTAGGTAGCTGTGTGACATTGCACTCTCAGTTATGTTTGTGTACCTTATATTGAGCTTGTCTATTGTGTGTGGAGTTACATGGTTTACATAAGTGCTGAGTAGTACCCAGCTCCTTAAATAAGGAAAGACTAGTATAAGAAGTTACACCTGAGCATAAAGAACTGCAGCTTCAGAATTTGTCAGAGCTGACTCTCTGAGAAAAGTGCAGCAAAAAAATATTACTCCTGTGTAAATGAAATATTAGGTCAAATCAGAGGGTGAAGTACTTCTCAATTTTCTATCTCTTAATATATGTTGTGAACATTTTTAACTGTAATAATGCAAAAAGAATTGCCATTTTGGGATTTCTGTCTTTGGCTGACAGTTTAAAAAAAAAGAACTCCAAACTCAGCAGCTCAAGGGGCATTTGTGTCATTTAGATCACATAAACTGTTGGCTGACGTAAAAGATGCAGAAAAATCATCCAAGTAGGTCAGTTCTGATATTGGTGTTAATAAACTAGATATGAGAAACATCGAGGTACATTGTCTCTTCACCACCTCCATTCCAAATGAGCTAACACTCACAGAAAGCACTCTGAGATTTTTACAAGTTCTTTACAATCATTACCCTTAGGGTATAAACTCATAGAAATGATTGCACTTTCCTAACGTTGACACTGTTTCACACCACAGTTTAAGTCCTGAGTATATTTTGAACACAAAAGTCACCTCTGATAACACCACGAGGCAGTATTTCATTTGCAAGTCAGAAATGATTGTTACCCCGTGCAGTCTGTTATGAGTAAGGTTTCTCAATGGCATGTTTGCTTAAAATCACTCTAGAGGATGCTGGTGGCTTTGACAGAGCTTAATAGCTCTCTGCTGTCCATGTATTCAGTATGCTCAGTGTTGTTTGCCATCACCTGTTACTTGTTTGACATAAGTTTTGTCAATTGTCAATTCAACATTGCTCATCCCTTGCAATATGGAGGAATAAGAAACATAAAAGATCTTGTCAACAGGCATAAAATCCTTTACAGACAGTCCTGAATCAAACCAATTCATTTTCTACACAGATCTACATTCTCTGTGTATTTCAGATATTTGTTTCAAACATGGGCAGCTGCATGAATGGAAAATATTTACTAAAAAGCTTTAAAGTTTGGATCAAGAAAAAATATTTTTACTTTTGTAAACTCTTGTATTACATATTGTTGCAGTTCCTATTGGTTTTCTCTGTAGATCCATTTTTAGTTCTGAAAAATCACTGTACTTAAACTATGTAGATAACTATAATCTTGTTAGCAGTCCTATTTTTAATTGGTGCCACTGCCATTTAGATTTGAAACATTCAGAGTTTGCCCATTAAAGCAGATTGATGGTTCATTACAGTTTTCTTTAAAATGTTGTAACATAATTTTTACATGTCTGTAAATAAATATTTTCTCTGATTTATGCACTAATTCAGTTTTGCAATTTCTTCTCTTAAAAGGTGACTCTAATACACTTTCCAGGAAAAATGTATTTCTCTCATGGAAAAATGGCCTTTAAATCTTTGTAGTACAACCATCCTTGGTACAAGACCAAACAGAGGCAGGCATTCATAATATTCAGTACTAAACTTCATTAAAATGGATAAAAATGTTAAACCTGCTATAATTTTAATAGTTTGAGAAATTTAAGTACCAGTACTGTATTAAAAAATGACTGACAAGAAATGTGACCAACTTCCTGAAAAGAGGGAATTCTTCAGTGGGTTTAGAAAGAGGGAGGCACAGTGGGGATATTTAATTGAATTTAAGAAATGCATTTTCTTAATCTTGGAAGCTTCTGTTTCATGTAAAACAAAAGCATTATGAACATAATTTATGAAAACCATGCCAAAAATAGTTATCATTTTCTGCTCAGTATCCAAATTCATTTTTCTTTCATTGTTCCCTTTTCCACTCACAAGGTGTTGCTATGCAGGCAAGCTAAAGAAAATTGGTCCACAAGGTCTATGAGAATGATTTTAAATTTTATTGGTATTGTTGGGAAGCAAGACTATTTTGAAATATAAGGTAAAACCAGCACAACTTGACAAGTTAGTACAGTAGGTCTGAGCATTTCTCAGCAATGAAATGTTCTGGCCACAAGAATGAAAGAGAAAGAGAAAATAAAGGCACTTGTGTACAGCAGTTAAAGCCCTGTGTTTACAGTCCATGCCCTTACAAGAATCAGCTCTGAAAAACTGATAAGAAAATCCTCTGAGAGACTGCTTAGAAAAAACAGAGTGCTACAGGGAATACAGAATTGTTAAGATTTGGGTGGTGGAATAATAACTCATTTGAAACAAAAATTGCTTGAAGTTTTGTGGCTGCTACAATAAGTACTTTTTTCATGATTAACCGTTCAAAGAAAGATTGTTGTTCCACATTTGTGCAAACAGAATTAATCCGCAAGTATCACACTTTATTTTAACAGAAAACTAGTTTGCAGAGCATCCAGCCCATATAAATCCCACTAACTAAAAAAGATTGGTTAATCCCACAAAACAAAAATGATTCTAAAGGTTACATTTAAGTCTTTCTGATACTGTCCTGGCTACATGACTTAGCAGCCTAAAGTAATGGAGAAAAAACTTTGTATAACCACTCTACTGGTGTATTACTATATGTAAATATATCTATAGTATGTAGCTATGCATATGTGGAAAAAATATCCTTCAATTGCTTTGTGCTTTAGATAATTACTAGAACTAGAGATAACTAAAGTTGTGGAAAATAAGAATCAAACTCATCCCTGTTGAAGTCATTAAATGAGTACCTTCAGTGTCTACTCCAACTGGATTCTTAAGTAGAAACTGTGGTCAGAGTTCATTATATGAGTAGCATTTAGCAAATTATTTAAAGAAAGAAGAAATTATATTGCTGCTGATAATATTGCTGCTGCAGCAGGACCACAGTGGAGCATGGTGGAGGAACAGAGGATTTACAGCATGGCAGGGCTGCAACTTGAAACTGGTGCTGAGATCTGAATGAGCATTGAAAGTATTTTACTTCAGAATGACTGATGAAATTATTGAAAGGGGATGTTTTGCACTTGTACTATTTTACATTTGAAGAAACCTCCCCTATATACTTATTTATTTTCACGTCTGCCAGCATGCCATGATTTTAGTGATTCTTTCAAGGGGTAAGCCTCAACATTTGCATGTGATTTTGGTCAAATTTAGTGAGAATTCAACACCTAGCAATAAGTAGTCAATCCCATTAAACATTTACCCCTTCAGAATTTTGGCCTTGGTGTTTAATCCACTAGGCAAGGGAGGGATTTCATAAATATCTGTTTACTTGAGTGGTCACATTAATTGTAAATCTGTGCTTCAGTTGATAGAAAAGCTTTAGATCATAGAACCATAGAATGGTTTTGGTTGGAAGGGACCTTAATGATCACCCAGTTTCAAGCCCCCCTGCCTGGGCAGACTTTTCATGAGACTTTCCAAGCAGACCTTGAACATTTTCAGGGATCACAGCTTCTCTGTGAAACCTGTCCCACTGTCTCACCACCCTCACATTAAAGTACTTCTTCCTAATATCTAGATTTTTTTTCTTTCCTTTTTTTTTTTTCCCACCAGACACTGTTTTATATTCTGGTCTCCATCGGTAATCTACATTAAAAAGAGGACACATTTTTATGTAATATGTGATATCAAGCAAATCAGCATTCTTAGTTCTATGCAAGACAACTTTAAGTGATTCCTGTCAGAAGTTTTACCATGTTTGTGATGACATGCTGCATTACCTGTAATCAAAGTACCAGTGTATGAAATTGTGTTTTGCAAGTCTATTCATTGAGCACTATTATTTAATAGTGCTTCAGAGAGAAAGTTTATTAGGTCCTGTCTCAGAAACATAAATACGTTTTTTGACAGCAAGCTATAAAAAAATCAATTGTACTGATTTCAAGGATGAGTGACCTTTGAAATTTGGATTCTTCTGCAATTACATGAGGATCATTTGTAAGTGAATTGTAAGTTCTGACTTTTTTTTTTGATAAGCTAACAAGGTGGGGAAACAATAATCCAGGAGTGCTACCTGCTTTTAGGGTCTCATTTTGGTCAATTTGTTCCACACTGGATTTGGATGATTCAAGTCATGTCACAAGATAACGTGATGGAAGCAGACAATTAATAACAGCAACAAGAAAAATAACAAAAATCAATGCCCATGGAATTGCATATGGACATCTATGTAGACAAATGACATTGCTGAATTTTCTATCAGATGTAAACTAGATTCAAGAGAAGCTCTGTGAAATTCCATGCAGTGCAGAGCTACAAAGAGAACACATCTGCTGCTCCTGCTTACTCAAGGGAGTGAATAATCCAAGCAAATGTCAGATTTCCAACTTTCCAGCTTCCTCAGATAGCCCTTTTCAAAGATGTCTTTACTGGGGACAAGTTCAAATTATTTTCCCAACACCTTAACCCCCCTGTTATGCGGTCTGATTCGTTAAACTATGAGATTTTCAGGGAGGACGAAAGCAGTTAAGTGTTCTCCTCCCAGGAATGAAGAGCATGACCAAACGGGTATGTGCACACCTACACACACAGCCCATGGACCTGAAAATGGAGCTCATCCCATCTCCATGTTCAGGGCTAACTCCTGGAGGGCTGAAGTTGCAAGAGACTGAGCTTGGAGGACTAAAACTCTCAGAGAGTTTATGAGCTCCTCTTTAAATATGGTTTTAGAGACTGCTTTTCATCAGCAAACCTCAAGTAGTCACAGAAGAAGAAGAAGTTTGAGTAATTTCTTAGATACAGAGAAGGGATAGAGAGGTCGTACATACATGGAGAGGTCATTTAGCTGTCTCACAGACTTCTGTTCTCTATTGGTAACAGCAAGAAGCTGAGAGGACTACATAGGACCCTGGCCTAGTAAAATCATTACAAACTGAAAGACACTGATGTTACAGTTCATCATATCTTTGTGTTTCCTTATGGGCAAAATTCTTAAACTGAATATTTCACATCAAGCCGGGTATAAATTTTGACTGCTGTGAATAATCAGCATATTAATAGAGTTTAAATCTTAAATCACATTTTCCTTTCCAGCAAATTCCCCAGTAGGGATGGTTCTAAGTTGAATGTGTTAACCATGTCTTGGAGCAAATATAGTGCAAAAGCAAAGTTATTTAATCTCTTCAAGCTAAGATGGTGGCTTCAGCAATGATAATCAGATTTTAGTGGTCTCCATATCAATGCAGGTGAAAATTTAGAAAAGCATTCAGCAGCAAATACAGAAATTCATAAAATTAAAAATGTACCCCATTGAGGACTCGTTTGCAGGGATGCTGAGAAAGTTATGCTCAGATTTGTGATTGAAAAGCATAGGCTTTACTTACCATGAATCACTACAATTGAGCAAGGATAATGCTACTGTAGCATGCTGCCTCTCAGGAAAATTATTTCTACTTCCATATTTTTTACAGATAATATTTTTGGTTTAAAAAATATAAAAAATTACTGAACTATTAATTTTAGTACATTTTCTCTTTTAATTTAGGCAACACTGTATGATTTAATACATAAAAATTTCAAAATTACCTGGCTGAAAGATTAAGCACATTTACACAGAATAACAGAGAATATGAGGGAGACACATAAGCTAGTAAAGATCTGAGCCAATGAATCCAAAACTGAAGCCAATAAAATCACAGGATCAACAAGGTTGGAAAGATCATCTGTCCAATGTCAACACAGCACCATCATAATCACCCCTGTAACCCCAAGTGCCACATCCAGATGCCTCTTGAACACTTTCAGGGATAAGGCCCTACCACTTCCCTGGGCAACTTATTGCAATGCCTGACCATTCTTCCAGTGAATTTTTTTCCTAATATCTAATCTGAACCTCCCCTGGTGCACTTTAAGGCCATTTCCTCTTTTGATACAGTGGAGCAGACCAACCCTTACCTCACTGCAATCTCCTTTCAGGTAGTTGTAGAGAGCAATGAGGTGCCACCCTGAGTCTCCTTTTCAGATTAAACAACCCCAGCCACCTCAGTTACTCCTTGTAGGACCCTACACCAACTCTGCTGCCCTTCTCTGGGCATGCTCCAGCACTTCAGTGTCCTTTTGGAAGTGAGGAGCCCAGAACTGGACATAGCACTTGAGATGTGGTCTCACCAGTGCCAAGTGTGTCAGGGCAGTCACTTCCCTAGTCCTGCTGGTTACTATTTTTGACATAGACTAGGATGCCATTGGCCTTCTTGGCCACCTGGGCAATGCTGGCTTATGTTCAGCTGCTGTTGACCAGCGCTCCCAGCTCCCTTTCTGCTGAGCAACTTTCCAGCTACTCTTCCCCCTCCCTGTAACAGTACAGGGAGTTGTTGTGGCCCAAGGACAGGACCTGGCATTCTGCCTAATTGAACCTCATGCAGTTGTCCTCAGAAGATTGATCCAGTCTGTAAAAATCTCTCTGTAGAGCCTTCCTGCCCTCCACCAGATCAACACTCCCACTGAACTTATTGTCGGCTTACACGAGCACACGTACTGCCACAATTCCAAGTAGGAATTTCAGCCTGTCCACAATTCCAAGTAAGGCCAAGACTTTCTCTGCATCTTCTGGTGCAGATATGCATCAGCTACACACAACACAGCTGGACAGGAGGATCTCCAGAGGTCCCTTCCTACCGCAGAAATTCTGTGATGCTCTGATTCCATGTTATTGTAAAGTGACATACATAAAGTCTACATTTAAAAAATGTTGAAGATGCATAAGGAGAGTGCCAGAATCAGCATGTAACACCCATGTTATCTATATTCTCCATCACAAGAATCTCTTGTCTATATTTTAAATATTCTCATCATGATCACTTATTGAAGCAGAAACCTTTTATCCAAGTAGAGTCCTGTGGTTGCTGAAGTCTTGCTCAGCTTGCTTCCTCTCATCCTATTCAGGATGAACATTCATTCATAGCCATTGAGCACTTAGTTCACACCAAGAGGAACAGTTTCAGCTGGAAAGAATAAGAAAGGGCTATCTCAGAAAATTCTGCAGCCCTGCATCCAGGAGTTTGTAGTTGTAGATTCACAGTCTCTGAGGTGGTGAGGGGAGCTGGTCCTGTCTATTCCATCTCTGAGCTGTCTGCGCTATGTAATAAGCTGCTGGATAAAGAGTTTCAAGAAGGGTGGGATTGGGTAAGCACTGATCCCAGCTGTTCCCACAGAAGAGAAATATTCCTGAAATCCACTGTCAGATGAATCCCAAGAGGACAGGCCATACATTGCTTCAGGGAAGGAAACAGAAAATGGTAGTGACTGAAGGGCACTGGAGAAAGATGAACAAAGGGAAGACCCAGAGGGAGGGACCAGCAAGACATAGCCAAGGAAACAGTGTTTGGCCCAAGGAACACAATACAGAACTAAGTGCATCAGGAAGGACAATAGAGCTGTTGCAAGGCAGAGTGAGAAGCTATCCTGTTGCCAGAATGCCACTGGATGAAAACCTAGGTTTTGTGCAGGATCCAAACGAGCATCTCTAAAGACATACATGAAATAATCATACCAAGTATAAGGTGGGGAGAGTTTCTGTGTGCATACAGCTGGGCATGAGCTGTGTCACCAGGGCACACAGAGTTATTAAATCTATGGCAATTTAGCCCAGATCCAGACTGAGCATTTTCTTGCTTCCTAAACCAAAGCAGTATGGGCAGGACAGCAGCTGAGGGCAGGCTCCAAGGACTGCAACATTGAACTGAGACATCTACATACAAGTTTTCCAGTGGTTGTAGTCTTCATGGCTTAGAGAAATACTGAGAGATAATGAATCCTACTGGAGTCAATGGCAATACCCCACACTCAAGTCCTGAGGAAGCCTTCCTTAGGATCCCAAAACAGAGACACCTAGGAAGCAATTTAGATGACTAAACACAGATGTCTAGTGCCATTTGAGATCCTCCTTTAGCTTCTCCACAAAGAAATAAGGCTCACATAGTCCTGACCATACCTGCCACTTCCAGGAGGATGTTTCAGTTACTCAGGACTTACTCAGTCTCAAAACTTCATTTTTGAAGTTTTGAAAACTTTTATTTTCTCAAAATTTCATCTTTCATTTGAGAAGGATGTAAGTTTTAGAACTATTTCAATATTTATAGATATTTATGTTGCTGAATGAGACTTCCAATTTTTACTGTGATGTTTTGATAGGATAACTGGGGAGAGATGCCAGTAAAAATGGGCCAAGGTAGCTAAAGGAAAGTTTTGAAAACATTTTCAAACTAGAATCTGTAGGAGCATAATTCAGATTCATGTCAATAACAGTTTCCAAAAATCTGCTCATATAACAGAGACTTTCTTGTAGGAACTCATGGAAAACTGGAAACCAGGTTGGACAAAGCTTACGAAAAAGTAAGTTGGCAGCAAAAATTAATCAAAGTTATTGGAAAGTCCTATAATAGCTAAGTGAAGTAGGAACTGAAACCCCGATCCCACTGAACTAAAAGAATTAGATGTCACATGTGCTAAATTATCCTTTTATCACCTGTGAAAGAACACCAGACTGTGGCACCTATCATTGCCATTAGATGAACTATACCTCAGTCACACCTAGCCTCAATTATTGCCACAGTGCAAGCTGCAGCAGGTGATTTCAAAATATACCCCAGCCTGCCCATCTTTGTGCTGCTGGGCTCCCAATTGAAATAAAACTACTGGAAGCCCATTTTCTCAGCTTAGCACTGTAGGAACTTGAAAAATAAAAATAATTTCTCACCATGAACTGTGAAACGAACATAAAAGTGCTGTAGACTTTTTTTTTTTCCCCTTTGAATTACAGGTTCACCTCTGGTTCAGAGTTAGAGACACTTTGCTCAGTAGTTACACCAAAGCAGCCCTGCAACCCAGCTGCAAATCTGGCTGAAAAGCTCTCAGCCCTGGCCAACACAGTCATTTTCAGGGATGGGAGGGCTGAGTCCCAGGGACAACTCCTACCACGAGGGCTGTGGCATCCTTACAAACGATTTTCTTTGTCCTTCAGTTTTAATAGCAGCAAAATAATGTAATAATTTAATGTAATAATGTTGTGCATGAAATGTAATGAGTTTCTTTTTTAATATCTAGAGATCTAGAGACCTTGTGCATTTTTTCTGTTGTGAAGTAGTACTCTGTGTCTTTCTTTGGCTGTCACAGGGACATCCATGTGGAAGAGCATGAAAAGGAGCAGGTAGGAGAAAGGTACAATGTTTTCTCTAAGATACTGGCCTTTTTTTTTTTTCCCCCAAAGGCCTATCTATTCTTTTATTAGTGTTACATTGGTAATTAATGTGTAATTGTTTCGTAGTGTTCTTGTTTTGTATATTTCCCTGTCAAACTTTTGTTGCACTGTATATTCATGCTTATATACTCATATATCTACAGCAAAAGTTTCTCTTGAGATGACCATCAGCTAAAACAGCATTAGGGAGACTAGTTTTGAGAAGGATATAAAATATTTTGAACCACATCCAGCTATATAATTCAAAAAAAGCAAAAATACAAATGCAGAAATGCAAAGGCTTTGCATTTCTTTGAAATCTATTCCTCAGCTCTCAGTTTCAAAGAGTCCTTCTTGTATAAAACTGAGGGTTAGAACTGCAGTATCTGAACTACCTTCACTGAATAATAATTATAAAGTTGTTTGTTTCTTTGTGAGTTAGGTTACATAAAACCAAGAGCTGGAATAGCATTCAGAAAGGTATTAGCCATTCTGTGGATAATGAAAACGCCAAGAATATTTGAACAACAATAGTTCTTCTTTTAAGAAAGGCATACACTTTTTTTCTTCATTGCATAAACTAAACACTGACAGCACAAAGGGAATGTAGAAACAGGTTATTCCATTAATATTTACCTGGGGATTTTGAGCACATCTCTCTTCACCCTTGAAGTGCAACATGATCAGAGACTATATAATAGGCCTTGATGGAGGCAAGTTGAAGCTTAAAAGACATGAAGGAGAGATAGACATGTTACAACTGTATATTTTTAGTGTTACTGAGCAAAATTGTTCTGTAATGACTCCCTCCCAGCATAAGCAAGAGAATGCTATTGTGTTTCAGCCTACATTGAACTTCCCATGCTTCTGAGAAATACAAATACACTGCTGTATAACTCACGAGGGGAAACTACACCAGCATTTCCTGCTTCTTTGGAAGACAAAAAGGCACAAGAGTATCTCATATGCTCAGGCTTAGCTAAAAGACTGTTACCCAGACCATAGCACTGCAGTCTGGTTGCTTATACTTACAATTAATCTAGTGATAATTCTGAGCTGTTCTGTATATTGCTATTAGACTGGGCACACCAGAGGCTTCTGGCCTGCTGTGATTAGGAATAATATGATATAGCTCTTATTATCAGCATGAAAATGAGAGTTTTCTGGTTGAAACTGCATAGGTTTGCACTCAGTTTTGTAGTGATTCATCCTATTTTTATGTATACAGGATGCACTAAATCATAAGTGGAATTACTGTACTTATTCTGAACTAAAAGTTACTTTTCTGAGAAGTTTCAAGAGAAGGTGTTAATTACTTTATGTGATGCATTTATTTAGTGATGAAACCTTAAAAGAAAGGCAATGTATCAGACCTTTGCTCTGTTCCCAATTATCTGCCCATTGGCAAGCCCTGCATTCACAAGCCCTAGCAAAAGAGGGGAACCTGAGAAATTCCAGCTAGATTTCTTCTCTGTGTTGTTTAGTGTTGGGTTGAGGACTGTACATCACCAATTCAATACAAGTGAAGGGTTTTATCCAAAGGAAGTCTTTTAAAGACTGATTTAAGTTTAACTTACATAATTCTTAAGAGAAACCTGTTGAACTACAACACTGAGCCTACATATCTTTGTTTAAGGCAGTTGACTTAATTTGGTGACCATCCCCAAGTGAGGAGTACAGGAAGGGATAAGACTTACAGCTAGGACTGTTAGTGTCAAGTTTCAATCCTCTAGGGGTTTTTTTTAGGGTAAAATAAAACCCATAAGCTTAAAATTGATCAATCTGATACCTGCAAGTGAGAGAAAGTTCCCCAGCTGAGGACTATCCCAGGCAGCAGCAGTGTTGTCCAGTGCGTTGCATGCACCACATCTGACCTTGTGGAATGTGTTAAATTAACTGGCTGAGTTAATGGAAAGAATCTTCTCATTTTAGGAGAGGATAAGAATGACATTTTTGGGGGTTTTTGTAGGGTCAGACTTCCAGCTTGCTCCCAGTTCAAGTGCACAGTCACAACAGATGACGTATAGAAAGCAGGAATGCGAGGCCAGGAAAGGGAAGAAGAGCAGAAAAGATCCTTTGGAATTTTTCTGGTCTGGCATCAGGCAAAGATGATCTACCAGAGCTTTTCATTTCCTTTCAAGCTTAATTCAAATAGGTTACTTCAATCAGATGCAAACAACTGTTCAGTAATTAGAAGTGCAAAACAGCATGGACCAGAGGTTAAGTTATCAGGTTTTCCTGGGCTTACTACTAAGATGATGCCACCAGGGAGCCAACAGCCAAGCAATTTTTTTTTTAAATTGTGTTCATATTCTTTATTTGTAATTTCAATTACATGCTTTGCATGTACATCTTTCTGTTTAGTGTTGATAGGCCTATATTTTCATACTTGAATGTGAAAGCAATACTGACTGTTTACACAATTTTAACATTCAAAAAAATGTATGTAAAATATATATTTGAGACCTTTTGGATAACTTCTGATTATAAGACCCTGCAAGCCCTTCAGTTAGGGAGATATATCTAATTTTTAAACCTGAATCTTCCCAGGTCCTGTCCTTTCTTGCTATTTGTAATTCAGTATACTAAAATCTAATACTTCCATAAACAAAACATCACTCAAAGGAAGGAAATCACACACATCTTCTACTTCCAACTTCAAGCTCAGATTTTTAGATAAGCCCATAAAAGTTTGATTCTTCCTGACATATTGGAGAAAATGAGGATCTAATTCTTTTAGCTCCCTTTAGAAAAATATCAGGTCTGGGGCAGGTATGGGCTACTCTTAAAAAAAAAAAAATCAAACTTTCAGATACCTATTTACTTGCTAAAATGAGTTCAAGCTCTTCTCCATTTAATAAACAAACAAAAAAAACCTGATGCAATCATCACAATTTCCTTAATATTGGCTCTGGTATTGCAAGGCATTTAGGAGGACTGAATGTTGTTTATGAACAGCTTGATTTTTCAATACACAACTTCATTTTCTCTCACTCTTTTTAATTCTTGATTTTGCATATTTTCCATTACAGTAAAATTGACGGTCTTTGAATACACCAAATATAAACACACTATTAAATGGCATTTATAAGCATCACTTTATTTGGAAAGAAATCACCAAAATATCTGTTGAGTTTATAACTGGGAAAGCAGAAAAATTATTTATTTCCAATATAAAAAGTCTTTTTTATCGAAGCAAAGACTTATAGCAAGTAGAAGTTCAATATCATGCTTTTGAAAATTACAGTCTGTTTAGACCAAAGTGAAGCTATTTGAAAAGAAGAATTAAATAGTGAGAAGTAGTTATGTATAACAATTTTCTAAAATATTTGGATTTCTCCTTTCAGTCTCAGTCACTTTCCTATGTGCAGTATCCTTTCAACTTCATATCCAGTTTGCAATTTAAAGTCTGAAGCTGCCTTTGAAGTATGTAATTTATAGCAAAAAAGCACAGGCACAATAGTACTTCTCCTTTTCCTCTGGTGCACTGAAGGAAAAAACACATTGAGACCCCTGATTGTTCACTTAGACCTGTATGGAAAAAGCATTGCCTAAATCTGGGCACTGAAGGAGTGAAAAGATTATTTATTCAGTCATAGGGAGAGTCATATTTACAACTATTCTGCTTTTACTGCTGATGTGCAGTCCTCAAGATACAACTAATTTATCTTAGTAATATCATGTCAGTATATAATATCTCAACAAATCCTATCTACGTTATGGTAGCTGTTTTGCTAGGAAAAGTGTTGACTTCACTTGGAAAAAACAGGCAGCAAAATCTGCTTCTCAAACGTGCTAAAAAGTAAAATATATTCTTTCTCCCTCTGTCCTCCACATAACATTGCATATACTTGAAAACTCAGAGGTCATGTTTTACCTCTGTGTAGATTTTCTGCATTGCGAGCTTCTGCTGCTTTTGAGGATCTGACAGTTTCCATAAAACTGATAATCCTGATAATCCCAGAGGAGAATTTCTAAATTGATAATGTGGGGACAGAGACACAATACAACACTGGTGGGTCATCAGCAAACAGTGTCTTTTATTGTTTCTTTTATAGGGAATTCAAAACTCCCAGGTCGAGACAGCTCACTGGTCTGATGTTTTATGCCCCCAGATCCTGGACCAGTGATATGCCTGCAGCTTAGGATGGAATGTAATTGGTTGAGGTTCCTGTATTTCAACCCAGAGGCTGGTTTTATGGAGCTGGCTAGGTAGCTAAATTAATTGCCCAGTACAAGCCAGCTTGTACTATGATATAATGTGGAAACACTAAATTATTTAAATTATATTTAGAGAGAGCAGCAGCATTACTGGGTTTTCTGAGAATTTATACATATAGATTACATGTAGGTCACAAGTGGTATCTTCCAGGGCTCAGTATTGGGAAATGTCCTGTTTAATATCTTTGTCAATGATCTGGATGAAGAAATAGAGTGCCCTCTCAGGCATTTTGCAGATGACACCAAGTTGGGTGGCAGTGTTGACCTGCTGGAGGGCAGGAAGGCTCTGCAGAGGGGTCTGGGCAGGCTGGATCAATGGGCCAAGGCCAGTGGTGTGAGGTTCAATAAGGCCAAGTGCTGGGTCTTGCACTTGGGTCACAACAACCCCAGGCAGCACCACAGGCTGGGGCAGAGTTTCTGGGAAGCTCCTCAGTGGAAAAGGACGTGGAAGTGCTGGTCAACAGCAGCTGAACATGAGCCAGCAAAGCGACCAGAAAGCCAATAGCATCCTGGCCTGTGGCAGCAAGTGTGGCAGCTGGACTAGGGCAGGGATCATTCCACTGCACTCATGTAGTTACAGAATCAATCAGGTTGCAAAAAACCTCTGAGATCATTGAGCCCAACCTATGACCAAACAGCACCATGTCAACTAGACCATGGCACTGGGTGACACATCCAGTTTTTCCTTAAACACCTCCAGGGACAGTGATTCCACCATCACCCTGGGAAGTCCATTTCAAGGTCTAATCACCCTTTCTGTGAAGTATTTCCTCCTAATGTGTAACCTAAATCTGCCCTGGAGATTATGTCCTCTTGTCCTTTTGCTGTTTGCCTGGGAGAAGAGACCAACTCCCACCTGGCTACACCCTCCTTTCAGGGACTTGTACAGAGCAATAAGATCTCCCTTGAGCCTCTTTTTCTCAGGCTAAACAACCCCAGCTCCTTCAGCTGCTCCTCACAGGACTTGTGCACCAGACCCTTCATCAGCCTTTCTCTGGACATGCTCTAGCACCTCAATGTTCCTCCTGAATAGAGGGGCTTAGAACTGGACAAAGGATTTGAAGAGACACTGGAGCGGTGAATGTGTCATTATTTTATCCATAGGTATGAACACAGATTGCAAGTAAAAATATCAGATTTGATTCCCTAGCCTGTACAATGCATGCACATGTGAATTGGTGGAACTGAAGACAGCATTGTCTCTTCACCTTGTAACAACACAAGGAACCAAGGACAACATAAATAGGTTTTTCTTCTTCCCTTCCTGTGTGTTTCTTCTTGTTGTTACCAGAATAATAAATAGCTGCTCTTTCCAGGGGCTTTTAAGCACTAATTCCACAAAGAAGGGTGAAATGAGTTTCCCAAGGAGAAAGTTGCATAAAGTGAAAGCTATGGTTCCAGGCAAAAAAATACACT
Organism: Urocynchramus pylzowi; assembly: GCA_013397555.1. Taxonomy (NCBI): domain Eukaryota; kingdom Metazoa; phylum Chordata; class Aves; order Passeriformes; family Fringillidae; genus Urocynchramus; species Urocynchramus pylzowi. Next base: position 786,116 of record VZRH01000532.1, on the reverse strand, counting down.
GAAGTGCTGCTTTGTACACTATTATCTTCTCTTTCAGCATATGCATCTGAATTAAACCTAGAAATATTTTAACATTCTCTGAAGTCAGTGAATTTATATTTGCATTTGCTGCATTTTTTTTGCAGATCTCTTTGTGACCCACACACTACTCAATACCAAAAATGTGGTTATACTGCCTTCTGAACAATGAAAGAATCAAATGTTATTGTTACACACATAATATTATAACCATGTTGGATGTATATTTATAACCTAATTTTTGCTCTTCTGTGGTACTCTGCTGCTGTTTCTTCTTTCCTTGTAGCATTTAGTGGTAAATCCAAATTATACAAAAGATATATATATATATATATATATATGTATCCTGATAACCAGGATGCTTTTTCATGCATTTTTCTCTGTATATGTGAATGTGTGCTTGTTTTTCAGACCAGAGAAAGTGTGAAAAGCTACAAAATGACCTTAACCAATTCATTTAAAAGAAAAAAAAAGAGAAAGAAAAAATCAAACATAAGTGATAGACAAAATTCACACCACAGCAAAAGGAAGGGAAATCATGCCAGTAGTGATATTTTTAACTTTTAATTTTTCAGCTTTTGTGAAATGGGAAAATATGTCTAAGACCAAGGACTGCAAATGAGATTCAGTGGGCTTGTGTGATTTCAGGAGTAAGAAAACTGAATTAGACTATGCCAGTTATGCCAAATAATAGAGAGAGATGGTTTGTTCACTGGTTTTCTCTCTGGATTTAGTTCAAATTTAAGCAACTTTACAACTGCACCATCTGAAATAGCATCTGAAAATACAGAATAGTCCTTATTTCCTAAGGGTTGTCTTGGAGGTGACACAAACTTGAATTATTTCTTACCAGTCTGTGCATGACAACATCTGGAAAGTGAAGGCAGTTTTCTCCTGCACCTGCACCTCCTTTATTCTTTAGAGTTTGAGACTGTTTCACTGTAATATTTTGACCAATGACACTATAAAATGTTGCTGTTACCCAAAATTAGCTTAGCAGCTTCAGTACCTAAAACGTTACCTGACTGCTTTTTAGTGAGTTACAGAGCTCATCTGTGAACCAGTCCTCTGACATGTAGATCCATTAATGGTACCAATATAAACTTTGCTCCTATACATTAGTACAGGTCTTTAAAGTTCAGTGGCCTTGCTTCAATTACCAGGAGAACAAGAATGGGTTGGTTTTTTTACTTATTAGGCATTTACCAGAGGCCATAGGAGAGGTTGCTTCACAGATTAAAACATATAAATAAAGGAGCTTCTCAGTCAGGTGGCTGAGTGAACCAATTGATCTTGAGTTTCCAGTCAGACAGAAACTTCAGCATCTCTTTCTACTGCAGTGTTATTCCTTCACAGAGTACAAAAGTTGAACTTCAACCACAAAAATCAAAAGATTGGGACTGACTGACTCATGTATTTATACTTGACTGTTGTCTCTGCTACCAGGATTTTGACCAGCCTTGAAAAGACAGAAAAATACTCCTAGAGCTTAGCTGATTAAATTAAATGTGTGAATCTGGTTTTATGCTAGAGAAAGTGATTTTTTTTCTTTCATTATTTACCAGTCTATTTTAAGTGAATTTTTCCAATGCACCTGAGAGCATTGTCCAAACACATGTTGAACTCTGTCAGGCTTGATGCTGTAAGCTCTTTCCTGGGGGGCCTGTTCCAGTGCCAAGAGTGTTACATCAGCTGGTGGAGCAAAGGGTTCAAAACAAGGCGATGCTGAATCCTCACTGATGGTTGCAAAGGTGGAGCTGCAAATACAGGTCACTGTACTAAGGCTCACCAGCAGCCTGTTTATTTAGCATCTAGTTTCTAAGAGTGGTCAGCCTTGGAGATTCCAGAAAATCTGCTAATGCCTTCAACTTCTCCTTTTGCCCAGGCAGAGGTATCACTGCTGAGAGTGAGCAACCTACTGTACAGGTGTGACAAGATCTTTGAATTGCCCTTGACACAGAAAACTGTTCTTGAGGATCTATAGAAAATCTGGAGCTGGGGAACCTGGAGCATTACAACTGAGGATCAATTGTTAGACTTTGCAAAAGTGTTATAGTGACCATAGGTAAAAAGTGGACAGTAATTGATATTCAGTGATGTACCTGAAATCAGCCAGTTTCTGACAATGCTACACCCTGCTGAGAAATATGTCTAGGAATATTTTCATATTGCTTTAAGAAGCTGCAAATAGTGAAGCATTTTAAGCTAGGAAGAGCTATAGAAATTACCTTTCTTTTGCAAAACCACGCCATATCAGAGTACAAAGCAATCAGACCTTTTCAATGTAGTAATAGTCTCCTACTATATATAAGATTTTGAAAAATTATATAATGATGAAGATAAAACCCAAAATGTGAATAGTAATAGAAATATACGCATTTATTTGTATTTTAGAACTAGCTATCTTGTTGAACAATTACTATCTCTTGACCTTCACGAGACACTAACCTTCATCTAAACACAATTTTTGCTTGTACTGCATTTTGCTTCTATCAAAATGTTTTAAAAAACCAATGAATCTCTCTTACTAAAATCTTTGGCTAACAGGAAGGTATTCCTGTTAATTATCTGTCAGATAGAGGAATATACAGGACATGCTGAAGTACAGGTACTAGTTTACTTATTTTTAAGTATTTGTTCATAGAAGTCGATTTTCTCTGAGGCAGATTAATTATATATCCTTTAAAAAGAATCTTCTTTTAAGACCCATGAATGCCAAATTTCTTTGTGTGAGGGATACAGCATAGAATGAAAATTATTCGGCTTTGCTGCAATTTATGACTTGAATGAGACAAAA
>VZRH01000532.1:742673-783242 GCA_013397555.1 Urocynchramus pylzowi | reverse complement strand
AAAAAAAAAAAAAAAGGGGATGTGGGTGGTGGGTAAAAATAGATTGCTGGGGTTTGATAAATTTTGGCAGTGAAGTCTACTTGATTTTCATCATTTTCTTTTGCCTCAGTATACACTCAGAGAATTTCAGTGAGTTCATCTTTCCTTTGAAAGGAGAGCCAAGGGCTGGGTTGGCAGAGATGTTGCAGCATTGACACAGTTGGTGAAATACAACCATGGTTCCACCTTGGGCAGTTTGCAGTCTTCAGCCTGCAAAATTTATATTCAGATCTCATGCCAAGATCTCATGCCATTTTAGAAATCACTTGCATCAGCATCAGAATTGCACTATGCAAAGCAGTGCAGAAAAATGCTTCCAAATTTGCCTGGCATGTTGGTGGCCTTGACACATATTTTAAACAACTAGAATCACAGAATCACAGAATCACAGAATCACAGAATCACAGAATCACAGAATATGCTGAGTGGGAAGCGACCCATCAGGATCACCAGGCCTGGTGATCCAACTCCTGGCCCTGCACAGGACACCCTGAAAATCAAATCACCCCCAAAATCAAGTGCACCATGCACCTGAGAGCATTGTCCAAACACATGTTGAACTCTGTCAGGCTTGATGCTGTAAGCTCTTTCCTGGGGGGCCTGTTCCAGTGCCCCACCACCCTCTGGTTGAAAAAACTTTTCCTGATATCCAACATGAGCTTCCCAACTCAGCTTCATGCTGTTTCCTTGAGATCTGTCACTGGTCACAAGTGTGAAGAGATCAGTGCCTGCCCCTCCTCTTTCCCTCGTGAGGAAGTTGCAGACTACAGTGGGGTCTCCCCTCACTCTCCTCCAGACTGAATGGACCAAGTGACCTCAGCTGCTCCTCATATGGCTTCCCCTCCAGTCCTTTCATCCTCACAGCCCTCCTTGGACAATCTCTAATAGTTTAATATCTTTCTTATATTGTGGTGCCCAAAAGTGCACACAGAACTCAAGATGAGGCCACACCAGTGCAGAGCAGAGCGGGACAATTCCCTCACTTGACTGGCTGGTGATGCTGTGTCTGATGCATCCTAGGACCCAGCTGGCCCTGTAATAGGGGGACATTTTCTCTAGAAATTCATTTTGATCCATGGCATTGCTTCAGAGAGATTTTTCTTGTACTTATTTTTAGTCTTGGCTTTGAGCCAGACTCTTAGATATATTGGTTCTTCTATTGCTTTACACTATCCCTACAGATCTCACAGGAAGAAAGAGACAGTGATTGAAGATAAACCTCTACTATAACACTGATATTTTAGTTTGTCTTTGAGGGATTTGAGTGGAGTGCCAAATCACACTACAGATACACTTTGAAAAAATGAAAAATGTTTATATCGATCTGAAATAAAGGGGTTGCTTTTCTTTGACTCATGATCTTTTGGGAATAGAGTCTGAGTCCCAGAGACAGTGAAGGGAAGGAATTCTTTTGACCTTGCCAAGGTTAATCATATGTGTTTGTCCTCCACCACCAAATTGCTATCTACACAGGTTTAGAGAATCTAAATTTCATGTCTTATTATCCACCTGAGAAAGGAAAGAATACAGCAAAAGTAGTAGTTGATTTGCTGCTGCATGGCAACATGCCCATTCCTGGAGAAGTATATTTGAAGTACAGTGTTGACCCTACCCCAAATTCTTTTCCTATAACAATATCATTTGGTGCTGTATAACATTATACATATCCTTTTCTAAATTAAATAAAGTATAAAATGAATAGGGTAAAATCAGGTATACAATTCAACCATAGTGCTTGATCTTGCAAAAGCAGTTATTTGATTCATGAATAGTTGCCTAAAATTTAATTTAAACATATGGATACATACCAAAATTACAAATGTTCTCTGAGTTAGAGAAATGCTTCCATTTCCCTGAAGTCTATTTCTTTAACTCTACATATGACTCCAGGAACTTTACAACAAATAATTTTAAAAGCCTATTGCTCCTTCTTTTCTAGTGAGTATAATCAAGATGTTGCTGTTACTGACCTAATTATACTGCAGAGCCTGCTTTTATAAAGGGAGTATTTGAGCTATTTATGTTTTCCTCTGTATTCAACATCGTTATCTGAAGGACTGACTGAATTTACTGTTGTAGGCTACAGAGGTAGCCATAGTTCAGACCTTCAAGAATAAAGAGCTATTGTTATAAAACCAAATAAGGTCTTTTATGAAGTAAAGTTATTTTGTTTCCCAGGAACATTTAAAAGGTAAAATGTTTTTCTCAGTCTGAAAGATAAATTCAAAGCCAGTCTTCAAGGTGTATAAAACTGCATAAACCAAACAGAACAATCATAGCCAGACAACTTCTTTTACAATTATTAGCTAATGCTCTCCAGTGTAGCTAGTTATATCAATGGACATTTCTTAGAACCCACTATCTTCAGTGGGTTCCCACTGTATTACAGAAAACCACATTGTCAGTTTCATCCAGCAGACTCCAAGGCATTAGCAGTAAGGTAGTTTCAAGTGTTATTTATTAGACATGGATGTCCTTGGTGAAAATACAGTCTCTATACAAAAAAGACAATAGAATCCATACATTTAGTCAGATACCAAACCTACATGGCAGAAGGTTTTAGAAAACATGAGTGTAAGCTGTTCTGCTAGTCCATGCAAAATTACACTACCAGTTTTTGTCTTTCTATAGTGGTGGTCACAGACTCTTAGAAATGTTGGAGGGAAGGGCCTCTGAAAATTGTCTAGTACATCATCCTGCTCCATCCACAACTACATCAGATGAACTATAGCCATAGCTGAGTCTTCAAAGCAACCAGGAACAGGTGTTTCCATATGCTGTGTATCTCTGGTTAGCCATATTGCTCTCACTGTCTCTTTCCAGTTCCTCAACATCCATTTTGGCAGAAAACACTAGACTGCTATCTGAGTTGAAAATTTGTCATTTATCCAGCCTGGACTCCATTGAGTTTAGAGTGAGAATGTTGCAATTCTCCACCTCCTCCTTGCCTCCCTCAAAGAAGGATACAGTGTTGGCTTTTTTCCAATCAGCAGGGATCTCCTCTGATCAACATGGATTTTCTTAGATTAATCTCACCATCATTTCAGCAAACTCCTTCAGTATACTTCCAGATGTATCCCATTCAGGCCCACAGATCTGAAGACACTCAGCTGCTCTAAATAGTCCCCTGAAGCTTTTGCTCCTCAAAAGTTATCTACTTCTCTCTTTCCTAACCACAATTATAGAAGCAGTGGTCCCAGAAAAGGGCTTTGTCTGTAAGGACTGACACAAAAAAATACCTTGAATAGATCAGCTTCCTGATTTGCTAAATGCTAGGGTGCCCTCCCTCTAGATGTATGAAAGCCCCCCATGAGGACAAGAAATAGCTACTTAAGGCCCATACACCTCCTTCTCTGCCCAGGCAATCTGTTACTGACCTCCACCACACCACATCCAAATATGTCCCATCTCACTTTGTTTCTTCCTGTAGTTCTTCAACATTCAAAGGTCTCCTCCACAGAAGTTGCAATTGTTCCTCCCTTTTCTGCCCTCATGTCTTAGCTGAACATCCTGTTTCATCCATGCCAGTGCTCCTTTTTCATGCCACCTCTTCCACTTGCGCTTCTCTCTTTGTAGCACTGATCCTAACTGTAAAAGCTGAGATAGCTGCCCTAGGATCCTTCCCCAACAGACTTGTTTCTCCTCTGCTGCCTGGGCACTGAGATTAAATAGCTGCAGGTTGAAATGGAGCCCTTCTCCCACCACCAGAAGTCACAGACTTACACCCTGCTGGATGGATGCCCTCTTGCTGCTCCAGCATTGCCTTCCCACCCTCAGGGTGTCTGCTACCCAGCAGAGTCCCTTGAAGTGGGCACAGTCCCTTGAAGGCTCTATCAATGCCTCATCTGTCATTCTTCACAGAAGGGCTGTTCATTTCTTGGCTAGTATTGTTTTGCTTGTTTTAATTAATAGAAGGAAAGCATGAAGTAACAGTTCTTTTTATGCTTTCATTTTATTTTTCATCCTGGTCTGCAGCCCCTAGGAACACGTATGTGCAATGTGAATAGAACACCTGGCTTGTGCAGATGGGAAGTCAGACTAGCTGACTTACCTGTGTACCTAAAATCTGTGGTCTACCATAATTTCTCCTTCTCTCTAATTATTTGTGAAACAGAATGCTCTTCCAGCTGTGAAGGACACAGAAGAAGGAGATGTGTAGGAAGAAATGCAGTTGAAATTCTGCAGTGTAAGTCTAACCTCACAGAGAAAGAGAGAGCATCAATTGTGTAGAACCTGCTTTTTGGAGCTGAAATGCCATCCAGCTGTGCCTGCAGAGAGAGAAAAAGCTAATGAGATGATGTCCTACTGTGAGAGTCTGTGCTGGGCATCTCTGAAATCTAGCACAGTAGAAGAGATTTTTTTTCTCTATTTCAGGGTGAATCACACCTCACAGTCCATGTTTCTAATTTTTAATGTGTTCCGGTGGAGAAACAAAACTGTGTGTATTTAGCACTGTGAAATATCTTTTCAGCTCTAGCAGAAATACATCTTGTGACAAACTGATGCTTCTTCCTCAAAGGCAGCAAAATAGACATGTATTTTTAGGAACAGAGGCACCCTTGAGTGATCACTTCAGTGTTCCAAGACAACCTCAGAATGCTTCAGGGTAGTTGCCTCTGGAATAAACTCCTCATGGAGACAGTCCACCTGAAGTCTCACCTGCCAGTATCTGGTTCTTGCTTTGAAATGTAATTTCTATGCTTCAGTTCTCTAATCTTTTGTGAGCTCCTGCTAAGCTTCACAATAATAAAGATATTGGAATTAACAATTATTATACAATAACTTAAATTATTGATGTAAAAATTACTGCAGTCCGTTATTTTCTCCTATGAAGATGAAATACCTCAAGCATTTTAATTTTTCTTCTGGGACAAAATAAAGATCAGTAGCATATGCCCATTCACAGAGATGTCTTCTTCCTGTCTATTTAATTGTTAGAGGTACTTGTGATGCGGAAAACATGAGGAATAAACCATGTTAGTTTTCTTCTTGGACAGTATGACAGGTTGATAGACACTCTTGAATTTTATGGCATTTTAGCTGTGATTCAAACAGTAGGTCAGTAAAATTTACTGTTGCTCTTTAATACATGTATATAGACCCAAAAATAAGGAATGCAACCAGACCATCCCCATCAGATACAGACTGACCTGTAATCACTGGGATCAAGATGTATGTTGATTTACATCAGTTGAAGTTACAGATCATAATATTTAGATTCTATGTATGCAAAAGGCTTATGGCTTAGTTTTTTGCATATCCTGACATAAAATAGACTGCTTTATCAAGAAACAAAGCTCCTGATTCATGAAGCACTCTTTTCAAGAGACACTGACTCCCACATTCAACTAAAAAGAGACACAGTGATACAGGCTTCCTGCATAGTACACTTTAAAGGAAAAAAACTCTCTGTTATATTTCTTCTTCCTCTAAATCCTCCACAGTCTTAACTGTGCCTGAGAGATTTAAAATAGGATTATATCAGACTTTACCTAGCAGGACTTTCAATTAGTTTTTAAGGCAATACTCATATTTCTACTATACCAGGAGAAGCAGCAAAATTTATGGATCATTAGGCCAGTAAAGCTGAGAGGAAAGTAGCTGCAGTTACTTTAGACAAGACATGAATGCACCTGTTTTTCTCATATTTTTATGTTCTAGGTTTATACTATATGTCACTGCCTCAATAATTCTGAAAACTACTACTTTTTTATAATTTTATCTTTTTCCAGTGCTAAATCTCTAATATGGCTTGAGGAGAAGGATTGTTACAGGAGAGATAACAAATAAATGCCAATTGCATTACTTGGTTCTCTTATCTTGGGATTTACTTGAGGACCTATGAAAGCTACTATTGCTTTTTAAGGAAAAGTATAATAACACATGCTCTGAAAATTATTTTATGTCTATTAATATCAAGTAATCCCAATTTTTTCAGCATCATATGAAGACAGAAATCTTAACATCAGTTTTGACAGAAAATATTACACTAGCTTGGTTTATTTGAAGTAGATTAGGAATACTGACTAGTCAGGTAAAGATTCCTAATTATACATTATTCTACTTAATATATAAATATTAATTATATGTATTCTGTATGAAATGCCCCTGTGACCCAGACCAATGGTCCACAACCCCAAAACACACTTCTTCTGGGTCCAACTCTAAGGTCAACACCATTATCCTGAGTAGTCACTTTGGCATCAAGGATGTCAGGCTAAATATGTATACATATGCTTGCATATGTATGCAAGAATTTTGCAAAACTGAGGTCCTGCTTAGTAATCCCTCTTCCAGTTTTCACATCTTACACTTAATAAGAAACTTTGTAAGACACTTTCTGATAAGGCTCATGAACATTTATAAACCTTCATGGGTAAATCACAGCAAAACAGCTACTAAAAAAATTAGTTTTCAAATGCTGATTTAACCTTTTCAAATTTTGCTGGTTTTGGTCTTCGGAACATCAAAATCATATAACTACTTATTTTTTGAGTCTTGCATTCAAAACAATAATATTTAAGTGTCTTTTTCTCTTTCTCTGTGGTATTATTTTGACACCAAACTTGATCTCTTTAGTGTCAATATTGCTAGCTTTATCTTTTATCTCGGCAAGAGTTGTCACCAAATTTGTAAAGGAATTTCACTTCCAACTCATGGATCATGGCATGAATAATATGAAACACAGAAGACACAAGGCTGACAATTGAAAGCTCTGATAATCATTCCAATTACTGAAGAAAGTGAACAAAAAAAACCCCATCACTTCACTATGATTAGCTATAATTTTATTGAAATTATATGCATTATAATGACACTTTCAATATAGTGTATGCTTCAGAAGAATTCAGAAGAATTTATTCCCTGAGAATCTGTCCCATAATTTAACAGGACTGAATGCATTTCTACATGAAAGAGCTAATAGTTTAATTTTAAAGCATGCTTTGTATGTGAATACTGAGTGTGTTACCATTTTCATAAAGTGCTTTACTAGATATTACTAAGAAGACCAGATGGCTTCCAGGCAAAGTCAATATGATACTACTGCAGCAAGTCTATGAGTAATTTAACTCATCTGCAAGTAGTTTTACTCACAGAATCATAATTTCTCTAGAAAATGCCCTAAAAGGGAGAGAATTAAGCCAGACTACTATAGTAATTGCAGGGCGCCCCCGTCACAGGAATGATTAGCATCTGACTCCAAGGCTTCGGAATGCTGAACACTCACTTTATTAGAACTATACTAGATTATATTATACCATATTACAATAAAGAGAGATACTATAATATACTGTGTCATGCTACTCAGGACTAACTGAACTCTAGAACTCATGACTCTCTGCCCTAGAGTCCCGACCCAACTGGTCAATGAATCCAAAACACCTCAGCAGAATCCAATCAAGCAATCACCTCGGGTAAACAATCTCCAGAGCACATTCCACATGGGCACAAACACAGGAGCAACAAATGAGATAAGAATTGTTTTGATCATTTTTTTCTCTGCTTCTCTCACAGCTCCTCTCAGGAGAAATCCTGAGAAAGCTAAGTCTCTCTCTGTTCAGAGGGCATGTCAATACCACAGACTACAACACACACTCTTCAGTTTACCTACATTTCCCACCCTGCAGGAAACTGTAAAATGACATACAGGAAGTCCAAGACCCACCTCTCTTGCCAGCACAAGCAGGAAAGAGTTAGTGAAGTCAAATACTACAAACCAAAATACAACTTTCAAAAATGCAATCTGGTGGAGAGGAGAACGGTTCTTTCTGCTTACTTACTCCCTTGCAAATCACAGCCATTGTCTGAAACCTTCATGCCTCTGCCATCCTTTGAGCTCTCTCCCTCCAGTTTGTCATGAATCAGAGAAAAATTTATTTTTCTCAGTTACCCCCTTTAGCCTCTCAGAGCATGGTTTAAATAGCCATTTATTTGGAAGCATGATCAGTATGCCAGAAAAATGTGTCCAGCTGCATCCAGAGGCATTACGTGACACAGTAACACTCATGGAGTCTTATTTTCAGCAATGCTTCAGGGAAGGTGCAAATGAAACTTAGCTACAACTTACACTCTTCAATCAAACATTCATAACTGGGCTTCTGGTTCATTTTGGGAGTTTTTAATATGCTGTTTGACACAGTTCTTCAGTGAATGGCCTAAAATATCAAACATATATCAAACTCCACTGTTCTGTGGAGTAGCTGTTCTGTCTGACTGACTGCTTACTCATCACAAGTCCCATAACCAATCATACAACATCATTTCCATGGCCTGGAGGGGTCTTTTGAGGTTTCTGAGTCTCTCTTTTTATTCATAAATTACAGAGCTAAGAGGAAGGAGCAGATTTACAGAAGAGAACAGTAGTGGTTATGTATGACTACACTCAAAGTGGAGTCCACTTCTTACTTTCATGGAATGGACCCATAAAAAAGTTTTAAATGGCAGAGTCCCCTATGAAGCCCATCCATCTGCTTCACTCTCACATTCGTCCAGATCTTTTATATCATATTTTCCCTGGAATTATTGTAGATCCCATTGAGAAGGAGATATAGGAGAAATAAGTCAGCCTTCACTATAAATTGATCTGTGCTGATCACCAATGATTGATCAGAACTCATTTGTTCTTCTTTGTTTCTCACTTGTTACCTTCATTATCACAAGACACCTTTTGGGACAGTAAAAATCCACTTCCAGATGCATTTGACTGAGTTTCTGTTTCTTACACCTTTGCATCCCAATGAGTTTTGGAAAACAGCAGCAATAATTATTTAGTTTCCTATTACAATTTAGTTAATTCTTTCTCCATTTCACTTTCAAATATTTTTAACCAGCACTGAGGTAATTCAGTTACATGAACTAAACATACATAAATGTCTAAAACAAGAAAGTAACAGCCCATATAACAATGGCTTTTAATTTCCTACAATAAAAAGTGGGGGTTTTTCCTTCTTTCCTGAATTTGGACTGAAAACCTTCTCTGAGAATAGCCAAAAATTCAATTTGATTAAGCTATATTTTGACATCTATTTTTCTCATTAGTGGGCGTCCATAAAATCACTGTTGCAGGAGTAAGCTTTCCTTCACCAGTTGAAATAAATAAGGTGCTACACTTCAAATCTGCTTATTTTTGCCTTGAGACAAAATTAGACCATCTAAGCCTTGGTAAATTTATGAAATTAGTGAAGTAGTTTCTTTTTTCCTTTCCCAGCAGATCCAAAAGAAAACATTTCAAAACTATGGGAAATGTGAAGCAGCATTTGGAGGAAGGACAATATTTCTGCCTAATCACAGTAATTCTGAATTAATATTTTAGTAGTCATTGACAGTCTCTGCAGTTTCCATTTCAGGCTTTTAAGAAAGTAATGTAGAGGCAGAAAGAGAAAGAGATTTCAGGGGTAAGTGGGTCCCAGTCAGCACACACAAAAGCAAAACTGCTTTTTTCTCTAAACATACTGTGGTTAATTCCCCACCTAATTTTTCACAGAAGACCTGTTCTTCTCCTTGAGGACACAGACCAAGGCCCTTGGCACTCAGGAGAGTGCCTGAATTCATGACCTCTACAATTTTGGGAGGTGGGGTTAAAACTCAGGTCGTCTTGAGGGCAGAGGACAGACAGCAAATTCAGCAAGGCACCAGCTGGAAGCTCTTGGCCCATTTTTTCCCACAGCCCACAAGAGTGGTATTAAATATTTGGCTATAAGGTGTGAGAGCTTCCCAGTAGTGCTCTGAAAAACTGATGAACCACAGTGCTGGTAAGTGCAGTGAGTCAGCAAAGGCATTTCATACAAAAAAAAAAACCTAAAACCAAACACCAATATATTGCCATGCATCTGTTTTAAGATCCTGCATGTAGAAATTGTCTGTCTTATATTCATATCAAACACACAAGGCATTTCTTTGGCTGTTGAGAGGGAAAGGAGCATATATAATACTTTTCTGTTTTATACTTTCAAAGTTCTGATGCCTCAGGAAATGATGCCAGTTTTGGAAGGTAAAGGACAAGGAAGGAATCACCAGTGATCAGGGAATTTTACTACCTTGGCCTTTACAAAGACAGAAACTAAAAAAAGGAATTTTTTTTAAACATTGGAAATATAGTAACTCCTAAGTAAAATAGAGTACCAATAAGGACTAACTAAAGACTGCTCTGTGATAAAGCCCAAGACTGAAAATCAAAATATAATCAATTACAGAAATGAAGCCAATGTTCTCATTGACACAAAGACTATGATTATGAAACTGGAAATCAAATTGAAAAGAAGGAACAGAGATTTGGGTTTCTTGGATTTTCAGGGGTTTATTTTTATTTTATGTAAACTCTTTAGAACTTAGAGTAACTCTAACTTTCCTCTTGGTTGATATGTAGGTGTTTTTTGCAATTAGTGTTTTGAATGTATATTTTTCGTATAGATACCAGGTAAAAACCTATTCAGTCATAGTATTATGTGTTTTCCTTCAATCTGGGAAAGATTATTAATGACTTTCATTAGCGTTAAAATCATAATGATAAGTTTGGAGAGTAATCTTTCATCTTAAGCTGCAGTTCAAGGAATCATTCCACATTGGTAGATAGAATCAATTTAACTTACTTCCTTTAAAATATGCAGTTTCTGCCTTTGTTTACAACTGTCACCACACCCTTCCTCAGATTTCTCCATGAGCTCTCTGGGGGCATAGGGCAGTTTTTTTGCAGTTCAGGCAAGCCCTGACACTTTTCAGGTCCCTTACCTGTTCTTGAAAGAAAACCCCATGTGCTTTATCAGCTGCAATCTATGTTTCTTATCATCACAGTCTTTTTCGTACTTTAAGATGTTAGAAGATATAAGTAAATAATAATAAAATATACTATACACTACTGAAGTCCAATAAACCCCTTGGATTTTGCAGGTATTTCATCTGCAGACTGCAGAGAGCAGTCTGCAAATAAATTATTTATTCATGAAGCCCAGTGTATTGACTGCCAACATGCAGGCATTGTAAAATACAAATATTGAAATGACACAGAAATGGTGATGTAGAAAAGAAGGTATTTAACTGCAGACAAACCCCAAGACAATACTCTGATAGTTTTAAAGAGATTTGAAGTATTTTATATCATCATAAAAACTTTTGCAGAGTATAAGGTATTTCTTTGGCTACAGTGAACCATGAATAATATTGCAGAAATACTTAATTTCATTTAATAGCATTGAGTTGCGTATTTCATATAGGAGATAGCCTGGTTGCATAGTAAATTTGATTCACAACAGTGAAACTGGTCAAATAATCTATTGTGAATAAAACCTGTTGTAAATGTGACCATTTCTCATAGAATAATTGCCCATTAATAACTTCTTGCATTATTCAGCCAGCTATAGACCACAGTATATTTATTTCTGAGGAAGATACTGAATTATTTGAGAATCCTTTGAGCGGATAGTTACACAGATTCACTTAAACTTTGTACTCACATAAGGATGTTGGGGTGACTGAATGCTGAATTGTATCACACATGGCACACACATAATGTAGAGAAAACTCCACAAATTTGATCGGACTATTAAAAGTAACTTTTAGGAAATTATATTAGAAGTGAATAGACTCTTTGGCCAAACTCTGAAATGACTGCTCACAGATCTCTGTCTGTAGCACTTTGTGTTATGCAAACAATCCAGACAGTAGAAGATGTGCCTTGGCCTTCCCTTTATGCTGCGTTTCAAGTTTCATGAATATTAGTCATGTAAATAAACACAAACATTATGAGGATAAAGACCATTTTTGTTCCACATTCTAATGCAATCAAGAAAAGTTTTTTGCAGAAGACTCTGAGTGGCAGGGAGTTCATCTCTGCTTTCCTTGAGATTAAGCGAATTCTTATAGCATTCAGAGTAGCAATTACCTGGGCTGACTGGACATTAAGGTTTGACACAGCTGCTAATTTATTCCTCTACTCTGGTATGAAAAAGGGACCTGAACTTCAGCACTTGTCAAAGCATATAACCCATAGCAAAAAAATAACCTGTCCAGACTTCTCCTGTCGCCAATAGAGACAAACAGGTTCATCCTGGAGATGACTCACCCAAGATATTTACCAGGACACATTCTTATTTATAGAGATAATATTCTTCCTTCAAATAAGTATGTCAGTTTTCACCTTTGATGACAAATGTATGCTATCACAATGCTTGCAAATGTTACAAAATATTTACTAACACAAGCTTTGTTCTCCTAAGTATGCTCACAAGGCACATATTTATAGGAACAGAAGAATTGTAGAAAACATTTCTTCCTGTATTTATGGACTTGCAATTGACACTTTAATTTCTGTGAATGTTGTCATTACTGCAAAATGAAACAGGGACAATTAGGAAAGAGAAGATGAGAGGAATGGACAGATAGTGTCAAATTGCCTGACTTTTTAACTGAATGCTGCCTAACTCTATTTGCCAAGTTCACTGATACTGTGGGTTGTCTGCTACTTTGCACAACGCTATGTCACACTGTGTGTGCTAAAAAATGCTGTTCTGCACTAGATAAAAGTACTTATATGGTTTTTTTATACAGTTTATAAAAGAAAACTAATGGGGTGTTGCATAACTGAATTAGGGAATGTAGCTGTTGAATTAACAAGCATTCACAGACATGCTGCAATTTCCCTGGGAAATGTCACAGGGGTTCTTCCTTTATTCAATAATTTGGTGCAATCTATACTTTGAAGATCTGCATCTATAATGTACTGAACATTTCCTGTGCTCATTAGAAAAAGCTGAATGGGGATTTGGATCTTCTGAAGGAATACAGTCATGCCATGATTCCCACCAAAAAAATTAATAATGTATTCATTAATTTAGAACTATATGTATCCTTAGGCTTAATGGAACTATGTGCTTAGGCAGATGTCTTTGTTATGTTGTACTTTACAGATTGTCAAAAGTTTTTCTAACTTCTCTGAAACTTGCCTTTTAGTTTTGCAATAGTTTATAATAACTGTGTTCACAAATTTGTTAAGGTTTGGGTTCTTACATTTCTTTTAAATTCTTTTCCCTATAAAACAAGAGAACAAAAATTTTTTACTTAGGGTTTAGATTTAGGTGTTTCTTTTTTTTCTAATCTTTCTATATAATGTTTTTCTGTACACAACAATAGAAGAATAAGTTATTATATGCCTTATTAGGCTGGGTGACATATTCCAAGATCAGCAGTATTTTCAGTAAATTGTGTGTCACACTTCACTGCAGTTAACAAGAAGCTGTAAAACAAGTAACTATAGAGTTCAACAGGTCTGACTACTAATACACTGGTAAACTTTCTTTTCTGTACACATTAGTCATAAACAGGCCTCAACTGTACATATTACACAAACTTGAGTATTTGCTAAATACCTTCTACAAATGACATACTGTTCTGTTAGCATCTATTTGTTCTGCACGCGTATAAAGGATCATCTAAGCCAGATTATATTACTTCTGTTTCCAAATTTGAGAAATGTTTTAACACACAAACAAAATGCAGTGCTCATTCTTATTCTTTAGCATGTAGTATGTTTTCAAATGGAGAATATGTTTATTGTGCATTAGAAAATCCCTCCCTTTGGAAATTTATTTCTGTGCCCATTTCACATAGCACTTCTCATGTTGTCTTATCCAGTGCAGAATCCTGCCAGTAAAATTTTAAATAACAATAAATTAAGTTCAATGAAGTAGTAAATATGACAGAAGTTATTAATATCTCTTGTATTTCAAATAGCAACCTTCTGTTTGTCCAAGTTGCCAAGTATAATGATTTGCTTTCTAAAAAGCAAACTAGAACTCTATATCAAGCTCTTTATTAAAACAACTGCCAATCACAAATTTCCTCAACATGTCTCTTAACTACAGGGAACACTTCTGGTTTGAGTGTTTCAAGGCACACTGGGCAAAAAGCTCTAGCTTTACATATCAATATGCCATCAAATATGCCTTACAGAAATGTCTAAAGAATACCACAAAAAATCTTGAGGTATTTTGGAAATATTTTGGTTTGATATTTTGATGAATAACCCATGTCCAAGTTAAAGAATTTTACAACAGGTTCAGGGCAACTAACTGGCTGGTAGTTGGCAATGATGCAAAATAGTTTCACTGTAGTTTCCCTATAAAACTGGCCAGAGACTGTAATGTCCCCAGCCCTCACAGAAATAATTTAATCTGTCATTTCAAAATGTCAGTGCTTAGAGCTTCCCAAGCATTTTTGCCAAGGCTGTTTTCTCTTTAAGGATAGTGAAAGCATTATTTTGAAATATACTTTAAAAACAGGTTGTAAAATGTTTTCAAGTTCTGAACATATATGAGGAACTTGTAAATTGACAGATTCATTTTTTCCTCAAGATGAGTGTGCTGCATCATTGAGATTAAAAACAGTTAAATTGTCACAGTCCTTAGCTTATTGCTTTATTTCTCTAAGTTATCACATCTACGGGCAGTCTTTAGAAATGAGTTAGCACAAAGGGTCAGTAAGAAATCTGAGGCCACTGAAATCCATTTTAAAGATCAGCTCTTACTATTTTCATTTTTATCACCACATCTTACTGATCTATAAAGTGATGAAGAAATGGACAACTCAAATCACACAAATGCACATGAACAGTCTCCACCTAGCAAGGACAAAGTTCTTCTTTGTGCCGAATACAAAAGTGATGCCCAGATTAAATTCTTAAAAGAAATCAAAATGCCTACTCTATAGCAGGAAAGTCCAAATGGAAACTGTCAAGTGGTGAGGCACTTGGAACTGGTAGCCTAGAGAAGTTGTGGGTGTCCCATCCCTGAAAGTGTTTAAGGCCAGGCTAGATGGGGCTTTGAATAACCTGGTCTGGTGAAAGCTGTGGCTGCCCATGGCAGCAGTTTGGAACTAAATGATCATTTAAGTTCCTTTCCAACCCAAACCATTCTGTGATTTTATGAGACCTCCAAGCTGAAGACATGCCCAGTGGCTGGCAGACGGTGAAGTATTCAGTTGTGTTGATGCCACAGTATGCAGATCTATTTTTCTGTAGATAAGTCTTGTTCTATAGAAGCTCTTATCAGTTTTTGGCTCTGAATAAGGATGAAAGGGAGAGAGACCTTCACTGCCAGGAGTAGCACATTTCTGGAGACACTAGCTCAAATTCACAGCCACACACTGGGTGAGCTCTGCTCCCCCCCAGGGTCGGTGCAGCCTCATCAGCAGCCTCATGCACACTGTGCAACCCAGAGTGAGGAACTGTACAGAGAACTCAGCATGAAAATTAGAAATATAACTTCCTTTCTTTATAAAGCTTCTCCTAACCACACTCATTACACTCATTCCCATGACATGAGCAACTCTAAGGAGACAACTGGCCAATCTGTTTCTCACCTTTTATACACCTGCTCTGCAATCATCTCCTTGGCTGAAAAGTGCACCACAGAGTAGAAGATGGGATGCTTTTGGTAAGATTTCATTAATCATTCATAATTCATTCAAAATTCACATAGGTACCAAGCATGGAAAGTCCTGCTTAGCTGTTCATGTTGCATGGGATGGCATGAGAGGAACTTAGACACTAGACCAGCGAGATACTGTCTTGAGTAATTAAACATTTTTCATTAAACTTTATGAGTGAAAGGAATAACATAAAAATTGCTGTATGAAACTGACAAAAGTCTTGTTTCAGGATTTTATTTTACATTTACTGAGGCATTCAGTTGGAGTCATGACAATTAAAATCTTTTGGATAGAGACCCTAAAAGAATTATCTCTGAAAGAATGAATGGGTTTTCTTTGTGAAAATCATAGTGAAGTTTGGTTTCAAGTACTTATATGCCTTTCTTTTCAACAGAACTTTATTTTAGTAATTAGTATCAAAAGTGTCTATCAGTTGTTCAATTCTTCTGTTTAATTTAAACTTTTGAAACTGTTGTTCAAACACGCACTTGTTTCATTTATAACAGAATATAATAAAATAAATTTATGGAATACAAGCTATATATATATATATAGTGAGACAAACATTTTGCCCCAAAATGATCTCTTCAAAAAGAAACACTGATACTTCTGTGTTCTTCTTTCATACAGCAGTAGCTAAAGTATTCTGGAGAAGTTGAATTTTGTTGAAAATTAGTAGCATAATGCCTCAGACCTAGATTCTAGTCTGGTTTATTCACAGAAATATTTAATCTATGTTAACTTGAGAAACAGAGTAAAACAGACATGAGGCATATATGGGTCAAAATCCTGGACAAAGAGAAGTCAATGTTGCCTCATTAATTACTGGCATTTACAAACCTACAAGGTTTTGTTAAAAGTGTGAAACTTTCATTAAATATTAAATATCTATATTCTGATTTATAATAAATAGACACTAGTCATTATCACATAGTTTACAATATGTCTAGCTAATCAGTCAGATTATCAATGCTTTTGAAAATTTAACAGCAAATTTCAGTAAAATATGGAAAATTAAGAGAATGCAAGATGATCCTTTTGCTTTAGAGTCATGTTGACTGTTGACAGTTAATATAGTTGGGAAGTTTTTCAGTGGTTTGTAGGCTTGTAAAGGAAATGGAGAATTAATAAAATTGCTTCTGCCACAGTAAATTATGTACTGGATGTTTTCTACGTTTCAAAAGGATATTTGTCCAAATGAAGAATCCTCCTGCATCCAAGGCAATAAAGTAGAAAACGTACCTTAAGTTAGAGCTGATTCCCAATGAATGCCTTATCAAAACTTGAATGCCAAAAGAGTTCCTGTAATTAGGTGATTTTACAAGTCTTGTCTCCTACTCTTGTCACGTATCCTACAACAGTGCAGTACATTCATCCCGACACCCATCCAGCTGGTGAAAGCATACAGCAGCAGCTAATACACGTGTTCTCTGTGTCCTTGGGACTGAGGCTTCTGTCTCTGGCACAGGACAGCACAAGAACAGGGCCTGATGCTCAGCCACGATCTGGCCTTGATTCTGAGTCAGGATTGTGCCATTATGTTCCCTTGCATATAGGCCATCCAAACTACCTTATGGTAATATTGGGATTTTTGCCATTTATTATTGTCAGCAGAGCCAGGGAGATTTCAGGGACTTGGTGTGCTTGTGACAAAGCTCTTACTGGACACACTGATGAGCTGCAGAGAAATAGAATTCATGCCTGGCACAAGGTTTCCTGGCCCATTGCTGCTGGGATCACATTTTTCTGACAGTTCTGACTGTAGATACAAGCATCTTATCTAAATCAATAAAAGGGAGTTCACTAGAGATAAACTATGGGAGAGGAAGATTTGCAATTTCTTCCAGACAGTCTGAAAAATCCCATTATTTTTCTTATGAAGAGTTCTGTTTCCTTTATAAAGCCAAATGTTGCTCTGACTTATTTGAGCACTCTTGAAACAAAAAGTCAATTCTTGGCAAAACAAGTCCTTAAACGGCAAAGATCAAATCACGTTTCTGAAGAAGAGGAGACAAACAGAAGTACCACAAAGTGGATATGAAGTTTTGGGGTTTTTTTTACCAAGGAGTAATTGAAGTTAAAATTCTGAAGAGGTCAGCTAAGGCTGGGAGCATGCATGCCCAGAGGGCTGAACTTGGCCTGCAAGAATATTGCACACAGAGCAGGATTAGAAGCAAAGGCTGCATGAAGCTTTTGCAAACTGAGCTCATGAAAAATATAACAGTACTAAACACACACCCTGCCAGTGACTGGAAGGTTTGTCATTTATTGCAAAAGCTGATTACATTTCATTATCTTTTCTTTATCAATTGATGTGGCATGCTTCTCAGCCATGAATGCCTGGCTAGATAGGAGTGAAGCCTGATAACACAAAAACACCATTCTCCCATGTACCAAATTGACAGGATGTAGAGGATCTTTGAAAGCTGTAAAATAGCATTAGACAGAGATAATAAATAGAAATTTTCCTCGGTGTTCATTAATAACATGGGAATGAGAATAGTGATAGCTTTTTCAGAGATGGAAATATAAATGAGAGGAAGCAAACTACATTAAAATGCAACATCTCTTGCCAGATTCCAGATTATCTATGGTATCAGAAGAAAACTCCTAGAAAAAATGCCACTTCATGTTTTCATTGCGTATTTGCTATCCCACTTCATGCACCTCAGTGAATGTTTAATGAATTAATGGCAAATATTCTACATGGCTAGTTAGATAATGCAAAACAAGAAGTACTTATTTAGCTGGTAAATTTTTTTGGCAGACATTTTTTGTAGTTTATAGCAACAAATGAGAATAATGCATTTTCAATTTAAAAGAGCAAGAGGGTGTCATAAAACACAGGATCCTTAATGAAGGTTTCAGGAGACTGGATATGACTGAAGAACTCTAGTATAAAGTGCTAAAATAAAAAAAAAAAAATTTAAAAATGTAACACTTTAAAAAAACTCACAAACCCAACTTATTAAGGTTGCTCCTGATATGACTTTCTGCCAACTGCTTCCTCTTTGTTGCTCCACTGAGAAATCTGGAAATAATAAAAACAAAGAAAATATTATCTCAGAAGTAAATTTTAGAAAAGAAAATTCATTTAATCCTACCAAAGTAGGATGAAATTCAACTCTCAATGAAAATACCTTTCAGCAGAAAAGTACAATTTTGTACTTTCAAAGGAAAGCCATTCTCCTTCTGAAAGGCAAAATGTATACCTGAAAGATGGCTCCTATGTCCAAAAGCTTAGTTGCCATTTTATCAGCTTGAAAAAAGGAATTAATCCTCATTTCAAATCCTTCCTCATTTACATGCTCAGAATAGCATGGTGACAAAACCTTGATCATTAAGAATGTACCACACATCTTGCAGACCACTTTTTCAGTGTAAAATTATCATTCACAGCTGTGACATCTAGTTGTAGAAGAAAACTATATCCTTGGTTACATGCCTGAATTTGCTTTTTAGTGTAGAACATAGCTTATATGAGTTTTTCTATTTGTAAATTATTTCTACTAGAGAAAATCCAATTATTATTTAGTCTATTTTGCCCATAGCCACTACTGTGTTACTACTCTGTTGATGCAAACCATTGCTAGGTCCTTTAAGTCCTGGTCTCAGAGCTAAAACTTCCTGTGGCAGGATAGGAGTACTGAGATCAAGAGGAGACTTAAAGATTCTGTGACACTGGTATAGGTACAATTTAGGTGGACACATACTGTTTAAAGCCTTAAAACTGAGCTCAAGCTTTGGCAAATTCTCAAGAGCCAGTCCCTAAATGGTTGTCACCATGTGCCTCCATCTCCACATCAAACACAAACAGGCATCTTCGAGGCACGTATTTAGTCTTAATACCTGGTGTATCTTTGAGAGAAACCTTGTTTTATCCTGCAGGTCTTTGTGGCACATGTGGCAGCAGTTTGTCTGATTGAGTCACTCACTGAGCAGAAAATTAAAAGACAAAATAATACAAAACACGACAAACTAAGAAACAAACAAAAATCCTCCCAGGATCCATTAGCAAGAGAAGCTTGACATACACATAGCAAAAAAAAAAAAAAAAATTAAAATCCTACAGATAAAAGTGATGGAAAATGTTAGGTGCTTATCTCAAATTGGTGACAAAATGTATTAAATTATTTAAATAATTTAGGAAAGATATTTCAGTCATTTCTACTACCATATAAATTCCATAAACAAGATGCAAATAACCAGGGACTACTGCATGGCTGTTACATTAACAGCACAGCTGGATTCAACATCAAAGTCCTCATAAATGGGAGGAATTGTTGTTGTTATGCTATGATATGAGACTTGAATAAGAGTTTAAAAGTAGCATTAATTTTCTTGATTAAAGATTAACAAGGTGAAGTGTTTAATTGGTATTTTAACTGGATAGCAAGGAAATAAATTCTGCATTTTGGAGTTTAATGAATTCTGTGGATCATTGAGAGCACAGCTCTTTGGCTAATTTAAAATTAAATAGCTATCTCAAATTGCACTTATTTAAGAACATATTGGTTTTGACTTAGGGAAATGAGGGAACCTGATAAAAGTTTATTTTGATTCCTAAGCTTTATTTCTGTGTCAACTATTTTTCTGATTGTTAGACAGTAAATCTTCTGTAACTAATCTTTGAAGTTTAATGACTTTTCAAATTTGGCTCAAAAAGTTGATGATGTTGATATAACATTACTTCATCCATGTACTGGTGTCCTCTCAAGAATCCTAAAAGATCTCTTTACCTGGCAACGAAACATCTTCTTTCAGTGCAGCAAAATTTTTGTTCACAGAATTTCTAGAATTTCCTTCTCCCCCCTATGATAGAGGTTTATCCCTTTTTACAGACTTCTCCTGTTCCACCTGTATCTTTTTTTGAAGTAAGTTTTTTTTTTTCTTCTTTATCTATAATTTTCTTTTAATTTAGATGTTTCATTTGGTCTTGTATAACAAAACCAAAAAACAAACCCTTATGAAACCTTGCCTACCTTTGAGCTGGATGCCTCACTTCTTCACTGGCTTCACTGTTCAGACTCTGCTAATTTTGTCCTGTTCCATAGCTCAGCTTAGTTCAGAAAGTGTCTTTCAGGCTTGTTCATTGTCCTGTGCTGTTTCTGTCAACAAACTTGGCTCATTACATTTGGATGAGACATGAAAGAATTTCTGGCTACATGACTGGAAAATACAGTGCCAAACTGATTACTGAGGAGCAGTTTTCATAACAGCAACATAATAATTTCCCTAATTTCAACAATAATTCATACTTTGGATGGATTTGTACATTGTATGAATTATTCCAGATATTTGTCCATACTGTAATTCATGTCACCCAAGTAAGATTAGATGAACACAGCTGTGTTTTTCTGACTTGACAGTTTGTGACTATTTGAATCTGTGAAACGTGCTAATACTTTGTGTTTGTCAAGAGGCTGTTTAAAGAAAGTTTTATTGGTTGTTAATGTCACTGTCCAGAGAATTTACCTGACTTTCAAACTTTACTGCATAGTAAGACTGATTTGAAAGATGAAGCTGTGCAACACATGTCACAGTGTCTGGAAATGGATAAAATCAAGTATTGGATTAAAGACCAGTCAAATAAAACTTACAGGCAAAAATAACAACATTCTGCTTTCAGCATCAGCAGCTGCAGTAGCAGATATTGATCAAACACCATGTCTTAATAATGTGATCATGAAATGTTGTTGGATATGAATCAGATTCTCTTTACCAAATCCGTTTAAGGTAGATTCTGCTTGGTGAGCTCAGAGCTCACTGTCAGTACTAAGTGGAGCAGAGGGCTGCTTTCCTTGGAAGACATGAATCCATGTTCTGTTCCCATACTATTTTTTTATGTTCAGAAATACCCAGCCCAACTCAGACTTTTTCCAGGGAAGTAAGGTAAGGAGAATCAAGTCATTTTCCTTGTTGAATAATGTATCTCCTTCTGAAAGTTGTTCAGAAGTCCTCAGATTTGTAGAAATTGTACCATTCGCTCCTCTTTGAAATAAAAAAAAAATAAAAAATAAAAAAAAAAAATTTAAAAAAAACCCCAAACTCTGAGAGGGCAAATGGAGCAGAATTGTTGGACTTAGTTTTTGATACTGCAGTAGCATTCAAATGAGTAAACCTCAGAAAAATCACTTATAACAACAGAGAGTGATGATGTGCAGAGCAGTGGGAATTGTGCTGACATGCATCAGAGCTGAAACCTCTTTGGCCCATCTGGATTTTGAAACCATGCACCAGAGGGTAGCAGATGTCCTTCTACAAAGGGAAATGTGTTACTCCACATGATGTGTATGAGGCATTGCTGTCACATGCAAAACTGTCATGCAGATTGCTATGCAGAGGGGCCAACAGATATAGACAGGCAATTTACCACAATTAAATCTTATTCAACTTCAATAAAATTGGATGGCAGCAGCTACAACCACAAAGAGTAAAGGACTTCTGGCTTCAAGTGAAACAATCCTTCAGCTACAAGAAACTGTAGGTACTACAATACAAACTTCATAGGCAATGACTGGGGTTAACATTATGTGTTATGAAATCATTTTCTTAGGACTCACCAAGAAACAGCATGTGATGCAAGTAATAAAAATACAAAAATAGTTAAAAATTATTACTCTTTGCAGAAACTCTAAAATCATCACAATCTGAATTTAGTTTCAGAAAAATATGTTCACTATGGAGATCCAGGAAAAAGCTCTCCAACTTGCTCTGACACTAAACAGAAATAAAAAAAAAAAAAAAACAGAAAATAACAAAAGCACTGACCTGTTCCTGTCTTGCTACACTTGCTTCTCATTAATCTCTGGTAGCTCAGTTATTTTGCTTCATTGAAATTGTTTGTGGGATTACCATGTAATGCAATAAAACTTTTCAGTCTGTTTCTCAAGTGGAAAAGGACTGCTGCTGGAAAGATGAAATAAAAAAGAAAAATTAAACATGGAAGTAAAACACCCCAAAAGATAGCCAATCTCTCCATAATTTTTATAGACTTCACCCAGAACCTCCTGACAGTATTTCAATTTCCTATTTTCAATATACAAAGAAATACCTTGGCTTTTCCATATACTTAGTTAACTGTTTACACTTGATATCTCAACCAGACAGAAAAGAAGATTTCTTCCTGGATTAGACTCTTATTTCACAGATGCTGGACATGAATTCATATCTAACTACAAATGTTGAACCTTTTTGAATTGCAGACTTCAGCACAGTCATAATTGTGATAATGGTCTCAATATTAATGGTCCTAATATCTTCTGTCACTTTGACACATCCAAAATCATCAGTTCATCTCCAAGTCAATTTTAGATTTTTTTTCTACTTTATCCAAGAGACACAAAATCATCTGTTCTAAATTGACAGATTTTTTTTATAATAATATACTTTTCAGTGGGTATCTTTTTTCTGCAAAAGCCAGCTCTACAAACTGATTGATTCATTCCCCACAAGCATTTCATGTAAAATAAACTTACAAAAGGCCAGCTGCAAAAGCTAGTACAATAAACTGCTTCTCCCTCAGAATACACACAATAGAGAAAACAGGTATTTATTATTTGGATTTGATTGTTCACAGCTGGTGCTTTCATCAGCCAGCATAAATATTGGGTGTTCGACCCATACTACAAAATTAATTTTCAAATTTTAATGCCCCAAGACAAATTTTATAGGGTTCAGATGCAGATGATTTTTTTTTTTTTTTAATAATAAAGGATGATTTGCAAATTGTGTTCTTGGGTGAAACTCCAGGCTCACCCAGGCCTGTAAGTAATTAGTTATATTGACTTAATTTCAGCACTTTTGTAGTCAGTACACTTACAGACTAATGATCCAAGAAAGGTGAAACTCATGGACTTAGAATCATAAAATCATAGAATTTTTGGTTGGAAGTGTCTTGAAGCACTTGTTTTTTAAACATAAAGCTGGAGCTACTGAGTAAGATATTTACAGTTAACTGTTTTGTCTCTGAAAAAGGCATCTCTAAGTTTAGCCTTTAGCCTGAGCCTTTGGAATTACAATGCCACACACAGAATCAGCCACATTTTAAGAAGAAAAGAATATTTTACTTAGAAACTTGTAAAAATATGATACCTTGTTTAAGTCTCATTTCATTGAAGTTAATTATCAGTGCTTCCATTTTTTTTGTGTATGTGAAAGGTCACTGTTGTAAAAAACAATATAGGTCAGAACTCTCTTAATCAGCATTTTGGCAAAGGAAAAGGCCATTCTAAATTTCAGTATAGCACTGACTGTTTGCCTTATTTTATCAATCTCTTCAAACACAGGAATTCAAGCTAAAGCAATAAAATATGAACTTTCCATCTTGCTCTTCTTTTTTAAAGAATACTGAAAAGGCCACATTAGTCTGAAGAACTGTTGAACAAACTGAATAATAGGATGAATGAGAGCTTCTACACTTGTGTCTAGATAGGAATTTTATGTATTCTAATTCCTTTTTTTTTAATTTAAGGTGATGAAAAATTTAAAATTTAAATATTTGGTCTCATATCAGTTTGGGTAATCTCCAGAAATCTATTCTGTTCCATACAACCTCTAGTCAACTTTGCTGTATCTTTCAGGTGGTGAAATCAGCAAGTAGTGTTTATCCAGGCCAGCAAATATATACTTGCAGCACAGCACTTTTATCATGAATGATCCCCAACCACTTTTACAAACTCTGTGTTGACTTGTTTTTGGTCACATTATTTTCTAATGAAATACATCCACAATTTGGTGAAATGTAGCATCAATCTCAGAGCACAGCTACAACAGCAGTAGAGAATGGGAACTGAAGTATTCTGGATTTACATCAAATGGCAGAAAGATTTAAGTACAAGATTTAAGATTAAACTACATCTCAAGAAAGTCACTACTAGCCAAAAGAACACTTTCAGTCTTGCCAAGCATGCAAACAAAATTGCTCATATTAAAGAGGCTGGCATGTTGAAAAGAGTACATTCAATTTTCAATACCTGATCATGTTTCTAATTACAGATATTTCTGGTTGTTGTGGCAGCTCAGCATTGATCTGGATGATGAGAGCCTTTACAAAATGTCAAAAATATTATAGCAATGTCTGTAAACACTGAAGGCAAGTCACACCATTGCTGAAACCAAGGATCAGTTTTTGTGTCTGACACAATCACTATTCTCTTGGAGAGCCAACTCAGATAAGAACAAGCCAAGAGCTTTCTAGGCATGACAGACTGGCATCTAAAACACCCTGGGGAATATCTTCAGAAAAGATACAGGATGTTTTTGCAATGCAGCATAAGATTTGAAAGACCAAACATGGGGGTTTTTCTAAGATACCAGCCAGGAGATTCATCTGGAGGATCTGAGTGGTGTTTGCCTATACTACGTTTCACATTAATTTCATGCTGAGAGCTATTAAAAGAGAGGCTACCACAGTCAAAAGAAAAAATTAAAATAACAGCTCCTTTTTTTCCCTTCTTGTTGCTTTGATCAATTCTGTGATTTTTCAGAGTGTAATATGTATAATAAATATATTCTTTCTCCACTAACTGTTTTAAAACATTTGTTACCTTTAAACTGATATCACCACCAGATATTATGAAAGACTTATCTGGAAAAAACAAGTTAGATATATGCTGAAAAACTAAATTTATCTGTTATGAATAATGAAATTAGGTTTTTAAATTATGGCCACTGCTTTTTAATCTTTAGTTTTAACATATGAGGCCTTACTTGAACAGGTTTAAGGAATATTAAGCAAATTTTTTGGGAATAGATTGACGTACTGTTATAAATACAATATCTTTGATTTCTTGC
This sequence comes from Urocynchramus pylzowi, assembly GCA_013397555.1. Classification (NCBI taxonomy): domain Eukaryota; kingdom Metazoa; phylum Chordata; class Aves; order Passeriformes; family Fringillidae; genus Urocynchramus; species Urocynchramus pylzowi. Next base: position 757,988 of record VZRH01000532.1, on the reverse strand, counting down.
CATGTAAAACAGCTAATATAATGGCTTTCATTTATTCTGAAGTTTGAGGCTGAATTTTATTTTTCCTGTTATAATTCTAACAAGCCAAATGTATCTATTTTTTCTAGATGCATTTTTTTCTAGGTGTCATCCTATGGGGAAAAACTTCCTTGACTTACAAACATGAAATATCTGGAGTCCAGGAGTCAGTGTCATCAAAAGTGAAATAAGAACCTAACCAAACTCATGAAAATAAAATCAAATAATCCCTTGCTTATATCATATTCACATTTTCATAGAATTTCACCCCAAACTCTCAGTCTTTTTAACACTTATGGTTGCTGAATCCAATCTTTTGCTCTGCATAATGATACTGTAGATGAAACCAAGAAAAGCATTGCAATTAAAGTTATTATTGTAAAAAAGATTAGAACCACTCAGGTATGAAATAGAAAATTTGGAGTAGAAAATCTTTATAATTGCAAAAGAAGTAGATGGAGTAGGTGGCTGCTGGGGCATTCAAAAACCTGGAGACAGAAGGGTCACTGCTGCTTGAACAGTGTGTTCTGCTCTGCTACTCCTCACCCTGGGGTCAGTGCACAGTTTGGGAGAGGAAGGAGGGCAGCTTCCAGCCCTGTCTCCAGCAGGGAGAATGAGCTGCATGCTGGGCTGGAAGAACCCCTGCTCAGCAGAGAAAGTAACACATGTGAGTGAGGGGAGACACACAGACCTCCCTCCTGCCCAGAGCTCTGTGACTCCAGCCCATCTCTGCACTCTGCCACTTTATGGCGGTAGCATTCTGCCCTCTAAAACCTCCCCTTACCATCCTGTCTTCTTTCATGTAATCCCTCCTGGGACTCAGCCTCTGCTCCCCATCCTGAACAGTGCAGTCTGCAGAGATGAAGGACAAGGCCACCAACACCATCATGTTGGAGCAAAACATTCATGTTGTCTACAAAACTGTGGGCTGGCTCTGGGGAGAAAGCCTGCTTTGAAGCTGAAATCCTCCTGAGCACCCTGGTCCATGGTCTTTAATGGCCCATGTTGGCCAGCTTTTCCTCCTGCTTAAATTTAGATGAATCCTGCTTCAACTGTACTGACATAAGTGATTATGTGAAATTTTAATTAAAATTTCACATTTATGAATTCTTAAATTTCAAATTTAATGAATTCCTATTTGAAGATGTTTCTGAAGAGGTTTCACAAGGCATTAGCTCAGTTACTTAGAGCACAGTGCTGGTAACACCAAGGTGGTGGGTTTGATCCTTGTATGGGCCATTCCCTTAAGAGTTGGACTTGATGATCCTTCTGGGTCCCTTACAACTCAGAATATTCTGAGATCATGTGGCAAACCTGTTTTACTCATGGAGCCTTTGTGTTAAGTAAAGAATACCAAATGGTATCCTATGCAAGCCTCAGACTTGGGAATTCACTACCAATAGAAAAAGCAAAGGAGGAAAAGGAATTTTAAGAGTAAAATGATAAAAAAATCAAGGCATGTGTCCATTATCTACCTGGAATTACTGAAGCTCTGCATTTTAAACATAGACCACAGCAATATGGAATTAGACTACAAAATATACCAAAGCTCAAAGTTACCATTTGCAAGGGGGAAAAAAGGCATGACCAATTATAGTTATTATTTCCTTTGTTGTGATTGCTGACACTGTGCCACACAGTTTATTAATGCACATTTCAGAGAAGCAGGGTGGAGCTGACATATTAAGAGTTTTTGTGCTTACTTTGAACTCAGGGCTTTTCACTGAGTATTAATTCCTCAGATCCTTTAATGTATGGTCAGTTTTAGAAACTTTCTCCTGTTCCATTTCTTATTTTAAGGAGGCATCCTAGACAGAAGAAAGGTTTGGATTACCACAAATTTGCCATCTGTATGGTACAGAAATATTTTTTCTTCTTAGGAAATCAATAATTGGTAGGGAAATGCACAGGACTCCAAATATACTAATTCCACATCCTACTAATTTATCTCTGAAAACACTCAAAGCAGTTTTCTCTTGTGCCCAGTAATAGAAATTCATTCTCTCTCTGAGAATTCTGCTTTTCTTCAGATACTCCTATCAAGAGTCACCAGGTTCTCTAAAATGTTTATGTATGCACAGTTTTATAAAGGGAGAAGCTGCTTTTGGATGTTCTGTCTCCTTATTAAGGTCAGAGATTATATAGGAGATTACATATTTGTCCCCAAAGAAAGAGTGATTTATAGCCTTTGCCAGAGAGCTGTAAAAAGCTGGAATTTATTTTCTTTCTTCCTTCCAATCCAAAGTATTAAAGGAAAGCTTTAAAAAGTGATGTTGAATATGCAGACATGAACAATATTTAAGCACTGACAGCGATATATACTATACTAATAATATATAGTACTATTACTATACTACAGACCTTCTACATGACAGGTTCAGCTTTGCTTTTGATTGAGTTTTTTCTTTTTATTTTTAAGTGATAGGTTTAAGAGCTTGGGATTACACTTTTAAAACACAAAGTCTGTTCCTGAAGTAGTTATGGATAGGTTGTTACCTCTTATTTTCTTTCAATTCTATCCTGGTTCCTGCATGGTAGCAGCACGGAGCAGGCACAGGTGCTGGCATGGTCAGTGGGGAGGGAATAACCTGGACTGCTTGTGGATGGGGGAGCAGAAGCCATACAGGGAGAACTGACCCATCTGCACAAACAACCCTTGAAGACCTAAGAGATGGCTGTAACTCCAGCCTGTCAGGGGAGGGACAGAAGCAAAAGCAGGGCCACCCCACTCTCTCTGGACAGACACCCCCATGCAGCAGCACCATCAGATGTGATGTGATGTGACTGATGTGATGCTCCATCATCATCTGCCAGCACCAGAGCCATGGCAGCCTGGATTTCACCCCATGCCCTGGCAGCCCAGCATCTCAGCCACGATGCTCAACACAGGCTGTCCCAGGCATATCAACTGCTGCATTTGGATGGGTCTGGCCAGCCAGGGAAGGCAGAAGCTCATGGTAGCTCCTGCCTGCACTGGAAGCCAAGTACATGAAATTAAAATGCTCACAATAGCAAAAAGGTTAAAGTCTCTGCAAGACAACAATGCCCATGGAAATACAAGAGCCCTGAACGCTGCCACACACTAACTGAAACTGCAAAACTGGCTCAAAGTCTGTATCAGACTTGCTAAAGAGATTAACCACATCCCACAATTATTTTGGATACAAAGCCTTTTCACATCAAATAGAAAGTTCCTCAAGAACTTCAGTGGCTTTTGATCCTGGCCACAAAGAGGAAAAAGTGGTGGGGCTCTCTAGATACTGATTCAGCTTTTGTTTGGTATGCTCTAAGAGTATGGCTTCATATGCTGAAGTTAATTTAAAGCACAGTGTTTACAAAATGTCTTCAAGTGGCTTTTTGAAATTGGCTCTGCAACTTTTATTTAGGTTTCACTGAAAAGCAAAGGGGAATATGTCTCACTATTGTGTTGATAGCACAAAAGAAATCACTTATAGTTTTGAAGAGGACTGTAGTAGATGTGAAAAACTGAAGTATGTACCTTAGGAAGAACACATTCTTTTTCAGTTTTAGAAACGGTGTCCCCAAAAAAATCTTTTCCAGCCCTAGAAAAAGCTGTCACCAGCTATTTTGAAGCCTTATCTCTAACTTAATAAATTTCATAAGCCAGACTTCTATAGATGGAAGGGAAAACTCTTGCTAATTGGGAACAATACACATAAAATAACAAAAAGGCTAGAGAGCTTTTTTTGTTATTTTACTTCCCTGCAGGAGAGGTGTCAGGGGGATTAAGATATGACAAATGTTTGACAGGGTAGTGAATTCACTTTCCAAATTGCCTGTTTCTCAGTTACCATATTCCCACTGGACTTCATAATAAAGTCAGCTCACATCTTTCCATTCACACCACTGGACTTAGGAGGTGGACTGGCATTAACAGGACAGAAGTGCTCTTTCTGTGGAGGATTTAGAAATCTATTTATCATGGTCTTTTTATTTAAATTCAGGAGAACAATAATAATATTATAAATATTCTTTTCAGAACAACAGAAAAACATACATGTCAAGCAGCTGCAAGGGATTACCAAGCAAATTCTAGCTCCCAGTGTCCTACTTCCAATGCTGGCTAGTGAAAAATGCTTAATAAAAAGATAGATAGGACAGCAAGCATGGAGTGAATCTGTTTTCAGGGTACTTTCTCAACCTCTAGCAATATGCAGCACTAGCACTTACCAAGCTAGAGATATGACTTCTAATAATCCACAATGGATTTTTTCATTATTTTTACAGGTTTTGGTTTTGATTCATGGTAGAATTCCAGCATTCAAAACATCCAATGGTAAGAAAGAAATTCCCAATTAACTACTCATTTTCTTAAAAATGCTTTCATTTTTGCTTTTGCTGCCAATTTTTAATGTGCTATCTACTAGTAATTGTCTTGAAAAATCCTCTTTCATCCACGCCATTCAGAATTTTACAAACCTCATTTTGCCTACACTCAGTTGATTGAGCATCAGGCTGATGAATTCTGAATTACTTATTGTATCTTTGACTATTAAAGAGTCACTCTTTGTTTACCTTTGCAGCCCTTTTATCGTTTCTGCTTTTACCAAGTCTTTCTGAAACAGAACTGAAACTGTACAAACTAGTTTTAACATGTAAAAGGGCATGGTGCTGTGCTCTGTTGTGCTCTTCTCCTTTTCTGATCATTCCTCTGGCATGGTATTTGCTTCACTACATTACTGCTTCTGGTCTCAGATATGGTAGTTTCACCAACAGGACTTGATTTAACCCCAAGTTCACTTTCTGAAGCCTGCTCATATCCCATCATTTCCCAACAATTTAAAATAAGGGTAATTTTTTTTCCATTTTATTGTTCTTCTCATATGTAGAGCAAACTACATTCTGGACTGCAGTCTGGGGCCAGTGCACCCAGGAAAGTTGCTGTGCTCTCATTTGGGTCTACTTTGGGACTCCTCACCTTAAGAGTTCCAAGAAAGTGGTGAAGCAGGGGAGAGCTGCCAAGTGGCCAAGAGCAGCATGAGAAGGGTCTGCAGGAGCTGGGTGAAGAGAAGAGGCTGCAAGAGCAACCAGCAGCTGCTTGAAAGGTGGTTGCAAAGGTGACAAAGCCCACAGGTCCTCGGCACTGGCAAATGATACAACAAGGAGCCAAACATTAGCAAATAGGATTGAGGTTGGACATTGGAAAATATTTCTCACTGGGGATATATTTTTCAAAAAAATCTGCATACTTGAAAGCTTTTGAGATTTATGCCTAGACATCAACACAGCTGACTTGGTCTAGTGGTGGTGATGGTCCCACTCTGAAGAGCAGATGGGACTCAAGGATTGCCTGAGGCTCTCCCAGCCATCAAGGCTGTGAGTCTGTGAATGAATGACTTCATTTTTACCCTGATGTATGACACTTGCTGATCTGTTTCTTGAGTCAATGGTGTAGGAAAGCTGACTACCTTAATGAGTATTCAGCTTAATTAGATGTCTGTAGTTTTGAGAGCAGCTTTAAAAAGATAAACCCCTGATCTATGGACATAGAGCTTGCATAGCTGCAGTAAAAAGTTTGTTGAATTGACAATGATTATCTTCATCCCTAAGATATTATATCTTTTAAAAATATTAATCTAACATCATTTGTTTCTTTGCATCATCAAAAAGGAGAGCCCTTACAAGAAAGTGTGTCTCTAGCACTTAGCCATTGGGATTGATGAGGATAGCTTATACAATGTGATTCCTGCAAGCAGCCAGGCAGATCAAGGGATCCTGATCCCCTTCATTAGCTGATTCAGTGTGCTACAAGCATAGGAGATGCTGAAAACCTTCAGAGACAGATGAAACATGAGGAAGTAGGTCTCAAATTTTTAAATATTCAAATATTTTTCCATCAACTCTTTCCCAAGAGTTTATATTGCATTTAATAAGGTCCATGAACTCATAATTTAAAAAGAACTGTTTCCTTTCAGAGCTGAAGAAAAGAGAGAGTAATAAATCAGGTTTATTTCCAGTAATCAGACTTTGCAATTGGTTTTCTTTTGTCTTACTCACAGTATAAAAATATATATTCTGTCTTGTCCTTTCTGCTTTTATTCTAATTCTCAATGCAGTAAAGAAATGGCTATAAAAGCATTTCTAGCATAAATTCAAGTGTGAATGCAAACCATCTTAGTCCTGGTTTATAGTAGTGAAAAACAGCTGCTCTAAATATTGGTATGAAGAAATGCAATTTTACAGAAAATAATGCAAAGTATATGATTGAAAATAATTACATTTAAGTTTGTGAGACACATTTAATATGCAATTAAAAATATTTTAGAAATATCAAACTCTTCATATTATGTTAGGGAAAAAATACTATTGCACTAGTGCACAATACAACACAATGTATTGTATTGACCAGGACAGGTAAATATTTTCCAGTAAAAATAATCACAATATAGGCCATGTGCCTGTTTGCATTAAATAGCATTTCACTGCTAGGACCATAACTCATTGTCAATAATATATAAGGTTTGCTTTCTTACTGTCTGATTTTTTTCTCCTCCTTTCTTCGTTTCTTTTTCCACACTCATTTCCAAAGTTTTAACAAACCTTGTCTTTAAACCTGCTCTTCAGAAAGAGAAAAAAAATTCCTGTTAAGGCTTTTGACTGACCACAGTATATTTCATTACCTAACCTGATTATGATAACCTTTAAAATTAGGTTTGTGGTGGCAACAGAAGTAGTAGAAAATTCAAAATTCATTAACTAAATGAATGTATTAAATACTACAACCTTTGCTTAAAATTAGTTGTTTACCACACAGTTCACTTCCCAGATATACAAAGGAAATGCAAAAGTGCAGATAGAAACAAGACAAAAAATTATTTACACAAAAATGAAAACATATGATGCAATTCCTCTGTAACCCTGAATTCATGGACTTCTTTTAGATAAAAGTAAATACTTCAACAATACAAACTAAATTTCACTGGCAAAAGTAAAAACTTTACTCACCCGTTATGCTTTTATATTTCTGCGAAATGGAGGAAAGCTGTTGCAAACTGATGCATCTCAATGACAAACTCTACAATTTCTCAGGTAATAGGGGCTGCAGGGGCCCTGTGGAAGACCAGGCACAGGCACTTGAGCATGTTTTGTCTCAGACACTCTTGCTGTCGTGACAGGAAGTGGTGATTGGAAGAGGGAGTCCTGCTGAGGTGGGGCAGTGCTGTTCTGAGCCAGCTTCCTTTGCTGCCTTGAGACCTGTGCTCTGTGGGAAGGGACTGCCCAGGTAGCAAATCTAGAGCAGTGTGGAGTTCTATCATGAATGAAGCCAAAAACATTGACCCCCAGTACATCTATACTGATTTATATGCAGTGTTTGAGGGATGCACAGAATGGCTCCCTTTCTGGGAGCAAAATGAATGGAAAGTGAATTGACTTCTAACTTGGCAAAAATAAGTGAGAGTAAATCTTGCTTGAAAAAAGACCAATATTGGGGTGGGTTGCTGCATATCAAAATGAGGATAACCCAGTCTGCTCCTCAATAATTAAGTTGACTCTCTTACTTGTCTTGCAGTTGCAATTACCCCAGACAAGGACAGAAAGGATAGTCTCCCCTTGTCAACAGAGCCAGGAGATAATTGGGAGACACTACTGGACTGTTCCATATGAAGCAAGGCACACTGGAATAAAAGATTTGTTCAGGGCAGGCAGTGAGCTGAGAACTCAGTACAACCATTCCAGAGTGCAGTCAGTGCCACTTGTGCCTGGAAAACCACCCCTTGATGGTGATCCACTCCTTGACCTGAAGAGCAAGAGAGGGTTTGGAGAAATATGGAAAAATTCATTATACTAGTACTTTTAACAAATCCAAAGGCAAAAAATATATTTTAGTGGGAGTGGAAGTTGTGTCTGGACTAACCCAAGCAGAAACCCTTAGTCAAGCCACAAGCAAACCAACACTTCTGAGACTAAATAGTGGGCTAGATGCCAGAATTAAGACAGTTGTAAGGCATAAGAGTTCCCTGACACGCAGATTGGTGTCTTTGTTCAGCTGACAAGAATTTATCATGAACACCACTGCTGCTTCTGGGTTGTGACAGGCCCTCAACATAATTTTCACTAGTTAAAGCTTTATGCTAGCTGCACTATCTCAGACAGCAGAGAGATGATGTGAAAGCCCGTGCCAGCATACATTGGTGGCCAGTGATACAATTAAGGAGGGGAAATTGATATTAAACACATTGAAAGAGAAGAGTGACTCTATTCTTTATCTCTTGTCATGTAGAAAGGCCAAAACTGTGTTCTTATAACAGACCAGCCTTCTCACCCAGTGTCTTGGAGAGGTCATTTCTCCATTTCCACCACTCCCTAAAAAAAATAATTCCTGTTGGAGGCATCAGTTACCAGCAATGCAAAGTCAAGCCTGGCCCATTTTACAGGACAGCATCACATCTTCAAGGGTGACAGTGACAGAGATTAGAACAAAGGCTAAGAACCAAGTGTTTATGGAGAAAAGCAGGTGCAGTCTGCAGGCTGAGCCACTGTAAAGGGAGATCTCCAGTGTCAGGCACACCCAGGACAGATGCCTTAGGACTGACCTACAAGCATGTATAGGGTCATCAGAGCCACACAAAGCTTCTGTTCCACTCTCATCTGCAAAATACCCTGCATGCAGACACAGGGAGTGGATGATGCAAAACTTGTGCATTCACCCTTTTTAGCAGAGGCTGTGCCCTGCATGGCAGAAGTGTCAGCTCCCTTAGCAGCAGACTTCCATCTGCTTTACAGAAATGAAGCACTCTGATGCACCTGCAATGGACACTCAAGGGACTGAAAGGATACCAAATTCTGGGAGAAAGGAAACTCAGATAAATCTGCTCTTCCAATTCCAATTCAGGCTGCTGATACAGTAAGAGAGGCCATGGGAGAAAAAAAGACCAATTCCCACTTCCTAGTTGTATTGATTGGTGTGTTTTATCACAGACTTTCAGCTCGTCCTGAGGCTCCTATGCTGTTGCACAGTTGCCTTGTTTTGGGAACACATGCAGGATGGTTGAAAACTCCCATTTTTTATCCAGAAGAGCAGATTACTGCAGCTACTGATAGCATGAGGATGTGCAAGAACAGTGGCAGAGTACTAAACACTGCAGCAGTTACTGAGGGTTTTCAGTGCACAAAGAAAGAGACTGGAAAGAGGAGATGTTACATGCAAGTATAGTGAGAGGAAAAAAGCTGAAAAATCTCAAAAAAAATACATTAAGGGAAATTTTCAAGGGATCAGTTTTGGTATTAAAAAGGCTACAGCAATAAATTAATTTTAAACAATGTCATTTGGATCAATACAGTGCAAAGGGACAAGTGTTTCTTTTTAACATGTGAAAATGTTCTAAGAGATGCATTTTAATAAATTTAATAAGAATATGTGGAGAACTTAAGAAAAACACACTCAAAGGATCTTCAAGGAGCTAAAATGTAGGTGGGGTGTTCTTAAAGGCATTAACATTTATGTGAAATGAAAGTTCAAACAAGACCCTTCAGTCTTATATATGATTCAAGCCTACAGAGAAATAAAACCCTGCTATGTTAATGGGAGCCATTGCTTTCACTGGGATTGCAGCAAGCCTCATTATAGTCCTACTTTAAATTAAAGTTGGATTTACAAACTCAAATTAGTACTTTTTATTTGAGGAAGATTTCTTAAGCTGTATTGAAATTCAGCAGACAAAGATGAATGCTGCTTTCCTGCACATCTCCCAGTTTCTCAATTTTCATGTGCTTCACATAATCTCACAGACAGCTATTCACTGATCAGCATCACTCTGCAGCTACCTGCAGGTGTATTTCTGCCTGTTCCTCTGCCAGATCACTGATCTCTGTTTTGTACTGCTTGTATACAGTTCATAATATATAATTCACCATATAAAGTACATAATTCACCTTACTCCAGCTTGGGTCTGGAGCATAAAAGCCTCCTGGCTCTGAAGGAATTAACCTTTCATTTGTCAGCCTGTTAGAGCACCTCAGCTGATGCTATAGCACAAACAGGAAAATTACATTTCTTATAATAAATGCACAGGGGATGGGATCAGCCACAGTGATGGCAGTGATTTACCTGGAGCTGCTGGCTCCTGACCCTTTCACTGGTGTGAGGAAATCCTCTCTCAGGGGGCTCCACTACCATCTTGGTGCAGATGAATGCTGCCTGGCCCTCAAAGTCACTGATAAGGAAGACACAAGTACCAGCACCCACCCAGATTTCAGCTGAAGTGGCTGGAAAGGTATGGGGAGGTTGGAGAAGCAGTAACTCTGTCTTTTACCTGTACTAAGTGTCTAGAGACTTAGACTGAAGCACAGCTAAATGCTGCAAGACTAACACATAAATCAGTGATATTTCCTACTAGTGAAGAGAGATACCAGAGAGGAAGGGAGGCTTCTCTGCTCCCAGTACAGCTTAAAAATTGACTTTCTCTTCTCCCCTCACCTAGTTGTTAAAGGACTTCTCTGATGACAGACTTTAAACATTTAATCAAAAACTAGTTTTTTAACCATGGGTGAAGGGAGATGCTTTCCCTAGACCAAACAACAAAGGAACTGTGATCTGAAGCATACCCTTGCCTTTGAGGGTTGCTGCTCACACCCCCTACCTGAAGTGCTGGTTTGTAAGGCTTTCAGTGGAAGATGGCTAAATGGCATCATTGACCATGCAGAAATCATGGTGACAGGTAACTTAAAACATTTTCAGGCATCTCCACAGGATGCTGAGATACCTTTCCAAAAACTCATTCTCAGATCTACATTACATGATCAATACTCTTAGAAGAAGGGCTGTGACATGATCAATGGCTGGATGCACTTCAGCAAGGTCCCAGTTAAGGTTATGAACCTGATACCAGCTGCTACAAGGTACATGGAATAATCTGTATTCAAACAATGAAATATGAATTTTTGTGTCACCCATCCAAAACAAAAAATGCAAGTCATCTCCAGGACTTGAAGTCTCTTGGGAATTACTGCTTTGGAAAAGGTGCTAGAAGCCTTGGCAAAAAGGTGGCTGAGAATAACTCCTAAGAGTGACACCGTGGCTTAACTTGGAATATAATTTATGTGGTCCAAATGAAAATTCCCCAGTTCACCATACAAGAAATCTGCATTAATTCTTTTGTGTGACTGCATTTCAGATACTAAGTCCAGTTTCAGTGTCCTCAGAGAATGCTGACAGAGGTCGCTTAAGAGAAAATGAAGAAAGAATCATGTTAAGCACACTTTAAAACCCCTTAATTTTAGTGAAGATTTCCTTTGTGACCAGGGCAGGTTTTGAAATGTCTTGTTCAGTCTAATAATATATATATATGGAGAACAGAAATGCAATAACAGAAAATAAAATTAAAAAAACAAAACAAAACAAGGCAAAATCAATCCAGAAAGTGAAGGGAGAGAAAATGAGAGAAGAAATACTTTTAGAAATGAATTTTTAGACATCAGGACACATAGTAAGGCCTGTCTATTAGTGGAACAACAAACTTCATCAAGCAGAAAGTGTAAGATAGCAAGCATGGCAATGAACACCCAGAGGAGATGCCATTTCTGACAGCAAATTTGAAAATATCTTATTCTGGAGACAAAACTGAAGACCATAATTCAATGTCCTGAATGTTTTCATATTTGGGTGACATTTTGATATTTTGCATGTACTTGCTGCAGCAACTCTGCTGAACTAGTCCAACCACTGACTGCAACAAGGATAAACTGCAGATGAGGAAAGACTGAAATGATAAAACTCACATTTTGGCAGATGTTTTGTTTTTCCCTCATCAGCTTCTGAAAGTCAATAATTCAAAACAATGCCTTTTTTTTTTTTTTTTCTTAGAATGACCTCAAGACCGCAAGTTGAGATTATTAGACAATGCAGGGGAAAAAAATAGAGCTGTCAAAGTGTGCTGCATAACAGAAAGGTCTAAACATGAACAGAAAGAGCTTCAGCAGAAATTTCTGTTGGAAACAATGTCAAAGTCTGCAGCAATACAAGTTACTTTTTGTTAAAAGGAACTACAGAGCAATAGGAGAAATGAGTTATTCTCCTGTTTTCTGAATATATATTTTCCTGTAGCTTTTGTGATAGCTCTGGTCTTCAGTGTTCTGGTAACTGAAGTATAATGCTGTATAAAGTCTTTAAGACAGAAAGTATGTTAGTCTCTTTATTTGACTGTTGATTTAGCAAAATGTAAAAATATGTACAGTGGATGGAGTTTTCTTCTTTAAATACTGAATTGAAAGTCATTGTCATGACCACAGCATTCAACTTAAAGTACTTAAGCTTAAACTACCTATTTAAAAGCCTAACTTGTCCAGCAACTTTTTAATAGACTGGAAAGCCAATCTGATGACAACAAACACCCAACTTCTGTTCCATGTAGGGTCAAATTTATTCCAGTTACTTTTGCCTGGAAAAGTGGAAACAACAAAGTAATAGACACATCACCATGTTAGTTTAAGTGCAACTAGCCTTTGACCTCATAATCCCAAATATAAAACTAATTGTGAGCTCAGTAAATAACAATTTATATTGCACAAGCAGAACTTGAGTTACTACACACAAAGGGCATTTCAGGTCCATTTCCACATTCAGCCCATGATTGGCAGGATACTGCCTGGAGCTACTGGATTTTCCCAGCTTCCAGCAAGCAGCTTCATGGCACCAAGCCTGCTTGTGTACTCAGCACAGCAATTTGGTTCCAGGGTAGTATGTTCAACTTCCCCACATCAGTGGGTTTGTGCATCTTATGACCAAATTAATTTTCACATGTGTTACAATACTGCAGTATTTCCTCCTTCTTCAAGAATGATTTACAGTTAAACTTTGTCCTGTAGACTCCAAAAAATCCATGTCACAAAAAAACCTGAGCTAAAGAACAGATTCTCTAGTGCCTAAGAGCAGGCAGGAATTCACATTGCATCCTTCCCAACCATTAAAGGAATCAATAGCATCCCCTCCTGTTTGCACTGACATCTTTTCATGAAACTCCAAGGAAATTCATTATGTTTGTGGTATCCTCACAACTTCAGCTGAATTTGACTGATGAGCTCAGGAGTTCTTGGGGCCGAGTTAAATAGACAAAGTGACCAAATGCAATCCTTCTCAGAAAGCAGGCTAAAAAAGACACTTAAGGGATTACTAATACTTACCTTCTTTACAGTCTTCCTTTTTTGGACCCAATTTTGGCTTTGCCAACTGGCTGCATTAAGAAAGAGACAGAGGAAGGGAGAAAAGCATTGCTGAATTAGAAGTATTGTACACAAATCTTACATTGCATTGCATTGTACACTTCTCCACGACTGGGGAGGTTTACCAGGATTATAACCTGGTGCTCTACATCATGCAAAGAAAAGCCTGTGGGCCACAAGGAGGACCCAAGGAGACTGAGTCTGCTGCATAGAATTCACACATAATTCTCAAAGGACAGACATTTCCTAACCATAGTCTTGATGCTCCACAGGGCAACTAGTATCTCAGTAACCAAAGAGGAGGGGAGATCTCAAAGGAGCTGTGAAGAAATACATCAGTTTTATGCAAGCAGTCTTTTACTAAGAAGAGTGATTCTGGTTTTAAGACACTGGTACTGACATTAACATACTCGTACTCCCCTGGGGACTTTTAGCTGTAGATTTACCATGATCTGACTCATTGTCCATGCTTTCTATTTTCATTGCATAAATTGGGCAGGAATTGAACACATAGAAATAGAATACCTCATGAAACATCGACTGACATTTTCCTTTACTATTTCCATGCTTTTGTCAAAGCTAGAGTCTAAACCAGATGCCATGTTTTTCTCATTGATCTTAGACAGTGTTCACTGAAACATTCAATATTGTCAGAGAAGAATCCCTAGGAAAAGCAGCAAGAGCAAATCTATGTGAACAATGTATATTGACTCTAATCAGAATTTAAGTCCAGCCATACCCAGCCCCTCTGAGGACCAGCTGGGACACATGGATGTTTGTGTTCTGCCAAACTTCTATAGCCTTAATGCAGCAGAAAAACACCTTTACTCCTGCGAGTAAAGTCTAATTAAGAGAGTTTTTCTCTTGTATCTCTTCCATTTATAACTGCATTGAGAGGAACATTAAAAGATGTCTTTCAGAAGGATGGCATTTACCCACAGAAACCCAAAGGGAACTGAAGATAGACTTTTTCATGGCTGTTGATCTTGTTCATATCAGTGTTTCTGCAAGGAGGATGATACTATTCACATTTACTGTGTGAGGAAGTCTCTGATGGCACTGGGCTGGGGCTTGCTTGGTTTAGAATCCAAAGTTTCATAATAAGTACACCAAACTAAATCTAATGCTGAAAGTGGCAGAAACCAGAGTAGATTCTTTTACTTCTCCATGGTAATGCTACTAAGACATAACATAAGTCAGTGATGGAGATGACAGAAGTGTGAAGTACACAAGGACTACAAAGATGTGAGGAGGTTATACAGGGAGAAAATTAAAAGGCCAAAGTTCAAGTACAACTTATTCTCACTAGGGCCATAAAAGGCAAGATGAAATGTTTTTACAAATATATCAGCAACAAAACGAGAGCTGTGGAGAATCTTCATCCTTTACTTGACACAAAAGAAAACACAGAGACAGCAGACCTCAGGGTATTCACCCCCTGCCCTGGAAGACAGGGACTGGAAGGAGAATACAGCCCATATAATTCAGGAGGAAATGGTTAGTAATCTGCTACACCACTTAAAACACCCATAAATCTATAGGCTCGAATGGCATCCACCCAAGGGGACTGAGGGAGCTGGAAGAAGAACTTGACAAGCCACTTTCAATCATTTACCAGCAGTCTTGATTAAATGCAGTNACAGATCGTACTTAAGAAACACTACAAAAAGCCACTTTCAATCATTTACCAGCAGTCTTGATTAACTGCAGTTGGCTGGAAGTTGACAAATGTAACATCCATCTACAAGAAGGGTTGGAAGGAGCATCCCAGAAGCTACAGGCCTGTCAGTCTGACCTCAGTGCCAGGAAGGGTCATGATCCAGAGGATCTTGAGTGCCAATAGCATGGAACACACAAGACAACCATAGTCTCAGGCTCAGCCAGCATGGGTTTATGAAAGGTAAGCACTGCTTGATGAGCTTGATCTCCTTTTACAACATGTGTTCCTGCTTAGTGGATGAGGGGAAGGCTATGGATGTTTTCTGCTTGGACATTAGTAAAATCTTTGATACTGTATCCCATGACATTCTCCAAAAGCAATTCTGCTCATGGCTTAGACTGCAAAAGCAAAGCAGCAATTTTAAAGCAGATTCCACAATCCTTTGCAAGGAAAAAAAA
>VZRH01000532.1:731401-741401 GCA_013397555.1 Urocynchramus pylzowi | reverse complement strand
AAAAAATGTTTGGACGGTTTGAGACAACAGCAGGAATCAGAATCAATAGACTTTAAAAGAATTCCATGCTGTTCAAAACCTGTCTCGAAACAGGTTCTTTCACCCAGTGTGGAAAAGGCTGAGCCATACAAAGTAGAGGTATTGGATTTATTTTCAGTTCTGTGCAGAAAAGGATGGTAGGCAGTAAATCCACAAAGCTGGCACACTGAGTATCAAAACTTTCCAGACACTAATGTTGATTGGCTCCCATTTATGCAGTCTTTCTGTTAGTTAGTATCAAATCTTCTATTGGTTGAATTATTCTCTTGCTTCATATGCTAATTAGCCCACATGCTCCATCTTCTTTCAAGCTGGTGCCCACTTTTCTTCAGCTGATGCCTTCCCTTCTTCAGACAGATCCTTTCTCAATCCAGTGGGCATGATCTACTTCTGGAATTACCTAGTTGAATACGTTTGCCTTGTTTTGTTCCTCATAATATTGGTCATTTCACCAAGTGTCGCTGGTTCAGCACTCTGTTATATCTGGTTTCAGTTATGTACTTAGCTTCTTTCTTCTGTTCTTTTTTCCTATAGCTGATACAATTAGAGAGACATGCTAAACATAACTTATCTATTTGGGAGCCATACATTAGAATATGTCAAGTGTCACAGCCAACTGAGGGCTGCAATTTCTTTCTTCATTTCCTAATAAGGAAAAAAAAAACAAAAAAAAAAGATAAATTAGGAGTCAGTGTGAATACAAGCCTGAGAACCCTGATAACTTCTTCATCAAAAGAATCGAGAATCTGTACATACATACAAGTGTTAGTAATATTTAGCCAATACATGTGCTACCACCATCACAACATCTATCTAGCCCCACTAGCTTCAAACATGTCCTTAGGCACCCAAAACAGAGAGTAGGCCAGAGAAACTGCAGAAATCTATCTCAAGGAACAATGGCTCTCTATCAAGGTGTTTTCAACAATAAAAAAGAAGACAGTTCCTGAAGAGCCACCACTGAAAGCTGGAACTAAAGCTAAAAGTAGACATAGAAAATGAACAAAACAATCAAGTCCAGTCACAACAGCCCACAATCCCTGACATAACACAAACAAATCCCTTCTCATGCTAAAATATATTATTTTGCTAGATGAGAGAAGAGCACATTTTTCAGGAATGGCCTCCTTGGCTAAAGAGAAGAGCCATCCGCTTTTTTTTTTAAGGCAGACTTAGAAACATAAAGATTTTTGTGTAATTTCATGCATAAACATCTGAAAGACAAATGGATTCAAGGATCTTGAAGACTGAATACTCAATCCACATAAAACAACTTAATACTTAGAATGCCTGCCTGGGACCATGGGTGCCTGTGGAAGACTTCTGCTGAGTTCCAACAACTCAGAAATCCTCTCTCAGAGGAGGAGATTAGAGAGTTGAAGTCATTAGCATCAAACCATCGTAGGCAGAAAGCTCCCCACAAGTCATAGTAAAGATGCTTGAGCCATGCCAAGTTAAAAAGAAAGTCTAGTGAGCCTACAGAAAAGCCAGAAATTCTTGTAATGTTTCATATTTCATTTCTTTTCAAGAATGGAATGAGTGCTATCCAAGTGTTACCAGGTGTGCCTGCCTGCAAGGGAAGAAATAGGAAGTTGCAGACTGAGAAGAGTGCTCTCCTTTCAGAGCTGCTGCCCCCCCCAACCCCCACCAAAAAAGTTCTTCAGAAGGACTAGTGACAGATAGATGAACTTGTTTGAGAGGCCTCTGTAGGTAGACCCATTGCCTTTTTCTGCCGAAATTGCCAACAATTATGCCAAATTCAATAATGGGTTTGCAATATGAGTAGATGTCTTCTGTCCTGAAAGTCTTGTAACACAGGCAACTAAGCAGTAAAGAGTGATAAATAATTGTGAGCACATATATGCATAACAGACATAAACATAATACTATGTGACAGAAAGTGCTATAAGACAATAAAAATTACCTCCACTAATTTGGTTTTGTCTGGATTTTCCCGCTGTTGGTAAATGCACGTGCTAAGAACAGAATATAGTTTCGCCATGCTGGATATACTGACATCCTCAGTTGCTGCAACAACAGCATCCAACACTTTCTGAAGAAAAAAAAGTGGAAAATACAATTCAGGACAAGATATGTCCTACTTTCGTATATTGTTAAATAAAAGTGGCACTTCAGAGAGCTGATTAAATATCTCACAAGATTTAACAATTTCTCACACTTCAGACAAAAGGAAGGTTTAAAGTTCAGACAATATTTTCTTACTGGTCAATCTATGACATCAACGATCATATCTGCTAATCAACTGTCTCCAGAACAGTGGGTAATGACACAATCCACTTTGTTATAGAGTAGCTGCCACTGACAAGCCAGGGTTGTATTTCCTTAGAAATGCAATACACTGCCCTGGAAAATATGTCTTTGGAAGCCAGGCTACTGATCTTCCAGATACAGCTGTGCCAGCTGGAAACAGAAGGTGCTCACAACAGAAGGTGCTCCTTAGGTGCTCACCTCTACCCATTAGCTGGATGTTACAGTGCCAAACACCAGCTAGCTCCTACCTTTCAACTCAGGAGTGGATGATCTAGCAGAATGCCTGTAGCAAATTACCAATCTGTCACACAGTCCCTTCTGTTGTGGAGATGTGAATGTGATAATCTGTTGAAATGCAACACTTGCAAGCTAGTGGCACCACTGCTGACTGGAAACTCTGAGCTGTGTGAGGTTGTGAAGATATAGCTTAAGAAAGCAGCTACACCAGATGAAAATATTACTGCCTCACAGCTGCTTGTCATTAACTCAGCCCTGCTCAGATCAGTCACCACAAGATTCAAGTATTTCCCTGAACTTCCCTCTAACTGTGCAGCTAAGAGGCACAAAACCCATACAGCTTTCAGCTGCTGCAAACACAACACATAGGACATGACAGAGGTGCATGGCCAACATCCCCAGTGAAACGACTTCTAATTGCTGCCACATAGGTGAGTGCATGCTTTTCTATTTGTTCGTCAAGTTCTATGCCTATTACCAAGCAAATAAACAAACAGACTGCCACCAATCAAACCAACTTAACAAACCCAAACAAATAATAAAAAAACCTATCCCATACAAAACCAAGCAGATATATTTTGGAGGTTCACCCAGCTTATTGACTTTAGGAGAGTTCCAATGAGGTTCTCAGGTACAAGTGCCAAGTACCAGTGACAATCATGTTATGGAAGCAAGTTTTCTAAACAGGCAAGTTTCATGAAAGCTACTCATGTAGCTTTTTCCTCACAGCTGAAATATATATATATATGCTGAAACATCTATAATGACACTACCATACCCTTTTTCCAGCTGGAAAAATTGAGCACATGCTATTAGCACTCTGACTCTAGAAAAACCTATGTGGTTTCTCTCCGTATGCAGGCAGATGTGAACAACAAAACCCCCTAAAATTTGCTTCCTTAGGACACCAGTCTTAGAAAGCTAGTTTCACTTCTACAAATTATGTCACAGCTTAAAAATGTCACAGAAATTGAGTGGACAAACCCCTTCATCAGAGGGGATTCCACTCTGGTCATATTCTCCCCATACAGAGGAAACATCCAAATAATACTCCCTTTGTCAGACAGATAAACAACGGCCTCTTCTGCTTTGACCAAACTCCAGCACTCCAGCTAGCAACTTTCCAAATATTTGTCCAAGCAATATTCCCTGAAAGTCAGGCCCTTCTTTTATACCCTTTCCAGTTCAAACAAAGGAACCTCTTTTACCCCATGCAGCTAGGCCCATTTTGACCCTTTCCCCAGCTATAGCCTAGGATAACAACTTCTCTCCTACAGGGGATTAGAAAAACCTTCTAACTCTGTAACTATAGAAACATAAAATTCTAACACTGAATTTTGAAAGAATTTTGGAAAAATTCTTTCAAAATTCAGTGTAGAATATTAGTATTAGTATTAGTATTTTATCCAGAATGTGCTTTAGGTCAACCTGCTAATTTCAGGTTTAAAGCCATAACTGCTAAAAATCAAGGTCCTTTTCTCGTTCCTAATAAATGAAAACATGCAAACAGAAAAACAATACAACCCTACCCCAATCCATCATAAAAACTGCATTAATAACTAACAGTTCTAGAAGGTTATCATTGGACTATTTAAAAATTTAACAAGCCCTTTTACATTAAAAATTAGGAAGAGAACCCTATCTTCTAAAACACAGCAAGAGCAGCAGCTTACACCAGCTGCAGAAGCAACTGTCATAGTTCCATACAGGCTGAATTATTTCACAAGCTATATATCCATCTCATAAATTGTTTGAACTGGCATTGGTTAACAACTGACTTAATTTACAACCATAAAGAAAATGTCCTACTTCAGTATGAACAAAATTGAAGTTAGACTTACTCTGAGCTCAGAGTAATCCACAAACACTCCTCGTTTTTGAATCTTGATTGCTTTCTTGTCCAATACTTGTGGTTGCCCATCCACCTGAGAACATCTTGCAGAATGGTGTGTCTGCGAATCTGGAATAACACAAATTTAAGTCAGGATTTCTCTTAATGTGGAATAGATTATCTGCTACATATCCTGTACCTGAAAAGGGTACCTCTCTGCAATAACAGAGAAAAAATTTTAGTTAATTCATGGTGCTCAAATGCAAGTACATGAAAGATGATTGACAGAGAATTATCACCAAAGCAAATACTGTATAAGCTGTTAACTTACAGTAACAAAGTTTTATATGTGGAAAATCCTTACCTGCATTGTTTTTTGATGCAGGGGGTTCAGCAGCTTGCTTCATAATCAAGTTCTCATAAAACCCTCTCCTTTCAGCACAGGTAGGCCGTGGGATATTGAAAACTTCTTCACGATTAGTATTAAACAATGTTTTTATCTAAACCATGAGAAGAAAAGAGATTTCAGGTATAAGGCCACAAAAACTTTTTATTTTCTATTCCAACAGACAAGTGCATTCCTAAATTACACTGAATACTCATCTAGATAAAACAAGCTTTAAAAGTTAACTTCTTTGCCTTAAAAGGCTAGATTTCCATAGCACTGCAGACTAAAATACCTTCTCTAATCAACCTTCTTGAGTTTAAGATCCATGAAAAAAAGTATGATAAACCAATCAGAAAGGGGTGACATTTACCTCCCCAAATACCGCTTATTGTACATTTACCCAGCTTGATGTCCTTTAGCTTGAATATTTATGACAGCTACAGAGAGAAGAGGCAGGACTCAGAAGACAAGTGCAATCTTTTGGTAATGTGAAATTTTTGGTTTTTGGTGGGTTTTTTGGGGGTTTTTTTTTGGTTGTTTTTTTTTAGAAGGCGCTTATTAATTTTATAAAAACTTTGCTACTTAGACAAAATAATCAGAGCACCATATTAATATTTTAAACACCTTCCTTTAATGAACACTCTCAGAGTCTAGATAGCACAGCATGTGTTCTTAATTAATTTTGTTAAGAAATACAACTAAAAATTGATTTCCAAGTTGCTTACACAGAAGTTAGTCCTTAGCTTTTTAATTTGCCAAGTTTCCACCTAGATGAAAAAATTGATTTTTTTGTGAAATAATTTAAATTAGAAATTACATTCTATCACTAACAGTGTGACCACAGTACTTTTTCAGTAAAAATGTTTTCAGAGACAGTCTTTTTCCCAGCTATCTTTCAAGCACTGTGTATTCTTCACTAAGTACACAGCAAACCATCTCGAAGCTACTGAACTGGTAGTCTGAAGTGTATCTTTATGTCTGTCTAGTAAGCACAAGTGTGTGAGAAGGGAGAAAATGTTGGGTCAAAGTCAATCTCTTTACAAAGAAAACACTTTAGACCAATGCTTTCAGCATTGTTTAATCTAAGCAAATTTTAAGAGACAGGGTTCTGGTGCCTGATTAATAACAGCATAAATCTGCTGAAAAGCAGCACAGTACTCCAATGTTGTAAGTTAACAAGAAACTGAGTAACAAAGAAAGAAAAGTATTGAGAGAAATACCTCTTCAGGGAGATCTTCATGTGACACATCAGATGTTGCAAGGAGCAAAACTGGAGCAAAGTATGGAATGTTATTCAGCAATCCTGTAAAACCAGCTTTCAGTGTAGGTCCAACAGCCTCCCACCATGAAGAGATTTGTGGGATATAAATTATACTTGGTGCTGTTCTTTGAGCCTCTCGTATCAACTGGTAAAAAGAAAGCTTGGATAATAAAACTACATCACGTAGAACAGGTCACTAAGTAACTACGTATCAGTCAGACTACCTTGTGAAATAAGAGTGCATAAAGCCAAGACATCAAGACAAACCAATAAATGAACAATTCCTTAACAATAAGGTGACATTTCCACTTTGACTCAAACATAGACATTGCTAGGCAGACAGAAACAAAACTGAACCACATTTCAAAACTACTTAGGGGTAAGATAACTCCTAAAGAGCCTCAAAACTCAGATGATGTGATGATGTGCCTGAAAAATCAAGACTAACCCTTCAGCAAGATGTGTTAGCCTGGAGAAATCACTACACAACTGTGACTGCACCATTTCCAGTTCAGTGAGGGCCCATACCCACATTAGACTGGAGCACAACTGGAACAAAGACCTATGTGAAAAGATGAGGGCTAAAATCCTCATCATCAGTAAAAAATCCTGGTCACAAATCATAATTTCAATAACATTTTATAAGAGATGACGAGACCTTAGCCTGCCTGAAGAGCTAAATCGCTCACAGCCTCTCATTCCTCTCATTATCAAAGTTTCCATCACACCAGATGATGTGCTTTGAGAGACCACAAACCACTGCCTACAGATGGCACTTCAGTCACAGAAGAGGACACAAATCTAGTGCATGAGGGAAGTGGCAACAGTTCTTTCACGTGGCAAATTTCTCCATGTCCCATTTCAGAGTAACAACATGCAGGGAGTTCCTGTCACAAACATGTGGTATATCCATGCAGTAGACATAGTGTTTATATGGCCATAGGTGCAACCATGACATAACAAAAAGAGAATTGCTCCTCCTGTGTGGCAAACGAGTATCCAGTCACATGATGTGTCTGTCCTGACTTGTACAGCTCTAAAACACTGCTAAGATAAAAATATTTTAATACAGCGATGCCAAGTAATTAAATTGATTTCCTGACTAAAAGTAAAAAATAAAAACTGCAGTAATCTGCTCTTATTTATTTTTTCTAGTTAAGGGACACATCAGTTTGCACATTTAAGCATTCCATGAATTGCAGTGCTTTCATTGCATTTCAGTGCAATTCAGCAGCAGTACAAACTGTATATGTATATTAAAAAAACTTCTTTTTTCAAAAACTTTGGCTGCCCTACAAATACAATAAAAAAGAAGGTTACAAAAAGTGTATGACACCATCAGGCTGATGCAGAGCCAACTACTGGCAGCACAGATATTTAAGAAGCAACAAAAACAACTTTTATGGATCCCATCAAGACCAGCAGGAGTACTTGCCACAAAGAGAGGCTTATTAGCAGCACCTCCCATCTTCCAAAGCTGCTAGCAACATCCTCCCTCTTTCATTTCAAATAGAAATGAAACATGGCTATGAACAAATGTCCTTATTCAGTATCATTCCATCTACAAGCAAAGTGAATTTTCAGACAAAAGTAAACACATAACAGCAAATTCAAATCAGGCCAACTCCATTAACAGTGATTTGTGCTTATTTCACTAGTTTATATACAGTTCCACAATCCTATGAGAACAACAACAGCAACAAAAAAAGATACCTGCGAACATGTTTCTTCCTGTGATGCGGTGCTAACAAACAAGGTGGGCAGATCTAGTGTATAAGCTGGAAACTTTTCCAGGGCATGTAATATGGCAGGTGCCAAATCAAAAGCCTGCCCACATCCTGGCTCTTCAACTAGTAAGAACCGTGGCCTGAAAGATGTTGGCTGGTAAGAAGGATTTCTACAACAATAAAAATAAAATGCGTTTTAGAAAGAGTGATGAAGAGGTACACAGATGTTAAATATTTTTCTCATACTTTTTTATTTTTGTAAATATGCTCCATGTTCTACTAAATAATAAGCTGGTCTGTGGTTCTGTGATCAAGAAGACCAGTCTATCAAAGTCTATTTTCTCAAAAACTGGTATCACTCCTCTGCTAAAAAAATCCTACCAGTTCTCAGCATGTCTACTATTCCTTTGGCTGGGTTAAGTAACAGTTCTTAAATCCCACAGGGCGAATGCCCAGGCAAATACACACAAAACAGCTGATAACAGGGCAAAATAACAATTCTTACAGCTCAAACTAGTCTGGGTCTCTTTATTGTCCATATACAACCATTTTCATCTTGTCTTGACTTTGAGATCTCTGCACCTATCAAATTTAACTAAAATTTGGCCACAGCTCCTGGAGATGGTGGGAAGAAAGGGGCAAAACCACATTTCTAGAAAAAAAACTGATGTGGGTACTGAAACACATTATTTGTATCGGAAGAACATGACTTGATTGTTTAAATTACAGCACTACACTACATATATGTAAGATTTATATTCATTTTATTAAGTCATTCTAGTTGTTTCATCTTTGACTTGAGCATTAATTTTCTAGTCGTCTTGCTTTACTTTCATGAGATACACTTGTGAAGAGGTTTGTGCATTTTCCCACCACATTACTATTGTACCTTTACCTGCTCAAGTAAAAGATCCTAGATGCCTAGCAAAGCTCAGCAAGTAATATTTTCTGGGCAGCACAGCCATAGGAAGGGAGAAAAATATCTGACAATAATCTACTTTTAAAACTATTGGACTACATGACTTCCACAATTCAAACGTTAAAAGATAACAATAAATCAGTAGGGTAAAGGTAAAAAATGGAGACATTTACATTTTTCTCACAGTGTTTTAACAAACCACTTCATGATTTTGTTTCTGATACATAATTTGCTACTGGTTCAACCATCTTGGAAGGTAAAAGGGTAAAAGATGGCTACATAAATCCATAGAGGTTTTTTAAGCTAAAAGGACAGAATGAGCAGTTAATGGGTCTTGAGTCTTTGAAGGAATATTATGGATTAAACCAACAGGTTTCAATAGTCCGTGAACCAGTTTGACTTAGTAAAAGAAGGCTGGGCCAATCAGTTTGACAAGTGAGGGCAGTGTAGTCAGAACAGTTAGATCTAGTACCCAGTTGGATCTTCACAGTTGAATTCTTGCAAATACTGATAACCCCCACAAGCACCCTTAACTCCTTCATCTAGCAGCCCTCAAATATTTACATAACATTTTACAGATGCAGCCATCTCAAAAATGTCACCATAAAGAGGACAAACATGTACCCGCTCAAAGTGCGGAATTCTGCCGTTTTGCTGTCAGGCTTCTTCTCAGAGACTGATGGTGAGTCATCATCACTGTCAATCCCATAATTCCCTGAAATAGGATTTAAAGACAAGAGAAATTTGTTATCTTTATGGAATAGTTCATATCTTGCTCTTGCTTTAATGCACCTTTGAAATCAATGCTGGAAACCATTTCTCCTGCATTTTGTGAATGCTATTATCTGAAGAGTACAGCCTACCACAGATCTAAGGAGATTGCACAAGTATATATATACTAAGCTGTCCCATGATTTGCATCAGGTATTATCTCTCTATTGACAACACTTGGGAGGGTTTTTCCTTAGGAAAAAGATGATCAGGAACAACTTCTGTAGTGCCTAGATACCAGAAAAATCCTTCTCCCCTCATTTAAGCATTTATTTAGTATATTCTTAATAATTATTAACTATATCAGTGGACAAAGGAAGGGTTACAGACATCATTTATCTGGACTTCTGTAAAGTTTTTGACATGGTCCCCCACAGTGCCCTTCTCTTTAAACTGGAAACAGATGGATGCGATGGGTGGACTGTTAGATGGATAAGAAAGTGGTTGGATGGTCATATCCAGAGGGTAGCAATTAATTGCTCAGAGTTCCAGTTGACATCAGTGACAAGAGGTGTCCCTCAAGGATGCCTACTGGGACTAGTGTTATTTATATTTA
>VZRH01000532.1:704363-730815 GCA_013397555.1 Urocynchramus pylzowi | reverse complement strand
AATCTCCAGTATCAACACAAGCTGGGGATGAACAGATCAAGAACAGCCCTGCTGAGAATGACAGGGCTGCTGGTGGCTGAGAGGCTGGACATGACCCAGCAATGTGCTCTTGCAACCCAGAAAGCCAGCTGTGTCCAGGGCTGCATCCAAAGCAGCGTGGGCAGCAGGGCCAGAGAGGGGATTCTGCCCCTCTGCTCTGCTCTGCTGAGACCCCACCTGCAGGGCTGCATCAGCTCTGGGGTCCCAGCACAGGAAGGACATCAACCTGCTGAAGCAAGTCCATAGGGTGAGAGGGATGGAGCACCTCTCCTATGAGGAAAGGCTGAGAAAATTTGGCTTGTTTAGCCTGGAAAAGGCTTCAGGGTGTCCTACTTTTGGATTTCCAGTACCTGAAGAAAACCTACAGGAAAGATGGAGAAGGACTCCTTACAAGACTGTGTGGTGGGAGGACAATGGGGAATGGGTTCAGACTGAAAGAGAGTAAGTTTAGGTTGGATATTAGGAAAACATTTTTTACTGTGAGAGTGGTGAGGCATTGAAACAGGTTGCCCAGAGAAGTCATAGATGCCCAGTTCTTGGAAGTGTTCAAAGCCAGGCTGGATGGAGCTCTGAGCAAGCTGGTCTAGTGGAAGGTGGGAGTGCAAGGGGATTGGAACTAGATCACCTTTAAGGTCTCTTCCAGTGCAAATCACTGTATGATTCTACAATTTGCAAAGAAGTGCCTCAAATGTGAAACATTAGACCCATCTCTGAAATGATTAACGGGATGTGAGCAACTGTCAGTAACAGGGGGCTCCAGTAGAGAGCCCACAGTTCTCAACTGACACACAGCTCCCACTCTGCACATACAAAGTATAACAATTACATGTTATTGCAATACCTTGGTTCTTCAGTGCAAGTTTTGCATGGGGAAATGGTCTCTGCAAGGCTTGTAAAATTGTTTTCAGGGTGTTTTCTAGCAGTGGCTTTGAAATAGATGGTAGTGCTCTCCCAGGTGAAGCCCCAGCTCTCTGTGATGCTGGAACAATCTTCTGCATGGCCATGGCAAAATCCTTTGCTGTTACTTTAATCGATCTGGCATCTATCTTCAGTCTTTTGTCACTCTGGTGTATCTGCGGATAGCGGCGGCGCAAAGCACAGAGCCCAGCTTCAACACATAAGGCTTTAATATCAGCACCACAGAATCCTGACAAACAAAACAAGAACCAAGTGTTACATCAACATATATATGTGTTATATAGGTTAAAAACTGTCTGGATGGCCCGGCCAACAGAGTTGGTGAATGATGCTCCATCCAGCTGGCAGAGGGTTCACTAGTGGTGTTCTCCAAGGCTCAGTACTGAGTCCAGTCCTTTTAAATACTTTTATCAATGATGTGGATGAGGGGATTGAGTACACCCTCAGTAAGACAGTGGACAACACTACGTTGGGTGGGAGTGTTGCTCTGCTGGAGAGCAGGAAGGCTCTGCAGGGGGATCTGGACAAGCTGAATCAATGGGTATGAGGTTCAGTGAAGCCAGGTGCTGGCTCCTGCACTTCAGTCACAGCCCCATGCAGAGCTACAGGCTGGGGGTAGAGTGGTTGAATGCTGCCAAGGTCAAAAGGGCCCACACTGCTTTCAAACTCACCAACACTTTTCTCAGCCAGGTCTTCAAGTAAGTTGTCTGATGGCTTCAGGGTCCAGTCTCGTGTGTGAATTTTGAAAATTTCTAATCTCGCCTAGAAACAAAATGGTTGCATTTTAGTTTGCCTTAAGTTTTCTCTTAAGAAAACAATCACAACAGAAAACCCCCAAACCTCTCACACTAGTACAAATACTTTTCTTGTCTGCTAAACTTCTAAGTATCTTAAATGTCAGTTATTAATACACTCGCTGCTTCTTCAAGCAGGAAATTTAATAATTCTTAAATTCTTACATCAAACTGTTGTGGGAGATGCAGTGAAATAAAAGGCAGGTGCATCTTTCATAAAAAGTGAGTTTTATAAGCTTGAGACCTAATGATTTTGAAGAACAAATTGTAGTAAAAGCTTCATCTACAAATGGACATTTTGCATCAAAGAAAAATCCCTCAAATTTAGCAAAATTTCACAGTGACGGTTTCAGTAGTTCATCAAATTTGCTTTTCTTCCAGTTGATTCAAAGAAAACAGTCCTAGTCCATTTAAAATTGTGACAGTTGCTACCAAAAACTATGACTCAAACTATTGTCACTCATCCAGAAAATGTCAAACATCGCCCATTCTCTGCAAGATTTTCACTGAAGTATCTCCTGGTACACAGATTGATTATGGCACACTTCTGGAATTCTTCCACAGCAGGGAATTGTATATTAGAACTGTTTCATGGCACCTTGTCTCTTGTTCCTGAGAGCAGATAAATACTGGATACCAAAGTTTGCGCTAAATGCACTGTTTCATGTACTTCTGCTAACCTTCAATCCAATTAGCCTTTTATCTTTGCTCCAAAAATTGCCAAGAAATATCACTGATAGCCAGAGAAAAAAAAACACAAAAGCAGGGTTACAGTTTTGTACACCATCTCCCAAACATCCCCACCCCAATAGTTTTTGGTTGCTATAAAACAAATTTCTTTATTGCTTAGCTATTGCCATTGAACTCGAAGTGCTGCCCTGTGCAGTGTACTTCATATCTTTGACCAAGAGAGAAGCAACTACTTGTTGACATCATCTTATTCCTCTATATATTCAGTACCAGGTTTGCCCTTCACAGTACAATGGAATGTCTCTGTTGTGTCCAAGCTGTACACTACAGATGGAGACTTGCACTGCTCCACGATGCTGCCTTGTTACAGGGGTTTGTTATAAAGATGGACTTTGCCACATCAGATTGATTTGAAGTTCTGACCTCTTTGTTTGGCAAGTTGAAGCGGAATTCTCGTTCAAAGCGCCCAGGTCTTCGCAAGGCAGGATCTATAGAATCCAGTCTGTTGGTGGCTCCGATCACCACAACCTCTCCTCTGCTGGCTAAGCCATCCATAAGTGTCAGAAGAGTCCCCACAACAGAGCTAACAGAAAAATACAATTTTCATTCACGAGTTTAGTAATATTTCTTCAGTCCCACATAACCTCCTCCACTGATCCTTCAAAAAGGACAGGTTTTTACTGACAAGACACTGATCAGTGAAAGAACTATTTTAAGGCATAGCAAAATACAAATAAGGTAACACAGACCTTGTACTGGTATCAAGCTTAGTGAATTGTTTCTATTTATTGTTTAAAAATCATCTGAAATTCACTAGCACTGAATTACTAGTTTTTAGGTTAAATGAAGGTGTCACATCAAGATAAATAGGTTGTGGTCTTCTTTTCACAAAGATTAAACATGTCCTACCTGTGAACCTGATCTTGTTTGCTGGACCTTACAGGAGCAAGAGCATCGATCTCATCAAAGAAAATAATTGAAGGTCGCATTTGGTAGGCCTACAAAGAAAACACAGGAACACTGACATCAGGAAAACAGCACTACTTGAAAGAGAAAATGCATGAAAGACATTATGGTTGGAAAGGCACTGGAACTAGATTTTTCAGACTAGCATCAGGGATCTCCACTAATTAACCTAATGTGAAACAGCAGCCTGTCAACCCACTGAGACTGGGTGACAGGAAACAAATCATACCAGTATTTTTTACTGCTATTTGGCAACCATGAGAACAGAGACAGGACTCAAAGTTTCTGGAAGTGACCTTCCATTACTAATTTAAATTAACATGTTTTCACCCTGCATCTGTTTCCCTCTCACCTAAAGCTCCTATCTCTTGCTTCTTGAGACCATTTTTGTGACTGAGTTGTGTGTATGGTGAAGGGTTTTTTGAGGGTGGTGGTGGTGGTGATTTTCTTGTTTGTTTTACTAATCTTTTCAATACAGCTCAAGGGACTCCACTGAGAAAGGGAACACTGATAATCCTATTTCAGTGGAAGGAGATTACAAAACATGAAAAAGAGTGAGTTCTTGACCACAAAAAGTTAGTTACAATTCCAACAGAACACGTGGCATGTTTCAACCTTACCTGCTCAAACACTAAACGAAGCTGTCGTTCAGATTCTCCTACCCATTTGCTCATGCAGTCAGCAGCACTTCTCATAAAAAAGGTTACTTTCCTGTCACCTCTGCTACATTCATTAGCAAGTGCACGAGCAACCAGGGTCTTTCCAGTCCCGGGTGGACCATAGAATAAACAGCCTCTACGATTTAAAAGAAGGAATTTTTTTAAAAATTCACATAAGAAAAAATGTCATGGAAAAGTATCTATTACAACCCCCATCCCTAAAATACACAACTCTGCTCTCCTAAGCTGAACAATTCATGGATAAGATAGTAACAGCTGGAGTATGAGAAAAGTCAAAAGTGTTCCTACATAATTTTGCAAGGCAGCAAACAAAATGAATAAAGAGAATAATGCAGATGTACAAAATCTTGAAAAAAGATAGTAGCATCCCAGTTCTGACAATCCAACAGAGATGGTTGCAGTAGAGTGGAGCAGAAAAAGAGCAAATTTCCAATGCAGAATCTGAGACTGGGCTAACTTAGGAATCATCAGTTTACTTTTCAGTGATAAACTGCATATTCATTCTTGTTTTCACAAAAGTCAAGATTTGAGAGTAAAGCTTTTCATTCTCCCTTAAAAAGCTTTGAGTTACTGGATTTGGTCTCCCTTTGCTGGTGATTAAGGAAGAGGAAGTAGTCTAAAAATGAAAAGGTATTCTGCATTTCTGTATTTCCATCAGCTAGAAGAGCCAATGCACTGCTGCTTCAAAAAGAATTTCAATGAATAAAGAAGCAACACACAGATTTTCTTTTGTTTGTAATACTTTTAAATTCACTGGAAGCAAATAATTTAAAGTCCTATTTCAATATACCATGACCAAGGATATATAAAGCTAATGAATCTCCAATAATTTCATTTCATAACGCAGAACTTGCTTAACTGTGTACTTTAGCCCAAACATAAAAAACACTGCAAAGTTCTAGTTGCAAGTCCCATCAATTGTAAAACTGATACTTGAAAATACTTGGGGAAAAAAAAGAGTTGGTGTAAGACAAAACTGGACTTCCACAAAACAAACTACAGTCAACTAGCAGCAGATAATGCCTTCCTACTCACAAACTGATCAGGTCCTCTTGCATGCAGAACTCTAAAGAAAAAAAATCTCGTACTCCACCTTTTAAAGGTTAGTTTTGCCACACGGTAAATCTCTGAACCTACATCTATGCTGTATTCTATCCTTTTTTTAAAAAAAAATTACTTTTTATTAGTGCTAAAAAGGACCATAAACACTGCTGAAAATGTTGAAGCATGGAAACATGTTGATATCCCAGTTGGATATTCTCCTGAAAATAATTAAGAACTTATAGTTTTAAATGGTGTCTCTTACCTTGGAGGTTTAAATTTCAATATCTCAAAGACATCAGGATAAAGCAACGGCAAAATGACCATCTCTTTTAAAGCTGAAATGTGGTCAGAGAGACCACCCACACCATGGAATTGTGCCTAAAGACAAAGTCAACAGAACATGTGTTAAAGAAAGCTGCAACATCTATAAGGTTCCAACACAAATTAGATGTCAGCACAAAGAAAATGTTAGTGGCAATTTGCAAATTGCTTGAGATAAAACTCTAAGTCAAGGGAGCTGTAGATGGCCCATTACTGGAAGCTTCCATAAATATTGCAAATGTCCCACTGACACCATGAAGTAAAAATACATACTGAACCATCTATTTGCATTTGCTCCACACCAGCCAGGCTTGCTCCAATTTTCATGTGATCCTTGTGAACTTCATTTAGGTTGACTTTCCGAGTTGCTTCAGTTTTCGTGTGATCATTTGGAGCTCTCTTTACGTCATCTTTCTGAGAGTTGGCCGAAAGAGACCTAATTTGAATTAAGGAGACAGAAAAATGTGCTTTCTAATTTATGATGCAGTTAGATAATTTTTGATTTTCTAATGATAGCATGTTAATCCAAAAGACCTTATAAATGAGCATAAACTTCCTAAATAGTTATTCATTCCAACTCTTTTACGTTTAATAGCCATGACTAAATAAAGAACTTTAAACTGAGTTCATTATTTTAACAACTCTTAGCACTGACAAATATGAGTATTGCAACTTATAATTTCATTAGGCATTTTTCTTGTTTAAGGACAGTTTCATAAAGAAATGTGAACTCTCTTGAGTGATTGAATAAAAAATCCATTTAAACTTCCATACAGGCTCTCCCTGTAAGTTGTCTTCAGTTTTAATAAATTGTACCCTTCAAGATTAGGTCTTAAATCTTAATTCATACATCCTTCAAGTCTAAGATTTTTGGAGGGACATTATGGCTTCCATTCCAGAAAAAATGAAATTTCAGTTACACAATATCAGCCACAACCCTCATCACCACCTTATCAGTGACCAAAAATACAGCATTTTCAAATAAAATCTAAGGACTAGTAAAAAGGATGGCCTCCCCTGCAGTGCATGTTTTCCTTATACCCTCAGACTACCACAGCAGTAATCTGCAATTATAGTAATCTCTAATTAACACCCGTCCAAAACACCTTGAAAGCATTATTCAGTCATATGAACAGCACAACACATGTCAGCACATATCAACAGCACTCTTATAAAGGAGAACTATCATAAAACATACACCAACCTTCTAGGTTTTTTGCGTGAATCTCTCTCTTTGACAGGTGAAGTATGGTTGCATGAGCTTAGGTTACGTTTTCTTTGATCTGTTGAAAGCAAAGAATTTAGAATTTGTTACAATCAAGTTTGACAGAAACCAGGATAGTCAAAGGCAGAAAATGGGATGGGTATTATCCATCTCTAAGTTCAGGGAAAGTTTCAAGGAGGGGATGTTGGGTGGTTTAATCAGTGCACAATAGAAGTAAAAAGACACACACCTGATTTTTAAGAAAAAATTGAAAACCACAAGAATAAGATAATTAAGTCCTTTTAATTGCTATTATTTTAAGGGTAGATAGGTAATTTTTTTTAACTGAAAAGCAACAATAAGGATGCCAAATGGCAAGGAAAAAAACATAGAATGCGCACAAGATAGATGCATTCAATAAAATTTACTGGAAGAATGAAGAAATATAAAGAGAAATTGTGTGCATGTATTTTCATTAAAAAAAAAAAAAAAAAAAAACAGAAAACCTAAACCAACAACCCCTCACTTTCATAAAAAAAAATAGCTCTCAAGAGAAACTGTAAAATATATGGTATTGTATAACATACTGTACTGGGTCTGGCTGGGATGGAGTTAATTTTCCCCACAGCAGCCCTCACAGTGCTGTGCTGTGCCTTGGTAGCTGGAAAGGTGTTGATAACACACCAATGTTTTGGCTACTGCTGAGCACTGCTGGCACAGCATCAGCACTGTCTCCCCAACATTCCACTCCCAAGCAGGAGGCTGGCAAGAGCCTAGGAGGGGACACAGCTGGGATAGCTAGCCCAAATTAACCAAAGGGATTTTCCATACCATATGACATCAGCTTAGCTATAAAAATTAGGATAAGTAGGAGGAAGGTGGGACATTTTTTTCTAAAACGAAGCATCCAGACATCACTTGCTGATGGGAAGTAGAAGACAAACCTCTTTTTTCCTTTGTTTGTGCACAACCTTTTTCTTTTGCTTTGGTGAACTGCCTTAACCTACAAGTCTTATTTTCTCTCCCCAGCTCAGCTGAGAAGCAGGGGATAGAGCAGCTGGTGAGCACAGGTGTCTAGCCAGGGTCAGCCCAGCACACCTACTTTCCAATGGAGATTCGAAGCGCTCAACACCTTTTCTCTGCCGGAAGGAGCGACGCAGGCCATCGCCTTCTTTCCCTTCGTTTCTTTCTGGTGAAACCACTGCACATCAACACAGTGTTAAGTCGTGTCAGTACTGTTGCAAATGTGATGTGTTCAAAACAGACTACATGACATATTCCCACCTGTCCACAACTTTTTATCTTGTAAGTGTTTTGGAAAAACACGGATTTTTTTTTCCTCTGTTCTGAGCTCACTGCAGTACAGCCCTAGAGCTTAAAGCTTTTAATGGCAATAGCAACATAAATTCTTTAATAGATGAAAAACAACAAGTAGTTCAGCCCATCTCAATTGTTAAAGACAAGGCTTTTGGCTAGAGCATGGTCAACAAAATTTAAAGCAGAAATAGCCTACACTGCTACCTGGATTGTCAAGTTTTTCATTGTTAGTTCCTTCCATATTGAGGCTTTCCTAATTAAGAGAAACAAGAAAAATCAGTCAGAAATATGCAAAAACCTGTGGGCATATTTGTTATTTATTTTCAAGGCAACATATTTGGTACTTATTTTCAAGGCAACATTTTCAAGGCACTCCCTATACACAAAAGATTAAATTAGGCACAGGAGAACTGAATGGGAGCATCTCTCTGGTACCCAGGATTAATAACAAGTATTTCTGGTCTAAAATAGGGTTTAGTACATGTGATAGTTAAACACTTCACCAGATGCAAAAAAGAGTGCATCAATTAATCCCAGGTAAATAATCCAAGAGTGTAGCTGAACCTAGGATAAAGCAATTCCTAGCAGACAAAAAAAAAAAAAAATCATCCTGGCATTTGGGAGATGATAAACAAAGTACTATAGAAAAATCTGATTTCATTAAAAAACAAGCAAAGAAAGAAACAAACTAACCAAAGAAAACATAAAGGGATTCAGATATAAACAACAAAAAAAGACTTATCAAAGAAGGATAATGTTCAAAAAACAAAGCACCTGTCATTCAAAAGGACAATGGACTAACTTAATGAGGAAAACTCAGAGGAAATATGGCTGCTGAATATCATTTTAACATTAGTTCCTCTCACAACAGAGGAACTACTTGAGCTCACAGATGAGGCTGGGAAAAAAAAAAAAACAAACACAGATAAACCACGCATCAGTTTTTATTAAGATTTGAAGTGAAAACTCAAGCCCTGAAACAGCTGTTCATAAGCAGAGTCCATTCAAAAGTCATAAGACAATTCAGAAAGCATAGTTTATGGCAGTATTGCAGCATTTCACTGCTACTTTTGAGTTTCTTCTGAAGAAGATATTCCTCCACACTTAGAGTGTAGATGTGACATAGCTGTAAGATATTAAACTATAATTGGAGAGCAAAAATAGATAGTTTTCAAGACTAAACTGTGCTTTGGAAGAAGTTTGTTGAGCTAAATTAAAAATACAACTAAATAATTCCTCTGCATGAAATACCCTACAAATCTTCTCCCCGGTATCCACTTTTTTGCCAGACAGCTTCTGAAGTACTAAGATACAGAGTTGATATGTAAGAGCAAAGATAGGCAGGTACAAAAAACTTTATTGAAACCAGCACAAATGACCAGTATGACATTTCAATACAGTGTGCACAAAGCAAGTCACTGACCTCTAGCCAAGTTTTTCAACACTACTTAAAAATTAGGTCAAAAAGTTTACTTTTTTACAGAGAGATTTAAGAACAAGTGGTTATGCATTTGCAAACATGCACCATTTTCAGGTTTATTTTTCCCTCTTGCTGAGTGCAATAAAAAAAATCTAATTTAGCAATTAAAAAATGAATTCTGAAGATCATATTAAGATAACAGAAAGAAATTATGGAAGTTTGTCATCACGCTTAGGTTGCTCTGCATGATAGCATTAAGTAATGTTTAGTTCACAGCTTTTCTCAGACAAGAGACTCACAGAGTGTGTTGGAAGGAAGCAACAAGGACCATCTACTTCAACTCTTAAGATTGCTTATTCTTCTTGTAACGAATTAAGGTCTTACGCTGATTTCCTAAGACTGCATATGGTAGAAAAAACATCTCATTGCTGTTACACTTTGAAAACCTTTCAGAAAACAATGTCAGTGTGGGCTTCACAAAGAGAATTAAGATACAGACACACAGACAGAAACACTAGTACTACTTCACTTTGTATCCAACTTTCCACCATGTCTTAACTCGACCTGCCATTACAAAATTAGTTTTAAGCATGAAAGAAAAAATAATTAAACATCAGAGTGCTTCTGATGCAAGAAAACTGATTTAGAGGAAAAGTTAAATCTACCCAAAGTCACAACATCAAGTGACTGTTTTGGAGCACAAGAACCAGCCCACACATAACAGAGGCTCAGGTGTGATCCCTCTGCAAAAGGCAATCCCAAAATGAGGACACCAGTGGCTAATTTAAACATTAGCTGTGCCCAAATTCTTTACACATGAAACACCTGCCAAATACATCCTTCTGAACATATTCTGAAGTCTTAAACAACCTCAAAAACCTGTCGGCAAAACAAGCTCTGGTTCAAGAGCTTGCCTGCAAAGTACAAAGGCCAACACTTGACATAAACTAGCACTTTTACAATAATGACAGGACATACCCATGCAGGCAGAGTAAAAGAGAGGGACCCTATGTGCCAACTGCAGTGGAGTGTTTACAGAAAGGCTGTGAGGTTGCTGAGCAACAGTCCCTCTCCAAAGTTCCAGGCTTGGCCACACCCAGTCCTGGTGCGCCTCTACCATAGAAAGTCCCACTTGCAGCCTAGAGCTTCGCAATTACAGAATCATGGAACGGTTTGGGTTGGTGGGAACCTTTAAAGATCATTTGATTTCAGCCCCTCTGTCGTGAGCAGGGACCCCTTTCACCAGACCAAGTGGTCCATCTAAGCTGGCCTACAATGGGGCATCCACAACTTCTGAGGGCAGCCTGTTCCTGTGCCTCATCACCCTCACACTAAAGACCCACTGTATATGTGGTGGCACATAGGAAAGTCTCAGCCTAAACACATTTATCTCCTGCTGCCAGGAACAATACCTTTTTCTGTTGTCAAAAGAAGGAGAAAATCCCTAGCCAATACTATGCACAAAGCCTTGCTAATAGGGCTCATTTAGGTAGCTTTGCAAGATGATGAAAAACCGTAGTCACTTTTAAATTTGCCAAACAAAACATTGATTTGTAGTGGTGTAACTACTTTGTCAAGTCTGCAGCTTTGGTGGACCTCAAAATCACCTTTTCTTCAGCTTTTATCCCAACCTATACTACAGAAAGTATAATGTGAAACTGGTTTAATAGGATTAATTTCCATAAATACAAATGAACTGGCATTAATTCTGCTACTCATTTTTAATTCATTATTAATTCAGTTTCGTATTATCTGTTCCATTACTTTTTTTCCAAGGAATTATGTGACACTGACAAGTCTATAATTTCCTGGTTCATTTCTTTTATTCTGTTTAAATATTGGCATGTTACCTTTCCTTTGCACTCCTGAAATTTCCCCTGTGTAGCAGGAGTTACTGAAAATCAGCGTTAACAGTCCAACTCTTCAAGAGTGCCTCTAGATCTGTAGGATACAGGTTATCCAAACCTGCTAATTTAAAAATGTTTCATTTCCTGTTCCAAAGCAAAAATAGTTCCTGAAGCAGATACAGCTCTTATTCCTCCAAATCAAGCCAATAAGAATGGGAATGCTGAGGATCCCCCATCACTTGAAATAAGTCATAGAGGACAATGACAAGAATAACTTCTAAGTGTTATACAGAGGAGAACACCACAAGTGAATGCTCTTTGACCTGTTAGTTGTTAAAACACAGTTGTTTCTGGTTTGACATATGTGGAAACTGAGAGGTAGGGAACCTTAGCAATATCCACAGTGCATGTAGCAAACAGAGCAGAAATCAGGAGGTCTGAACAACTCATGGCCTATCAGCTACAGGCAGCTCCTCATACATCCTCCTCTATTGACCCAGAGGTGCCAACCAAATATCACCACATCAAAGCACAAAAAACCATGTACAGCTCTTCATTACTAGCTGATCATCTTTTTATTGGACTCACAGTTAACAGTAACTATGAGAAGGGAAGTAAAACAAATAATTTCTGGGGTTTTTCTTTCTTCTGTACAGTTTCTGGGGTTTGCCTCAGCAATTTATTTTTTTTGCAAAGCAGCCAGAACACATGGAATTAGCATGATTATAATTGCAAGTAATTTTTAAAATAATACTGATAATAATTTTGTATTTTACATTGTCTTCTTAAGGAGATAAGGACAAAAAAAAAAAAAACAAAAAAAAAAACAACAATGTCATGCAGACATACATACAAATATTGTGTTAGAAACCTAGAAAAACAGATAGGGAGATTACATGTTAAAATTGACCAGTCAGTACAGTATTGATAAAAAATTATTATTATTCACATTCTATCTTTCATTGTTGTAAGGCCTGAAGTTATGAAACGTGCAAGTATACATAAGCATAAAAGAACTATGAAGTCAAAGATAAAAAAATTAAAAATGTAAATAAATGTCTGATATAGTCTAGTAATAAAAGTTGCACTTCAATATAGCATTTTCTCGGATATATTCAAGTAGGAAAGCAGCTGAGACCAACTGAAACAAGCTATAATGTTAAAATATTGAATTGCTCTTGGCCAGAGTAGCTAACATGAGTTATAAATTTGAATTCTATTCCTTTATGCTTACTGCTTGGAGATGTGGAATGAGCCAGCAACAATAAGAAATCTTTATACATTTAATAGTATATTTGCTTCTTTGTGATTTAGCATTCTAAAACACTCAGGCAAAAGAATGTCTGCATGAAGAGAACATCAGTGACTCATATTCAGGGAATAGGCAATACCATATCTGGATTGCTTTTATAATGCTAATTCAGCTCAGCTGTGTGAGTCCCTTTCCAACGGGGGTCATTTAAAGAGAGCATTCTTTTTCAGAAAATCCTGTCTCTCTCAGATCTGGGAACAAGTCAACATTTGTGTTGAAGAAGATGCTAAATGTGTAGCCAATCCCTCATTTGCTGTAGAAGAGGAGGAATTTGATGTCATGAATGATGTAGCAATTGCAGAACAGTTGCTGGATTTAGGAATTGGAGTATTGCCCAGAAGAATACACATTGCTCTTTTTCTATAAAATTCCATGGCCATACTGAAATAATTTAAATAATAATTTTTCAAAATTGCAATTAATTCTGTTTTCCTCATTTTCTATACCAAACTTTAAATCCTCATGCTTGGTTTGTGGAATTTTAAAATCTCATAGTTGTAATTTAACATTTAGTAGACTGTAGGTCTTACAGGAATTGCAGCTACCCACAGTTAGTCAAAAGTTGAGCTAAAGGATACAAGCTATTCATCTAAATTAAAGTGACTGTGATAATTTGTCCTATTTTCCTTTTTGTAGTATTTTTAACTTAATTCCAGGGGACTATAGGCAGTCTGAATTTACTAATTCCTACAAAAAATCAGCTCCAAGGTACCCCCATCTTAGGCATCCAAAGTTAGTGAGCAATTTTGGCCATACTTACTTTGTTTCCATCTAAACACTGGAATGAAAGGAAATGGAAATCTGTATATAGTGTCTGAATAGCCATACAAGATGTATGTTCACCAATTCCCTGGCTCTTTGCCCTGCTCCAAAGATAAAGAAACATCCATACTTGGACTTGAATCTCCATAAATGGGTCTCCATCCAGGTATTTGATGTGAATTGAAGGATCTCAGGGAACATCACAAAATGAATTTCTTGTGCAACCTACACACCAGCTTAACTAACTTTCAGCAAGCAAAGATGATACCACTGACACAGCTCATGACAGGCAAGAGAAATTAGTGGTGGTTTGTGAAGTGCCTAGGTGCTGTCATGAGGAGCACCATAGAAAAGTCTGTAAGATATCAACAATGCCTATCAAGAGCAGCATTTGAGCAGAGAGTGATAAACAAAATACAAGATCACACAGTGAAATGGGGAGAAAATGACAGTGAATTATTTGGCACCATCCATTCATTCCAATAAATGAGATAAGGGTATACAGATAGAACAGTTTATGATCTGATAATGCAAGGCCATTGAAAGGTGCCTTTGCAGAGGGCCTTAAGTTTGAATGTATGTAAACTTTAATTTTGACCTAGTCTAAATCTTCTCATCTTGTATGTTTATGTGCCATTTACTAGATTTTTGTTAAAATAAAAACTATCTACTTCACATTCCAGAAATATACATAAATGCAATTTATTTCATATTACATTTCATTGGGACTTATGAGTTCCCTGATTGGTTGGAACTGCTAAACCTCTATGTTTGAAGTTTGTATCATTAACAAATACATGCTCCAATTACCCAAAAATACTCTGACATATGTTATCAGTGGGTACCCAACTCATTAGGGAATTAAACAGATAGTTGACACACTGACAAGAAATTACATGGAAATAATACACCGAACTGAGCAACTTCCCCCTGATGCTTGCTTTTCCTAATCATCTGGTCTACAACACAGAATTATTGTCACATAAACTTTTTTTCCTCACAACTTCCACTTTTCTTTTACATATTAAAATATGGATTTTAATAAATTACTTGAAAGTTCAGTTGAAAATCTGTAGCACTGCCACACCTGTATTTACAAATCACCAATGGATGCTTTGGTCACAGTAAAATAATTTCTTCCATTTACAATTCAGTTCTTAAAATATAACTCCTCTACAATGTTGATGAGTCTCATGGTTTTTTGAATTTAAACAGCAAGAGAAATGTTTTTCCAATGGCACTATTAAGTGAAATTAAACATTGATTCCTTTATTGTGTTCAGCAGGATCCAGTCTCCAGCTCAGCTGTATACATTGCAGTCCTCACTTGTACGAACGTCTCTTCATGCAGCTTGTTAAAAGGTATAATTTTTTCTTCAAATTTTCATTCTGTGAGCATTGTCACCTTGAGAAGAGCCACTTGCTACATGTATTTGTTTTAATTTGGGGGCTCATTATAGTGCAAAGTCAAACCCTCTTAAACCTTCAGTTGATTCCTGGTTTTATTGATGGCCACCCTAGACTTTGGGTAACTATGAAGAATTCTTTATCTATCGTTCCAATCTCCAAAATTGTGATACATCAGTGAATCGAGTTTTGTACCAAGATTTTTTTCATTCTACTGTATTATAATACAATGCCCTGTAAGACAGTTTCACCAATGCAACATCCATCAGACCAGAGATCCCAGTGTAAGAGTGATGTTCAGCTGGGGCCATCTGCTGGATGTGCTGCTGATCTTTCATTGCCAGATATGGAAAATCACTTTATATTTGTAATTCTATTGCAAGTATAAAAATAGCAGCATATATTAATAATCACCTACATACATTATGGTTTTTTATGTACTTTTTATTTATTTTTAACATAATATATTCCCTTAATTTTATATGGCCCAATTATCAGAAGAAAAAAATAATTACTTTATCTTGCTTTCATAAACAAAATAAAAATGGAGGGGAGGAGGCTTAAAAAAGCTCTTACTTCTCAATAACACCAAAAAGAAAGCAAGGAATAAAGTAATATTAATGCTAAGATGTAAATTATTTAGAAAAGTAATCTACATATCTTTAGCTTTTATTTCTGTGATGAAAAGGATAAATAATTCTTATTGTCTTATTTGATGCATTGTAAGATTTCATCTTGAATTTGTATGTGTTATTCTAAAATAGCTAAGATGCACCATGTCCAATTTTCTATTTAAAAAGATCTCAGTCAACTTTATGATATTCTTCAAAGGCTTTTATTAATAATAAATTGATGCTAAAAAAAGTAGCAGATTAAAAAAATATAAAGTCTTTAAAACTAGAAGTTCTAATCAGTGAGCTACTGCAAACTAAGAATAATCCAGACAATTTAGTTCAAAGTGTGAGTGTATTTTTTGTAATGATACTAGTATGTATTTATTCACTTACTATATGATAATACTGATAATTATTTGCGCTGTGATTGAGTCTTATTTCTATTACTGTGAGACTTTACACAACTTTTAACTGTGTTTTCAGGAGCAGGAGAAAGCAATTTAGATTTTGCAAGTTTAAGAGAGATCCTTAGCACCTATTAAATTAGTATACCTATATATTTATGTATTTATACAAACAAAACCAAACATATATACATATTAATTTATTATACTAATGCCATGGTTTAGTTGATGAGGAGGTGTTTGGTCACACGTTGGACTTGATGATCTCAAAGGCCTTTTCCAACCTAGCTCATTCTGTGATTCTGTGCCTATACATACATATATGTGCATGTTTGCAATATATGTGTATACATCTATATATGTGTATGCATGCATACACACCTATATATCACACCAACATCTAAATTGTACTATTTACAGTCTCAGTTAAACAAAATCCTTTGCTGGCTCTTAGTTGTACTGAGATTAAATATCTGCCATTATTCACATTTGCCCTCAGCAGGTCCATCAGCAGGACAGACTTCT
Source organism: Urocynchramus pylzowi (assembly GCA_013397555.1). NCBI lineage: Eukaryota > Metazoa > Chordata > Aves > Passeriformes > Fringillidae > Urocynchramus > Urocynchramus pylzowi. Next base: position 714,552 of record VZRH01000532.1, on the reverse strand, counting down.
AACAGGAGCTGTAAGTGGCAAGTAATTTTATCAAGAAATGCAAAATGCAATTTAAAATGTATAAAAGGCAGATAAATAATAAGACTTCCAAGCATAAACAGGAAAGCGTAAACATATTGCATGTTTGGAGACCAGACTATGGGAGCTAGAACCAGGAAGAAAGACATCGCCACCATCATAAATGGAACTGGTAAAAACACCTGTAAGAGAAAGAAAAAAAAGTGGTTTAGGAAATAAACGAACCAACTGTGATTTTCTGCCTCATTCATTAGAGTAACAATGTGTTCTTTGCCACAGTAGAGTACCATTTCTCATGCTGCTGTAAATTCACCCAGGACAAGAGTCATCTGACTCAAATTGCCTATAAGAGAGGAATCTTTTTTAAAATATTTGTTTAGGTTCCTTCTTTTGTCAAGGGGGAGAGACAGGCAGTATTGGAAATCCATTTGTTCAGATATTGTGGGCTCCTATAAGACACTCAGGGCTGGGTGCCTCGAAGCCTTCACAATAAGCATACACTTCTAACCCAGCTTTCTGACTGCTGGAGTGAGAGGAAATTCAACCTATCGTTAGAGCCTGTGTTTGTGTCAGGGAAGATGAGAGCAGACCAAAGTTTAATGAACTGAATTGCAATGGGTCCTTGACTGTTCTTGTTACTGCTCCACACTGGTATGGTTCCACATTGTTTGCACATCTTCCCCATTCTGCAAAGACCCATCTCATATTTTCAACTTCTCTGGGGCAGAGACCATCTGTTTGTTTCTCTTCTTTTTACAGTGAAGCAAAATTTTCAAATAAGGCTCTAAGTATTGAGATTATTATTTGTATTTTTGTGACTATCCACTTTGGATTTGCACTTCTTCTATAACTTTTGCATGCTACCCTCAGGACTCAAAAAAAAAAAAATTTATAAAAATATTTTTAACTTAGATCCATTTACTTTGTATGGTCGGTGTAGATGAGGTTCCCGGTATCGAAGTACAATCAGGCTTGCACAAGTCAATCCAGTCATAAGCCAGGCAGAAAATCCAAAGTAATTTGTTAACATAATAAGGTCAGAGGGGATGATAAAAATGGATGCAATGATGGTTGAAAAAATCATGGCTGGTGCTGGCGTATAGGAGTGGACATTAAGCATGGATATTAAAAGAGGTAAATGTCCTGACTGACTTCCAGCATAGCTTAATCGACCAAGTGTGAACATGCTGCAGTTGAGGGCACCAAATATCGAGACAGCAACAGAGAGAGGAATGATCCAGGCAACAGAGGGGATCACTCGATCAGCCCAAGTGACTGCCACAGCAACTGCAAGAAAGCAAAGAATGAGTGTCATACAAGTACCATGTTCTGAATAACTGACAGACCAACAGGAACAAAACTTAAAACACAAGAAGCAACTATTATTTACCAGCAATGCCTGCTTTTTCGTAGTCAAACAGTAGTCAAACATTAATACAATCCTAAGGGTATTTCATTCAGGAGCAAAACATTTCCTGGGAGGATGACAGCAAGGAGTGCTGCCTGCCAGAGCAAGCCAGGGAAACCTGCTGGGGCCAAAACACAGTCATGGACTGCCCAGCAGGAGTGAGCCACATCTCAGGGCTCACATCACAAACACACACAGCTGGGCAAGGAAAGAAAATTAACTCCTTGGTCCCTAGCGTGACCATGGTGGTGACACAATCTGCTGTAACAGGAAACTGCCAACAGGACCACATCTATGTTCAGAGATGAGTCAACAAATGTGCTATTAATGAGATTTTGCTTTGGGTGGAACTGGGAAATGTGAAAGATTGTTTCTAAACAAGAGATATTTAATATTGCTTGGAAATTAGCTATAGCTGATATTGTATTGAGGACAATATTTACTGGGTCTATAACCAAATGCCACGAGGAACATAGGTGTTGCAGAGTCCTGTGCAGCATAGATTAGAGATGGGGAAAATAGTGCCCACCACCTAAAAAAAAAAAAAAAGTAGTACTGAAGGAACAAGAAATGTTTGAAAAAGTGCTATAATTTTATCTTCTCAGCTGGCATACATAAACACAGTTCCCCTGGTATGCAGGGAGCTGGTCATGCCAGCTGGCAGCTGCTACTCATAGATAGTCTGGTATTTGCTGCCTCCTTCATTGTAGCATACAAATGATCCATCTCTCCCAGCAGACAACCTGACACTGGCTGAGAGATAATATGAGGTTACTGAGGGACAGGTACACTGTTCTCATTTATTATATTAGTGAGCTTTTTTCATAGGGGAAAAAAAAAAAAGATTGATCCATCCAAATGAGGTATGGTTTTTGTCAGGCCTGTAGGCAAGGTCTGACAGCTCAGTGTCATTACAGTGGGATTTAAAATGTGCTGCTTGGACAATCAAGGAGAAATACAGTTCCCTTTGGAGCTCTACATGGCCAGCTTACTGGTACAGGATCTTATACATGGTTTATATACACTGGATTTTGTATAGGCTCTTCTGAGAAGTCACCGTGTTTATCGTGAATAATACATATGCAAAATGGCTACATTTTTGTTTCCATAGTCTTTTCTATACTCCTTGAACATGTTAGACTTGTCCACCTCCTAAAGAGTAATGGCTTTAGTCTGAGACTCAATGAGATAGAGAAAGAAGGAGGAGATAGGATTAAAACTACGGGAAAACAAAGATCTCTATACTTGGGACCTGACTTTCACCTTATTTTCCAGGTTTTAATACATTTATGATTTCTTTTTAGACAGAGTAGGGAAAAGTCAACAATCTGCCTGCATTCATCCAATTTGTGTCATAAAGTAAAATTAAAGAAGCATTCTCTGTTAAAAGAAAATGAATCCAAATTTCTGAACTGTGAAGATAGATGAGCAGAAGTAACCCAGGGCATTGACATCAGATGGGTATGTCAATGGGCCAGTCCTTTTTAATTTAAAAAACATGAAATACATACCTGAGGAGACAATTTCCTTAGGTGTGAGGACAGTCAGATATGAGATGTTCACTAGTAAATAAAAAACAATTACTGCAGGAATAGCAGTCATTACAGTTAAGGGGATATTTCTGCTGGGGTGTTTCATCTCCTCTGAAAAATAAAATTTAAAACAACAAATGAAGCAAGCAGTGTAGCTTCTGCAAGTGTTTTTCAGTGGTGAAACTGTGCAGAGTATGACAAGACTGATGCCAAAGTCCTGCCCCAATTCCTAATCATGGCTGCTAAATTCTCTGCTTGTGAAGTCCTACAGTGGTTCTCAAAGAGGTTAATATCAAAGATTCTTAAACAATATTTTTTTTACTTAGCTATTTTTAACTATTTTGGAAGGAGGGCTGAATGAAGAACTGAATGATTCACAAAATGACAAAAGGAGTGATCATTTCCCTTTGATTTGATTAATCACATATTTTACTTACATTAGAAAAGTGATTTGCTAGAAAATTTTCAAGTAGTCTTACTTGAAAATCATTAGCTTAAACATGAAACTCTTAAGTCACATTATTTATTCTTATGTCACCTCATGAATCCTGATCTGAAACTTACTGAGCATATTTGCCTATTCCTACTCAAAACCTTTCTCTTTGCTCTTGTATCAGAAGTAACAGAAAAGACTGAAGGTACAGACATAAGAGCAATAATGCAATGGCTTTAAAGGGAGGCCATTCCCAGATGGATTCTGATGATTATTATCTTTTCCAGGGCAAAGATGGTGTAGGAAAACTGTTTTGTGCTAAGCCTGATAGCTTAGAACTACTCTTACCAAACAAGAAAAAAGCCAAATTTTGCAGGAGTATAACTCAGGCACTGGCACACATTCCTGGGCATGTCATAGTCCCAGCAAAAGATGGAGCTGGTTTCCAGAAGTTTAATCTCAATCACCATCATCTCAATCAAAAAGGTTTTTTTTCATTTCTTTCACTCCTTCCTCTTGTTCCCTCACCACTTCCCACTTTCCTCAGTATTTACAGACAATTTCCTGAGTATTACCAGCAAATAACTGATAAGATGGAAGAAGTGAATAAGCTGCAAATGTGCAGCTTATCTAAACTCTTTTTAGGAGACAGAAATCTGTTTCCTCCTTCACATTTGATTTCTATCTTCTGCTCAGGACATCAGCCTTGAGCCATGATCCCTGTACTGACTGTAGTGCACAGAGACAAGACTGAAGGACCACAATAGTGGAATTTAGATACTATCAGAGAATTTGGGATTTCAGATATAACAAATACACTTAGTAATTTTGAGCTCGGAAGAGGATAATCACCAAAATTGCCAATTTAAATTTATCTTTCCATTTGTTTTGTTGCTTATCACAGTCTTGCCAGCCAGCTGGCACCTGATCCATCAGCTGAAGCTCACAGAAATGAAGTTATTGTTGAAGCGTAGGCAACTCAGTTCAGAACTATCGCATAGGTTACATCTGTCTAAACAGCTGTGCTGCCCAGTGTATGGCATTTATTAGTACTGCTAACTGATCAGAATAAATCAGTATTTTACCAGAAGTCTTGTATTTTCCTAGGCTTACAAAGCCAAGTGCTTGCCTTTAAAGAATCCCTAAGGTTTCAAAACCATACTTTCCTGATTTATATCTTTTTTTTTTTGCAGCCTATTTTTAAAGCTGAAGTACCTGGATTATAAAGACAACAGTCAGGTTTTTAAACATTAACCAAATTTTCACACTATCTTCACCACTGAACTTTGTGGTATGCATTTACACATTCCGTTTATTTAATATTTTACATGACAGAGGTCAATGGATACAAATGGTTAAAGATGTAACAGCAATATTCATGTGCTTAAAATATAATTTCATGAATCTGATGATACTATAAAAATCTATTGATTTAACTTGTGATGTGAATACCTAACATTATGAACATCATCTCTGTAGCTTTCATGAAAAAATGCTCATTTATTGCTGCCACATGTCAGCAGACACAGAATAGGGAAGTAAATAGATATTCAGAAACCTTTTGAATGTTAAAATTGAGTACAAATTCTACGAAAAAGAATTCAGACCTCTCTTTACCGTCTATTAGACTTCACTCTCTTCCACAGACCTCTCTTTACCTTCTATTAGACTCCAAAAGTCTATTTTCCCAGGAAAATATATCCCATAGAATTACTATATTCGAACAAAACTCAAAATTAATTTGACCATGTTCAAACCAGATGCATAATCTCAGATAAGGCAGAGATAACCTCAGATAAGGCAGAGATATTTAAACAGAAATTATCAATGCACACATAGTTTGGCATGGATAACTTGATACTTTCCTAAAAATACACTGGCATGGACACTGAGGAAGGCAAAATGTAAATGTTTAAGGTATCAAAAATGCATGAGATTTAAAATTAACTATTATGATTTCTCTTGTACTTCCCTGAAAATGTCAAGTTGATTCTTCACAAAAAGCAGGAATTTTCCCTAGAGGGAAACAATGGCTCTTCTACCAGCCCCAACAAACATGTAAAATGAGAAGGACCCTGTGGTCTTGAAGCAGAGACAAGTTTTCCCAAAACAAGCTGAGGAACACAAGAATGAGAAGTGCAGAACTAAATCTAAAAAAGAGGAGAGGAATACCTGCCATGTAGTTGAGGGACCACCAGCCGCCGTACGCGTACAGCCCCTGGAAGAAGGCTTCGGCAACCTGTGAGGCGTTGGGGATCTCTGAGCCAAACATGTCCTCAAACCTGGCCAGACTCTCCTTTTGCCTGGTGATGAGGAGAACTATGCCACCAACAGCAATCACAGACAAGGCCATCATCTTCAGCAGAGTGAAAACTGCCTGCACCCATGCAGACATTTTGACGCTGAGGCCATTCAAAATCCCCAGGGACCAGAGAACGGCCAAGGCCAAGCACTTCTTCAGCACGTCTGGTGCAGGACAGACGCCATAGAAAGGCTGCGTGGCATATTCAGCAAACAGCAAGGCTCGAGCAGCATTTGATGCTGGCTTGGTGAACGTTGATGTCCAGATAAACACAAAGGCAGGTAGGGATCCAAGGCCTCTTTTAATATGGCTGTATTCTCCTCCAGAGAAGGGCAGAGCGGTCCCCAGCTCTGCATAGCAGAGAGCACCCATCAGAGAAACCAGCCCAGATGCGGTCCAGATCGTTAGTGCAACGCCAACATTGAGTAAGGAATGTTTTAACACCCCTGTGGGAGACACAAAGATCCCTGCTCCAACAATTGAGCCTATAATAAAACTTACCCCATCAAAATAACCTATATTTCTTTTGAGCTGCATCTTGGCTTTTCCTTTTCTTTGCACATCCTTGGGGTTATTGTTTTCTTCTTTTCCCATTTTTTCGTGGTTTTTTTCACAGCAGATTTCACTTTGTTGTTAGCAGTCTGTCATAGCCCTACTTGCTAGTGAAATGCTATGGGAAGCTTGGCTTAATCATTCAGAAAAGAGAGCATACTTTGGGTTTTGATGTCTCCTGTGTGAAGATAATTAACCAAATACTTCGAGAAACACTGGCAAATCATGTACATGTTGGTTTAATATGTACTTCGGAAATTATTAAAGTCTGCAGGTATTTTTAAAGAAAACAACATTAAAATGAATGCATGGCAAATGCTCATTTCTCAGATTATTTTCATCAACAGATTTCATTTTGTTTTATGTACTCTGTCTCATCTTAAGACACAACCACCAAGGTGAGTAAGTGTGACTTCTACATCAACTGGACAAGAGGAAGGATATGGCAACATGAGGAAAGAAATCAACCTTCCATATATTATTGACAGTGACATGGACATTAGATGAACAGCCTGGCACTATTTTTCCACCATCTATACAGAAAATGGACAGTGATAACCAATGATCACCAGTATGTTTTGCCAAAATCTCATCAGTCACTGGGTATATTGGAGCATGTTTATACTTCACTCAATAAATACTGCCCTAGAAAGAAAATTACCAGTTTTATTCCCAGTTTTTTTCTGAGCACACATTGTTAGACTAGTATTCAAGCATGTTCTAAGATGGCATTAATCTTTGGACACTGCTGTGAGGGAGGGAAAGAAGCTGTATCATAATTTTCATTTCTGCACGGGGGCTGTGGAACAGAAAGAGGAAGAATGGAAGTTCCCACCGGTGTGGCATGTGTCTTTTAAGGTGTGGCCGCTGATTTTTCTACATATTTATCAATCTGTTGTATATTTTGTCTTAGGAGCTTCTCTTCAATCAGATGTGGAGATAGTATAAACAACTTTTGTACAAAACATGCAATTTTTTTTTTTTAAAGATGTAGAGAAAAATTGTCAGAAAGAAGAAGAAAACGAACTGAAAAGAAGCTCAGCATGGACCTTAAGGGCTGTGTAAGTGCTCAAACTCGTAACTGCAAAGTTCTTACTTTTTGTCAGTCAAGTTGCAGAACCGGTTTTGTCCTGCAGGTCAAAGCTCAGCAGTGCAGTGAACAAAACTCATGCTTATATAGGGGCTAACTTGAAAGACACAGTGGTTCGCACCAGTCTTGAACAGCAGGATTTCCACTCAAATACAAAATAAATTCATCTGAAAATTAGTTTAGACAATATGCCATCATGTAAGAAACCTTTGGCTAAAACAGGCATGTGCACAGACTGTTCTTTTAATTGTTTCAATGACCTCAAGTGGGTTTCCTTCACCACACAGAAGCTTTGCAGCATGGCCAGTGACAGAATCAACAGCCCCAGAGCAGCTTCTAATCATAAGAAAATTCTTCCATTTTCTCCAAATGCAGTACTCACTAAATACTTCTACCTTACAGACTACAAAAATTGTAGTTCTACAAGAAGCACACCTCTACTTACTAAAACTTGCATACATTTTAAATTGCATTTATTAATTTCATAAATTGTAATATGTATTTAAAGTATGCATTTACCATGCATTATTAAAAGTCATAATAGTTAAAATATTAATTATCTAGTATTCATGATTGGGAAATTCAGCATGGCATATGTTTTACATGGTTAAAATAATTTCTTGTTTTATTTTCTGAGTCTCCTTCTCTGTGAATGCACACGTATTATTTGATATCCAGCAATCTTCCAACTGTGTATTCTGCCATGTACAGCTGGATTTGGATCACTATCTTAGAACAAATCAATGTTACACTCAATGAAATCTTAAAGTACAGATGGAACTGACTTTTTCACTAATCATCCTAGTGTATGATTTCTAAAACCAACAAGATTTCTAGTACAAAAAAAAAATAAAAAAATTGACAGAATCTCCCAAACAGCATCTTAATAAGATTTTTTTATTTATTTATTTCTGACAAAGATGCCTAATCTCAGAAAACCTCACTGACATCATCCCTTGGTGGCTGGGCACGGGATCAGGCTCCCCAGGAAGGTGGTCGCAGTTCCAGGCCTGGCAGAGTTGCACAGTGCTCCCAGGCCCAGGGTGCGACTCTTGGGGACGGCCGTCGATGATCCCTGTGTGTTCCTTCCGTCTCAGGATGTTCTGTGATTCTGTGAAATTCTTAACATCGGGTGAGCGCTAAAAAACACCAAAGCTTCCCGCGCGTCCCCTCGAGAAGAATGCAAACCGTCCGGTCTCTAAACCCGGCCTCTTCCTGGGTCCATGGCAGGAAGCGGCGGGANAGCGGAGCGCGGCGGCGGCGGGGCCGTGAGGCGCGGCCGTGAGGCGTGGCCGTGAGGCGTTTTGTCTCGGCCTAAGGCGGGCAGCGCTGCCGTGGGAGACGAGGGAGCATTGAAGCGAGATGCGGGCAGCGCGGGGGCCCGGCGGGATGGCGGGGATCCCCGGCGAGCTCAGCCTCATGGATAAGGGCGTTAAGAGGTGAGTGCGGACGGGCCGGGGAGAGGAGAGGCCGCGGCGTAGGGCCGAGCTGCCGGCTGACCGTGGGCTCCTCTCTCCGCAGCCTGAGGGATGTGTCCCTGAGCTCGGACCTGCACACGCTCAACGCCCACTGTAACCTCATCGCCAGGATCCAAGGGCTCGACCATCTCCGGAATCTGCAGCACTTGGATCTGTCATCAAACCAGATCCGCCGCATCGAGGGGCTCGGTTCCCTGGCTAAGCTGCGCACCCTGAGCTTGTCCTGCAACCTACTAACCAAAGTGGAGGGTTTGCAATGTTTACTTCTGTCCATTTAGCAAGTTAGGAAGGTTTTCTAAGAGTCGTCTTAAGGTTTACTTCTGGAATGTTTGCATTAAGGTCATACCGAGTTAGTATGCGTTAATATGCTAGCCAGTTTATAAAATAAATTTTAAGATGAGTATGTATAGTCTTCGTATGCCTTATCATAGCAAAATGCCATAATTTTGAAGGAAAACCTGATTTTATAATAGAATTGTAGATTAATGTCATAACTTATAGACCTTTAAAGGTTCACTTTGCAAGCATTGAATTCGATGAAAGCAGAGCATTCTTCTGAAAATTCTACTGTTTCTATTTTTTCCCCTCATTTTGTTTAGGACTGGAAAAACTCTTTAATTTAACTGTGCTGAACTTGTCGTATAATCACATACATGATCTCTCTGGTAAGTGATGTTGCCATGTGCTGTGCACTACCAAGCATTTGTCTCACTATAAATTTGAAAAACTTGACCAAGTGTATTTTGAGAAGTTTCTAGTGCTTCAAGCGCCAATTCACTGAATAATGCTAATACAGATAGCAATTGCTGCTCTTCTCAGCTTTAAAGTTTTTAACACCAAAGATTGTTCTAAACTAGAATTTAGTCTTATGTGTTTGGTGAGCCAAGCTTGTTCAGAAAGTAGTAGAGTAAATATTTCAGACTTACTACCAAAATATTCATGTATTTCATTTTTATAGAACAAAAGCTCAACTATACATAAGATATGGAAGTTCTCTTGTATACCTCTGTTGAAATGGTCAGTTGTTTTTACGATTTCAAATCAAATCAAGAGAACTTGTAATNAGGATGTTCTGTGATTCTGTGAAATTCTTAACATCGGGTGAGCGCTAAAAAACACCAAAGCTTCCCGCGCGTCCCCTCGAGAAGAATGCAAACCGTCCGGTCTCTAAACCCGGCCTCTTCCTGGGTCCATGGCAGGAAGCGGCGGGAACCGGCAGGAGAGCGGCAGGCAGCGGCAGGGAGCAGGTGGAGAGCGGCAGGGAGCGCAGCGGAGGCACGGGGCCCGTCCCCCGCGGGCTCCGGCAGCGCCGCCTCCCCGCGGCTGTGCCTGCCCGCGGCGGGAGCGGAGCGCGGCGGCGGCGGGGCCGTGAGGCG
>VZRH01000532.1:681827-703766 GCA_013397555.1 Urocynchramus pylzowi | reverse complement strand
TTTTCTAAGAGTCGTCTTAAGGTTTACTTCTGGAATGTTTGCATTAAGGTCATACCGAGTTAGTATGCGTTAATATGCTAGCCAGTTTATAAAATAAATTTTAAGATGAGTATGTATAGTCTTCGTATGCCTTATCATAGCAAAATGCCATAATTTTGAAGGAAAACCTGATTTTATAATAGAATTGTAGATTAATGTCATAACTTATAGACCTTTAAAGGTTCACTTTGCAAGCATTGAATTCGATGAAAGCAGAGCATTCTTCTGAAAATTCTACTGTTTCTATTTTTTCCCCTCATTTTGTTTAGGACTGGAAAAACTCTTTAATTTAACTGTGCTGAACTTGTCGTATAATCACATACATGATCTCTCTGGTAAGTGATGTTGCCATGTGCTGTGCACTACAAAGCATTTGTCTCACTATAAATTTGAAAAACTTGACCAAGTGTATTTTGAGAAGTTTCTAGTGCTTCAAGCGCCAATTCACTGAATAATGCTAATACAGATAGCAATTGCTGCTCTTCTCAGCTTTAAAGTTTTTAACACCAAAGATTGTTCTAAACTAGAATTTAGTCTTATGTGTTTGGTGAGCCAAGCTTGTTCAGAAAGTAGTAGAGTAAATATTTCAGACTTACTACCAAAATATTCATGTATTTCATTTTTATAGAACAAAAGCTCAACTATACATAAGATATGGAAGTTCTCTTGTATACCTCTGTTGAAATGGTCAGTTGTTTTTACGATTTCATGCTCAAATCAAGAGAACTTGTAATGGGAAACTAAAAGAATGTTGGTTACAATTTTGTTAATGAGCTTGTGTTACAAAATGAAACTTCAAGGAAAAGGTTTACTTTTACATGCCTTTTAACAGTCAGAGATTAATCTGTTTCTTTAAAGTTAGCTCACATAAGTAGCAAGTGTTGTACTTTGTGGTAGAGTGGCATGGGTAATTAACATGCAGACGAGGTTGTGGAGCAAGTGTTGTTCTCTCATTTCTAATTATGATATATTATTTACTGAATATTTTTCAACAAGATGCCATTTGTTCTAAACCCCTTAGTCTAGGACTATAGCAGAAGACATTACATTGTGGTTGTTTGCCTTTTTTCCTGAAATTTCCAGGATTTCGATCCCTTCATGGAACCAGACATAAGATCAGCCACATTGACCTTCACAGCAACTGTGTAAGCAATATGAATCACTTACTCCAGTGCACAAAGGGGCTGTGCTGTTTGACAAACCTCACGTTGGAAAGAAACGGAAAAACCAATCCAGTTTGTCACGTAGCAGGTATGGATCTGATCTTGCACAGATGATTTGTGCTCATTAGCTCAGTGATTTCCTTTAAGCTGTGAGCCGTTTTCTGAAGCTTGCAAATTCATTTGTAAACTGGCCAGCCTGCAGAAATCTAAATTCTGTCAAAATGAATTCATTTTCCATTTAAAAAAAATTTTTTTTCCCGACAGCATATTCTCAAAATTGTAAATTGTATGCTTTGATAAGGCTCAACGTTTTCAACATTTTCGCTTGTGAGTCCAGAGGAGGGCCACCAACATGATTAGAGGGATGGAGCACCTCTCCTGTGAGGAAAGGCTGAGAGAATTGGGATTGTTCATCCTGGAGAAGAGAAGGCTTCAGGGTGACCTAATTGTGTCTTTGCAGTACCTGAGAGGAGTCTAAAAGAAGGAAGGAGAGAGACTCTTTCCAAGGGCATGTAGTGAGAGGACAAGGAGGAATAGCTTCAAACTGGAGTAGGTTTAAATGAGATATTAGGAGAAAATTCTTTACTGTGAAGGGTGGTGAGGCACTGAAGCAGGTTGCCTGGAGTGGTTGTGGATACCCCATCCCTGGAAGTGTTCCAGGACAGGTTGGATGGGACTCTGAGCCACATGGTCTAGTGGAAGGACAGAAGTATTAATATTCTAAGCTGGAAAGGTGGAGAACTCAAAGAATGTGCATAGAGATAATGAACTTACAGACAGAGGGCAGGCACAGGAAATAGGCAGTCTGCTACTGATAGAGACTGCAAGAGAAAGATCAGTAACAGTTAGCTTTTCCTTCTTTTTCCCCTGCTTCGGTTAGCAGTGACAGACTCTAGGCTCCTCTGCAGTAATTAGCACTGTCATCCAAACAGATGTCAGGTGTTTGACTAGGCAGCTTGGAGACAAGTTGGAGAATGCATGAGGATACATCACTTTCAGTTGCATTTGAGCTTCTGGTTTGGGGGTAGGTTTTTCAGGCCATTAAAATGGTACACTCTAAGTTCAAACAAGTTAAATTGTAGCATTTTATATTGGTGTAGGGTTTTTTTATTTTTGTATGTAAGAGAGGAAAATCTCTTACGGAAGGTTGAAGTGGAGGATTGATGCTTTTGCAGGAGTTCCAAGTTAATTTCAAAGAGTAGGACAGTAGGAATTACAGCCATACAAAATAGCAATCATATCATGAGCATGCAATTGATACAGGTGTAATGTATGTACGGTAAAAAAGAAACATCAGGTGTTACTGAGGAAAGCCAAATAAGGTTTTAAGTAATGTTTTTAAATGCACTCATCATGTTTTACAAGCACATTCAGGCACTACAGAAACAGTAACAGGACTATTAAAGTTATGTGATTAACTTAGAAAATGCCACTAGTTTTCTTCTGCAAGTATTTATGTACCTCTTCATATCTATGGCTTAGGTGGCACTTTCAAAACTGCAGTGTTCAGCAGCCCAAATTCTAATAAATTAAAAATGCTAACTTCAGTGCTTTACAGTTTCATAATGCCTTATTTCATTCACTGACAAAGGATGAAGTTGTCTAAGCCCTTTCAGAACTTGCTTTTCCATTACTTTTGTGTGCCTTTCCACTTGGTACAATTGTTTGGGTGCAGTAGGCTGATGTTGAAAGGTTGTCTGTGCAATTGCAGTGTGCTGATGATGGCTGGGAAATCCCTGTGTAGATCAGGATTAGGCAAGCAGCTTCCAAGTGGATTTAATTTGTAATGTTCTCTGTTGAAAGCCTTGGGTGGGGAAAGGGGAGACAATTATAGATAACTCACTACTTTTTTTCTTACGTTAAAAATGCAGTGAATCATTTAAGATGATGAGGTACCTAAAATACACCAGGCATCTTCTTGGAAGGTTGATTTCAATTTAAATGTGATCTTTTTCTCAAGGTTATAGAGAAACTATTCTTCAGTCATTGCCCCAGCTAACAGCTCTAGATGGTAAAAATACTTCTGGTGAACCAGTGGACCTGGCAGAAGAAAACTATTCAGATTTGCAGTGTTTAGAAGACATTTTCGGCTCTTTGGTTTCATCTGGGTGCCCTTCCACCCGAGATCAGGTGCCGTAGTTTGTGTGTCTGATTTTAAAATTGACACATGCTGTTTTTATATTGCATGCAACTTATTAACGCTACAAGAGTTGTCTTTTCTTCTGACAGAGCAATGTTCCCTTACCGCTGGCGACACCACACATCGACCAGGCGCTGGCTCAGTTTCGGCAGCGTTCGAGGATACCAGTGCCAGGTGCCACCAGCTCCTCCACAGAGCTTGTCTCATCTTCTGAACCTGAGAATACCCAGCTTGATAAAATACAAAGTGAGATAAGGATTAAAAAAATAGAAGATCAGATTTTACAGATACTGCAGAAGGTGATTTTTTTTCTGTGATTGCACAGCAAGTTTTGTTCGTAAGATAAGGCATGCCTTTCTGATAATGAAAAATTTGCTGAATCAGACTCAGGCATTTCTACTGGTATGTATGGACTGACTGTGCTAATCTGTTTTTAACCATTTTGAGAAGCTGGAAATAAAATAAAAACAAGTCTTTAAAACTGAAGATTGCACTTTGTATCATGAATCATTCCATACAGAATTATGGAAAACCATAGTGTATGGGACTAGCAGAGCTGTCCAATCATGTTATATTAGAAAATTCTTTTTATGTTTTATTTTGTTTTTTGTATCCTGAAACCATTTCATCAATAAGTCAACTTGATCTGATATGCTTGTCACGTAATATAGTTTGTGTTGTTAACATACGTAACATAAGTTTGTCAGGTTTGCTTGGTACTGGTGTTTGCAAGACTTTTTTGGTTTTAAGTGCTGTGTTTGTTTTGCATTTTTCACCAACTGCCTAAGGATTTTACCAAACTTCAGATATTTCAAAAGGAAACAACTATATGTTCTCAAGCATCCTAGGTTTACTTTAGCTTTAAAACAACAAAATATTTCAGCAAGGAAGGAAGGGATTGTAAAAGTAAAAAGTTGGAAACAATTGTTTTATTTTTGTCCAAATTATTTTGTGTGAACTTTTTTAAAAATTGCACCTGAATAAGTGTTAACCAATCAGAAATTGTAAAATTTGTATCTAAAACTGTGATCTCTTCTTAGGTATCTGATAGTTCAAGACAGGAAGCTGCTCCAAGTGCTCTCAAAGCTAAGAGAGACACAGATCCAACTTCTGAGAGTGAAAATGAGAGTGGAAAAGAGAACAACAGAAAGGTCATGAAAGGAAGCAAGATCCCCACTTACTGTAAAACTGCCTTATCTACAAAAGGTCACGCAAGTCGTCTAAAGAAGAAAATAACTGACAGGTATCCTAGTGTTTACTATACAAAGCCAAAATGAATTAAACTGAATATTGTCAGCATTAACATAGTTTTAACTTGAAACATTTCACTGAAAGTGGTAGGTTGAGTAAATCAGGTCAGTTAATAGTGCCCTGAAAATGAGTAGCTACTGGGGCTTCATTCAGTTGTTTCTCTATATGAACTTTTTCTTTCTTCAAGTGAGAAGGAAATTGAACTGAAGATTCCAAAATAAACGCTTTCAAAATCCTAACAGCTTATATTTCCATCTTTATTTTAAATTGTGGTGGCAAAAGAATTCTCCACAGATGGAACTGAGTAATTAAAAAAGAAAAGATTCATGGTGTCAGAACAATGGTCAAGAACATATATCCTTGATGAAGCTGAGGATGCCATAGTGATTTGTTTGATTTATATAGTAAATATCAGAAGTGATGAGTAGAAGGCAATACAAATTGGAATGTATTTGTTCGGTCAGCCACTGCAGCTCTACAGCTACTCGACTCTTCTAAAATTATTTCATGTCTATGTGATCATGAGATGGTTTTAGGTGGCATCTACTAGTTGTATCTTTTTAGAACTGACTATTTGAATTTAGCTGTTCCTGTGGTCTGATTGCAAATTATTTTCTAAATAGTTTTGAACTCTCTAGTATTTAGCTAGATTTTTAAATTTCTTTAGATTTGTAATTTTTTTTTCATTTAAAAGTGCCTGAATCCACTGTGACTCTTTAAACTCTGCATATAGGGAAGAGAAAAAGAGTTCCTCAAAGTGTCCATGCTCCAATCAGAATGACTCTCATTTTAAAGTAGTGGGAAGAAAAGCTGAAATACTAACTGGAAGACAGAGCAATATGGAAAAAGTAGAAGAATGTAATTCAAATCCCATAGAGGAATCAACATACCGAGTAGGTTTTGCATCATTTCAAGTTAAATATATCTTCATCTGAAGCCAAACATATGTCTCCTGGTTAAACTAAAACTGGAGGTGAAAAAAAAAAAATTTATTTAGATATTATCAAAAGTAGTGGAGTTCCTGTAGTGTCAGCTGGGAGAGTATGTATTTTATTTCACTTTTATGGGAGTTTTTGGCCTGGTCACTTGCACTTTTTTCTGTCATCTATGAATTCCAGAAAGACAAAAAAGTTTTTGTTCTACAGTTGTAAATATTGTTTATCAAATGTTGTATCATCAAATATCAAATCAAATANTATTTCACTTTTATGGGAGTTTTTGGCCTGGTCACTTGCACTTTTTTCTGTCATCTATGAATTCCAGAAAGACAAAAAAGTTTTTGTTATACAGTTGTAAATATTGTTTGTCATCTTTGGCTATGGTTGAATGTTTCCTAATAAGTTGATGCTTATCACATTCTTGCTAAGGCACTGATTCAAGAACTGGATCAGGAGAAAGAAAGGAGGTGGAAAGCAGAGCAAGCAGAGAAGAGATTATTAGAGCATGTCAGTGAGCTACAAAAGCATGCAAAAGAAGAAAAGAATATTCAGAGTATGGCTGTATTCACTAGAGACAGGTAGGGAAACAATGCTATAGTCCAAGAGTTTGTTACGATTTTTTTTTTTTAGTTTCCAATAATTCATTTTGTAGGCTTAAGAAACAAGGACAGCTTTAAACAATATACTTGGAAAATAAGGCATCAAGAAGTAGTGCTAGAATTTCTCTTAGTATTACCTAGTGAAATTCCATTTTGCAGCTTTCTTCCTGTTCTTGTCACAGAACAGTATCAGTGTGCCACTTTCCTCCATTTCTAGCCATTACTTTCCAAACAATCTGTATCATATCTATATATAGTTAGAAAAGGTGACCCCTGATTCGGGAACAATGATGAGCATCTCAAAGATATCAGAAGGCTAATCAATTACTTTATTATACTATCTTATTCTATACTATATTACACTACATCTTAACTGAACAAGAACTAGAACTAACTCTAATTAACTGATCAAAATCTCGTGACTGTCTCCTAACCAAACAGTCTGACTCCCTTGGCCCTGATAGGCCAAGGAAACAAAACACCATCACTTTGGGTAAACAATCTCCACATTGCATTCTACTTTGGCACAACACAGGAACAACAAATGAGATAAGAATTGTTTTGATCATTCTGTTCTCTGCTTCTCTCAGGTTCAGAGAATGTGAATCCCACATCTATAAGTTATAACTTCAAGAGCTTCAGTTCAAGCTCTAGTAGCTGTCCCATATCATACTTCTGCCTTCTGTGTCCCAGTCTTCTTTCCACATACACCTAGAGCGTTCTTTGCTTTTTTCTGCACAGCACATTAGAGCAAAAATGTTTCTGGCAGGCTAGAGTTGGCCCATAGGCAATGTATGGTGCAGGGCAGGCCTAGCACATCTTCAGAGAGGTGGTTGTCACCATCCTTGTGTGTTCTGAGCAGCAGCCTTTTTTAAAAAAGATCTCCTTATTTTTGGAGATGTCTGCTCCATTTGTCTTTTTCTTAACTGCATTTTATTTATCAAAGCTGCATTTTCTTTCTTTTAGGAAAAACTAAGCCACGTGCTTCCTTACCATCTATGACTGACTGAATATTTTCCCTTTTTGTTCTACGTTCACTTCTAACCTTTATTTGATACCCATCTACATTTATACCATCTTCTATAAGAGGCTTATTGTGTTCCTGTAAAGCAAAGTAATACTGGAATGCCATTTCCTAAAAGATATATCTGTGAGGTTGTCTCCATCTTAGGTTTTTTAAAATGAATCTCCATATAGTAATGCTACACATGACTTAATTAATAGTTTATGTCTCTTTAAAAAGTTTTATATGACAGTGCTATAAATAGTAAAACGCAGTAAAAAACAAGATATGTTGCTATAACAGCTACTAATGCCTTTTTCTCAATGTATTTGGCATGAAACTTATAAGTAAAATGTTTATAATACAACTTTATTGCGCTTATTCTCAGGTTAAAGGAATTGATATTGAAAGAGAGAGATGCCAAAGCAAGACTGCAAGCAGATGTCCAACAGTTGAAAGGTGAAACTGAAAGGCTTACTAATGAGCTAAATCTGGCAAGAAATAAAGAAGCAGAATATCAGAGGGCCATGCGAGCTTTAGAAGAAACACTGTCCAACATAGAGACACAGAGATTGCAGCAGCGAGCAGCAGAGGTAAGTATTTTTCATGAGTAAATAATGCAATGGCAACAGGGTGGCTACCATAGTCATGAACACAAATAAATACTAGATTTTACCAACATTTAATCTGAGTTTTCCACAATAAAACCTGGGGCTTTTTTTCTGCATAGTAGTTATTAATAACAGGTATCCATTTTAATTGTCAATTAATGTATTTTATAAATGGTGGCCTTAAGATAAAGGAGAACAAGTCCTATGTACTTAACACTGAGAGTTGATATTTTCTGAAAACACAGAGTGATAAAGACAAGTTTTTAAAGTTGCTAAAATAGACATCTTACTACTGGGATGGAAATCTGGTGTTTCTGTTTGTTTCTCTGGTCTAAAGAATTAGATGCTTTTAATTGCAACCAGAACAAAGCAGTAATTGCTGAGAACATTAAAGATTCTGGTTGGTTTGTGTGATGTTTTGTATTTGTTTGTTTGGGGTTTTTTGGTTTTGTTTTAACAGCTGGAGAAGATAATGATGATTTTGTAGTCAGAGGCACTTTGTTGAGTATACAAATATCAAGATGCTGGACCAGATACTGCCACTATTTCTTTCTGAGAAATTAATTGCTGAATTTTCAGTGTCCTCCAATATCTACTCCTTTTGTTTGTTTTATTCCTATGTTAGTCCATTCCTGTGTCACTGAACTTAGAGAAAATGAACCTTAACACATCTATTCTGAAAAGTCTTTGAACTGATAGTGTGGTGCTCTAGGAAGTGTTGTTGTTCAGATTCCCTGAAAGGAATGAAAATCAGGGACTGTCTTGACAAACCCATCCAAGACACCCTCTACTTTAGGCTCCTAATTGGGACTTGAGTGGCTCTTCCATTTCTTCCTTAGCTATAGATACCCCGGAGCTATTATGGAATCTAGAAGAGACCTTCAGTTTAGATCAAGTATCTGCCTGTCAGTTTGAAAAGTACTAAATTTAGTGATTTGGAGAACAGGAGAGTGGGATTTGCATATGTGTGTGTGGTTTTTTCTATCATATAAGAATGAAAACACCTTGCAGATGTATGAGGCTTTTATTTTTCCTTCGATGAGTTTGCAGAAATAAGTAATCTATTTTTTTATCAGGAACATTTTTTTTATTAAGGGAAGGTCTTTGATCCTGTCTTTAAGATCCTGTAGCAGATACTCCTTAATAATTATGTTTCAAAGAATAATCATGATGCTCTTGAAACTAAATCCTCTTTTTGAATGCTCAGATTTAATATACCTTTGGCCTATTTTACCAATTCCAAGATTAAGAAATTCTAGAGTATTTCATAGAGCTTTCTCATTGTACATCCTGGCAATTACTTTCAGTGGTAAATTATAGTTACTCCACGTAGCTACCACTATTTAAGGCCTTCAGTCAGCATTACTAGATGACTTCTTGAAGGGATTCAAGATGACTAAGTTTACTATGCATCTAAATGTGTACTCTATTCCCTTGTTCTTCCTTGACCTTTTTGTCAAAATGTGTTCTTGCTTGACATTTTTAAGTGCTTCAGTTTGGGAGAGAAGTGCTTCACTTTTTCCACAGAACAAAGGAATACAGTGTGATGTGCCTAAAAGTTACTCATCAAACTATTCATGAAAAGGCTTAACATGTAGAACATAAAAACTTAGCCTTCTGAAGAGTCCTGATTTTGAATTACCATTTAATGAGTAATCAAAATCTTTTTTATAACTTTTTTCATGTCTTTTTTCTTCATGTTGAATCAGAAAAGAGTTTTGTATTTAAAAGGCTTAAGTCTATAAAATGGAATTATTCATAAAATCTTGCATTGAATGGAAAAAGTGGAGTATGCCATCTGGTGTTTATACTGATTCTACATTTTTTGTAAAATCATCAGAAAGCAGCTCTGTTCAGCAGCTCTAAGCTGTACAAATCAGAAAGATGGAGGTTTTTACAAAAGTGGAGTGTTAAAAAAAATGAAGTTAACGTTGAAAACATCTAAAAATGTTATGTTTGAAACTAATAGAAGTATTGCAATAAAAGAGTTTTTAATTGCAGAAATTGTTCTGCCATTGCATTTCTTCCATTTCGGCAGGACACCTTGAAGTTATTTACAAATTAAGTAAATGCCCTTGGTTCTTTATCAAGGTTGCTTTTTGAGTTGTAGGAAGTTAAGACTTTATTTTAAACATCTTG
Organism: Urocynchramus pylzowi; assembly: GCA_013397555.1. Lineage (NCBI taxonomy): Eukaryota > Metazoa > Chordata > Aves > Passeriformes > Fringillidae > Urocynchramus > Urocynchramus pylzowi. The sequence goes on along the minus strand of VZRH01000532.1, from coordinate 693,883 downwards.
TCTTAAATTTCTTCAGGTCTTAAAATATATTAAGAAAAAGCCAAACAAAAAAACCCAAACAAAAAGCTCTTAGAAAGCACCTTCCTTTGTGTTCTAGTATAAAGCATGATGATTAAGTTACAGTTATAAGAAAATCTTGCTCTTGTCTTTATGACACAGATGAAACAGGTGCAAGAAGCAGAACTTAGAGCATCAGCAAATGAAAGAGAAGTACAGTTACTTCGAATATCCGTCCGACAACAGAAGGAGAAGGTAAAACAGCTACATGAGCTTCTTGTATTAAGAGAGCAAGAGCAAAGGTATGGCGTCGTTATTTTCTTTTCACAAGTTAATAGAGATGCTTGTGTTGCCAACATGTTTTTTTGAAATGTGTTCTAAAGTACAGGTCTGTTTTTGTTCAGGTTTGGTTTGCTTTGGGTTTTTTTGATTAGTGGGGGAGATGGTCTTTGAAAAAACAGAGATGTCTTCCTACACATTTTCTTGCTCTTATATTTAAGAATATCTTGTATTTTCCAGACTCATAAGTTCGTGTAGGCAACTTCCAGCCTTTCATATGAAAGGTTCTTCTCTTATAATATGGCCGAATTCTTTATTTTAAATACTTGATCTGTAATCCAGGAATAATCAGATAAAAATAAAATCATATTTGCATTAGTGACTGAAGAGATGCATATGCTACAATAAGGCAAAGCGTTCTGCAGCCTCTGCAGAACCTTGCTTGTTGGGTGGAGTGTGAGTTACTTGCCTGGCTGTTTTCCTCTGTGAAAATTTCCCTTTTTTGGAGAATACTTGAGGCTAAGTTCTGTGGTGTTCAGCTAGTACAATCAAATATGTGTTCAAACTATATCAAGAATACCATGAGGTATAGTATTATATAAGGAAGATTATTAATAAAATAAGCTGGTGACATTTTCCAAATTGTACAAGGGAAAATGTATTCAGATACCAAGAAAATTGCAGGTTTAGATGGGAAGAATCTTACAATTTTGTTTTGAGAACTTTGAACAATCACCTCATAAAGCTCCAAAAGATATAACGTGAAGGATAGTGGATTTTTTTTTTTTTTTGCTTTGAATTAGATTAACAGAGTTGTGTGGAAGTAGAGGGCACATTTGCTTCAACATTGTCTTCTTAGGTTCCTGTTGCTGCTGTTTTTCAGGTTTTGGGTCTGAGTGAATAGCAGCCGTTGTTGTGTGAGGGTGAAGGGAATGACTGACTGCAGAAGAGGGTGTCTGGCTGTACAGGGCTTTTCTCTGATTACAATGTCATGTCCAGATGTTTGTCAACAGCAAAGCAAACAGGTGTTTAATCACAGCAAAAGCACAATTGAATAATTTCTACAAACATTTGAATTAAAAAGTAAGGATATTCCTTTAGGTGTTTTTAACAATAGTCAACAGAATTTTCCTCCTATTAGGGCCATTGTCAGAGAAGACTGAAGGCTGTCTGTTAGATGAAGGAATTTATCCCATTTATTATGTAATTCATTATCCTTGTTCAGTAAGACCAAGGAAATGAATTAAAACAGCATTGTGAGATCCTGCAGTTCATGTCTTAAGTGTATTCTTGGTAATTTCAGGAAAGAACTTGGAACCCGAGTTGCTTTAAATGGGCCTGAATTTCAAGACGCTTTGTCAAAAGAAGTGGCTAAAGAGGAGCAGAGGCATGACCAGCATGTTAGAGAATTGCAGGAGAAAATTAACATGTCAAACCAGAAGTACAGAGAGTTAGAAGATGAATTTCGTTTAGCTTTAACTATCGAAGCAAAAAGGTTTAAAGAGGTAAGACTAAGAACATGTCATCTCACACTAGGTGGGGCTGTAGTTCTCTTAAATGTGTTGGGTTTGGCAGGACATTCTGGGTGTGGTTTTTTGGTGTTTTGTTGGGTTGGTTTTTCATCCCTATGATCTTTGCTCCGAGGATTCATGCAAGAATCCTGGTGGAAAGGTTTGAAATATCAGTGATTAGAACAATGACAGCAAATGCCAAATCAGCATTCAAAAACCCCAGCATTTTTGTTCATATGTAGAACTTAATCAGAAGAAATTTTAAAAATCCCTTCTGTCTGATGTTATTAATTTCTTTTAAAATATGTTGACCTTCAATTAGTATATATCCAATTACAGTGAAATCTCTTTATTGGTTTGCGTTTTGATAAGATTATTGTTAAATATATATACACAAGTGTATTTAGTAATATAGTTCCTTATTGTGTAAATTTTCAAAATTGAATTTTGGATATATATTTTGAAATTCAAATTCAAAACCTGCTTGCTAAATTCCTTAAGGAATTTATTTCTGTGGCTACTATTTAAATTTTTTGTAAGTTAAATAAAATATTAAATTCTTCACCTTAAACTTGGTTCTCTTTGTTTTAAATAAGTTTTAAATAGATGGGAGAAGAGGGGAAAAACATGGGTTTTGCCCTTCAAATCCTTCTGTTGCAAGAAAAAAAGGCTTGAATTAATTTTATCCTCCTTTTGCAATTTTAATGTCAATTTTATAATGAGATTAAATCAAGGCATTATTTTTAGCTCCCAAGTATGGTTTTTCTGCTCTGCTTCCAATCCACCCATGATTTTTTTTTCTGTGTGTGGTTTTTGGGGTTTTTTTTGTTTGTTGGGGTTTTTTGTTATGTTTTGTTGGGTTTGGGGTTTTTTTACAAATACTAAGTGGGGGTAGAACCAGTTTTTCAAGTTGCAGTTTCACAAACAAACCAGAAGAAAACTGGTTTCAGATATTCACTAATTTCCTATAAAGTTGATAAATTTCTGTATCTTCACTTGAAATTCAAATGCCAGTTATGTTTATATATGCACATTTTTTTCCAAATGTTAGCATTTTTCAAGTCTTGTCTTACAAAATTTTAGGTAAAACAGGAGTTTGAAAAAGCTTCTGCTGATCTAGTTGAACACAAACAAGCCCTGTTTGAGTTGGAACAAAGGGAAAAAGACATGGCAAGTCTGATCCAAGACCTGACAAATTTAGTGGAAGAACAGAAAGCAAAAATTGCAGAATTAACAAAATCAAACGAAGAAGCTACAGCAAACCTGAAGGTATTTGTTTCAAAACATTTCAACTATATAGATTATTTTTTGTGATGTTTCATCTATAAAAGTTAACAATTCCATACAAGCTTGATTAACTAAAAGACACAGGTTTCCTGTTGCACTAAAACCCAGTAGTGCACGTCAGCCTTTATTCTTGCATCTTGTACTTCTCTATTTCTCACAAACACTGCTCCCCATATAGAAAAATGTCGACTTACTCATGTTTTGGAAAGTGCACTCCTTGCCCTGTGAGCAGTAGCAGTTTGTATGGATCAGCTGATCAATCAAAACTACATTAATGGCCCTGACCCTTATAAATTCAAATAAACGGAACATGCTTCTGCACTGGTCACTTGTAGGAAGTAAAACTGTAATTGAACAAATAAAGCAGTGTAGTTATTAGCAGCTTAGTATCTCCTAGTTGTATTATATTAGAAGTATTATTCATTACCTACTGAGTGTCAGATTTTAATCTTAAATACTGTGGTCACAGTTGTTTTGTGGTAACATATTCTAGTACTATTTTCTTATCTGTAAATATTTTTTTTTTTATTTAAAGGGTGTAACTTTTGAATGGTTGTGTGATCCAGTGCAGCTTTGTGCTAAAACTTGGATGTACAGAATATGATTCTGCCAGTCAGTGATGCTTTTAAGAACAAAATTAAAAATATATATATTAAATAGCTGTAATCTGTAAAACAAAATGTAGCTTGGATAATTGAAGATACATATTTATCATTGGAAGTGAAAGTACATCCCAGCTTCTGTCTTCCTCTGATTCAGTTTTTAATATCTTTATCTTTTGCTTTTTTTGACTTGTGCATTTATAATTCTAACCAGGTTTTTATGATGACATTAATACTTCAGGGTGGGTATTTAGAAGTCAGCTTTACAGTTTTCTGGTATTGATGTCTATTTGAAGCAAACACTTGTGTTTCACAACTGCAATGAGATGCAGCTAGAGCCCTGAATGCAAGCAGAATATTTTTCAATTAACTTAATGTGGTGTACAAAGGATTACTTTCCTAACCCCTTAGTATTGGTTTGAATTTTTGCATATTGTTTTAAATGATCTTACTGTCTTTTCCCAATGTTTGTTCATACAGTGTCGAACTGGAGAACTTGAAACTGTGATTGAGGAGGACAAACAAAAGGCTGTTCAAGTTGAACTTCTGAAAAAGGAAAATGTAAAACTTATTTCCCAGCTGACAGCCCAGGAATCTGTGATTGATGGATTAAAAATGGAAAGAAAAATATGGGGGCAGGAGTTGGCAGAACAGGGTAAAATAGTGGGTTTTTTTCTTTTGCAGAAAAAATGGTGGTGTTCAATATCTTACATTTCAAATAAACACTCCAATTGAGTTTTAACAATGACAGGGTCCTTGGATGCCTTCCTGATCTTATCCAGTTGTAAAGATGATGTGCAAAAATAGATGTTCTGTGGCACATGGGCTGGTACAGGGTCTGTAACAGCAGTTGTGGGAGTCAGCTGTGAATAGAGTTTATCTGTTTTCTGAAAATGTGTAAATGCTGTGAAGTTGTACAAAGAACTTTTAAACATGAAACTAGAAAAACAAGGATCTGTAAGTAATGTTATGTAATGCTTCTTGTCTAGCAGGGAAATCTAATATGGAAATTTCAGTATATATCTTAAAAGAATGTTAAATGCTGGGAGAAAAAAAGTTTGGGCATTTTTCATTTATTGCTGTGATTCAGCACCACCTTGTGGTCTTTAGGGGCTTGTAAGAATTATTGTCAACTATTTTTTCAGAGACGTTTTCAAAAAGGATAAAACACAGACCTTCAGTTCTGCATTTCCTCTTTAAGTGTTGCCTACCCACAGATTAAATCCCTACAGTATTTCCAGTGGGCAAAAGAGTCCAACCTTTGGTTTGTAAGGTTCTTACCTTCGCCTCCCCCAGCCCAATCTCCCAACATTCCACATCTTGAAATCAATATCCTGTTTTGTCCAGGAGCTCATCTTGCACAAGATCGGGGGAAACTGGAGGCAAAAATTGAAGTTTTAACAAATGAGATTGATACGTTAAAAAAGCAAAAGGAACAGGACAGTGATACTATAAAAATTAAAAACAAAATAGTGGATGATCAGACAGAAACAATCAGGAGACTAAAAGAAGTAAGTGCCATATCTGACAATTTGCGTGCTTAACTTTCACTGTAAGTCTTAATTTTAGATGTCACAAAGCCTGTGATAAAAGCTGGGTCTGCACTTAGAGTTTTCCGACTCACAAATCACAACCAGGCTGTCAGTGGCAATTCATTTCACTGAGAGCAGAAGAGGGCTTTTTATTAAATAGATGCACAGTGATAACTACTTTGAATCTCTCATTGAACCATATTTATGTACAGACTTTCTTCTCTTTGCCTTGCTTCAGTTTATTCTTGATTATGATTTTGAGAGAGGTGAAACTAGGATAGCATAATTCTTATTGAGTGTTTAAAAGAAAAGGAAAACTAATTTTTAAAAGTTTGCTACACATTTATTTTACAACATAAGTATTTTTTTATTTATTTTGTTCTTGTAAAATAGTATTTTGGCAGCAGAAGCAATATGTTTTGTCCCAATAATTCCATTTGTCTCATTTCCAGATTTAAAACTTTAGCTTAATAATCAGTTTTATAGCATGTTGTATCAGTCAAAGTTAGATGCATTAGTCATTGTTACACAGATTGTGAGCTCAGTGACTTACATATAAGTTGTTTATTCAACTCTTATGTAGAATAAGAGTTCAAAATAACTTTTTTCTTATCTTGCTTTCAACTTTAGATTTATGTTCTGATGACTTTTTTTTTTTAATTCAGACTTGTTTCAGATGAAGATTAAGTGAGTGACTATCACTTTACTAAGTGTTCTTCATACATTCAGAAGAGTAAACTTTTATGTTGTTCTCTGCTTTATTCCATCATAGACTAAACACATACTCTTAAGGGGTAACAATAAAGTTAAAGGAGTTTGTGTGTTCTAAAATGTTTATCTTCTAAAGGGCTTACAAGAAAAAGATAAACAAATCAAAAAACACCATGAAGAAAATCGGGAAGCTCAGAAATTTTTTCAAATACAGTTGGATGAAAAAGCTGCTGAATGTGAAAAGCTAATGAAAAAATTAGAAAGGCAAAATGAAAGAAAAGAGGAATTAAAGCAACTGCTAGAAGAAAAAGAAGTAGAACTTGATGACATTAAGAATGCACACAGGTGATACATACAAATCAAAATGATTCTTTGGGATCATTGTATGCAACACTGCTCTGAAGTTATTCTTGCTTGCTATTAAAACCCACAGAAATGAGGAAAAATGGAAGCATGAGAAACTTTTCTGCCTTCCTGAGAAGTGGTATTTACATTCATTGTAAATATGTGCATTTTATTTTCAGTGCACTGAAAAAGAGGTGGCAAGGTAAAGGAGAGCTATTAAGCCAGCTGGAGGTGCAGGTTAAACAAATGAAGGAGAACTTTGATTTCAAAGAGAAGAAGCTGATTGAAGAGAGAAATAAAAGTCTTCAAAGTCAAAGGTGAACACTTTAATAGTTTATTTTGTGACTACTCAGTTACTGTAGAGTTGCACTATTAATAACTGTGCAGAAATGCTCGATTATGTGGTGAAAGAATGTGTAATACCTTTTTAACTACTTGGTGAGCCCAGTTACAAACTGGGATAGAAGGAATTCTTGCTTTGGAGATGACTTACTTCATGGAATTGGCATTCAGTGGCAGCATTTGGCATCTGAACTTATTTCCATTTTCTTTGAAAATAACCTCATACAATTGGCCTCCTCCCATCAGTCCAACCTGCCCTGATCCCTTCTGTAGAGCCTTCCTGCCCTCCAGCAAATCAACACTCATGCCCAACTTTGTGTCTGTTAATCACTGTTTCAGTCTGTGCCAGACTGTTTCTAAATTACCTGTCATTCTTTTCCCATACAAACAGCAAGATTTTAAATTTATTTTCTTGTTCCTTTCACTGACAATTTCTTCAATCAATTAATAGTTAAATATGAGATGATACAGAAACAGCTACTCATAATCTGAAAAATTATTTCATATACTTCTGGAATGATGGAGAAGTTTGCTAAACAGATGATTTTTATTTTATTCTTTGACCCCCTTCTCATGTTTTTCTTCCTTTGTCCCAACTGTTGTTGATAAAATACCAGCTAGTTAATAAGACTGCATAAAAAGAAAAAAAACAGAACCACAACAAATCAACAACTAACAACAATAACAAAAAAGCCAAACAAACCAAACCACCTCAAATAGTCAATAATAATGGGGTTTGAAACTGTCAGAAGATCAATAGTGAAACTGAAATTTTAGTTCTAAATAATTCTGGTTTGTTTAAGAATTTTGTTGTAAATTAATTGTATAAAATTGCCTTGCATTTTGTTCCTTCATATTTAAGAATTATCCCTTATAAGCAGAATTTGCTTGGAGTTAAAGAAATGCTTCTTTACAGTGAAGGAGACACTTTTCTGTTTCTGTGAGACACAGGCTCACAGGCAGTCCACAGGATCACACATGTTTGAAAATAGGTGGAGTTCTTGTCCGTGTTGACATTAGCAAGCCCTAATCTTCATATCCTTTGCTAGTGATTAAATGCCTCTCCTTAGAGAACACCAGAGGTCCTAAACAGAGTGCATAAAGCTAGAAATTGTACTTAAGAAACAGGACACTTCTGATGCCAATATATAATTGCCTTCATTCTTAAGTTATTAAAACCTTATCAAAGGCAGAACTGGACAAAGCAAAATACTTCAGTTGTTTGCAGGACCGTGATTTTTTTCAATAATTTTTTTAGGATTGCTGTGGAAAAGCTTCATAAAATGGATAATGCCTTCAGAAAACAACTTGAGTCAGTGTTGGCTGCACATCAGGAAGAACTCTTGCACCTGGAAAATGAAAAGGAAAAACAAATTGAAGCCGCAAATGAAAAAGTAATTTTAATACTCAATTTATACATTTATTGTATTTGCATTTTTATTCTACAGCTGCTACAAGAGTGGTGCTTGGAAGTCTCCTGTTTGAATCTATCAGGCTTACTGGATGGAAACAGTCCTGGTTCATTACTCTATCTTTGCACAGCAAGAAAATCTCTAGATTTGTGCCATTGTAATGTTTTATATTCAAGCACAGGAAAGCTCCAGGCTGTGCAGCTATTATGAATCAATAGCTAAACATTTCCTTATCCATACAGGCAGGAGTAATGATGACTATGCCAGATAATCCATTTAACTGACCTATGCCAACCGTAACTGTTACTGTTTCTGTCATCAGCTGCATTCTTCCTTAACATGACAACTGGTGCTTTTTTTCCTGAATAAGTTTTCTGCATTGATACAGTACTTGCTACCTCCTAGCAGATTAATACATTTTTTTAAAGAAAAAATTCTGCTTCTGCATCCAGTATCATGAGTAATGCATTGCATATTCAAACATAAGCATATAATTCTTGCATTGCTTATCAGTGTTAAAAATTGCCAAGATTATATGGGTTTAGGTGTATTAAGAAAAACAAGAATTCAACTTCATCTCTGTGTGCTCTTTCAGGTCTACTCTGTTGAAGAAGAAATGCGGGAGCTTCTGCAAGAAATGGCAAACAATAAAAAAGCCATGGAAAATAAAATACGACGACTTACACATGCACTGAATGATATTCAACAAGACTTTGAAGATTAATAATATTTGTACTAAAAATGTATATTACACAAAGAGTTTCATCTACTACAATGCACTTTTCCTTGTTTTCTAGAGAATTAAGTCTTTGTTGTATCTTTTGACAGTTCAAGGAGCAGACAAATGTTTTTACATTATTTTCATAATAAATTGTTGTTTCTAACCTTTGTTTATTTTTAACTGCTCTCAAAATGGGTCAAAACATGTATAAATGAAAAGCATCATATGAAATTAGGCATTAGCATGTTTAATAAGAGAAAAGGAAGTTGGAAAGTTCTAAGCCAAAAGTTTGAAGCTTTGCTTCAGTGAGGTAAAGATTCTTGTAATGAGAGAACCAAGAATGTTTAATCACAGAAGGGCTTGTTTTGAAAGGGACCTTAAAGATCATCCAGTTCCAACATCCCTGTCATGAGCAGGGACACCTTCCACTAGACCAGGTTGCTCAGAGCCCCATCCTACCTGGCCTTGAATACTTCCAGAGATGGGACATTCACAACCTTTTTGGACAATGTGTTCCAGTGCCTCACGACCGACCCTCACAGTAAGGAATTTTTTCCTATCAGCTAATCTAAACCTACTGTCTTTCAGTTTAAAACCATTCTACATTGTCCTGTCACAACATGCCCTTGTAAATAGACTCTCTCCATCTTTGTACCTGAAAACAGGTTTAATCTGCCACTGTTGGAGAATGTGCAACTCCTGCAACTTATAGTGGCTTTTTTGGCAGTGTAGTTGGGTTTTCTCCACAGCAATAGGCTCCCTGCCAGGCTTTTGAAATAGAGGAGATAATGACCTAAGAGCTTCTTACGGAAGCAAAACATAACAGTACTCAGGTGTTTACTTCATTTGCTTGTTCTCAGAAGATCCTAAACTGTTACTGAACTCCTCTGAAGCATTTTCATGCTGCTGAAGTAAAGGGAGCCGTGAGCAGTAAAATCACGGGGACACGCTGGCACACCAGGTGGGGCTATTTCCACTCCCCCTGCACCTCGCAGGAGCTGCAGTCCCTACGCCGACTTTACCATTAGTTGTTCAGATCCCAGGCTTTAGCACATTGGCACAGTGTAACTGATGGTGCATTCTGGTGCCCAGCAGTCCTTTAAAAGTACTTTATTTAGTGGTAGTAAAAAGCCCTGGCCTTTGGGTAACTGTGTGAGGCCTGCTGGGTTTGTTATCAAATTGTTAATGAAAGCTTGTTGTGTGAACCAGAGGTTGATACCAGTTGCTTCTTGTAATGAGGTGCAGCTTAAGGGATGACAAAGGCCTTGAAAACATGGACAGAAGTTAAAAACAGAGGCCATGGCAGTGAAAACAAAATCCTGATTATCAGTGACAAGTCTTTAAGAAAGCACAACCTTGAAATCTGGGAACAAACTCTTTGTTTTAAAAATGGAAGTAGCAGTAGCAAAGCAAAATTTAAAAAAAAAAAAAAAAAAAAAAAAAAAAAAAAANGAGAAGAAAAAAAACAAAAATTAAAAAAAAAAAAAAAAAAAAAAAAAAAAGCAGCAGCCCAACAGCTGAACGAGGCACCCACTCTGCTTTGCACAGGGAAGGTGTGTAGGGCTGGGAATTGTCTAGAGATTGCACCGTCTTAGAAAAGGGTAAAATTCCAAATTTGTGGAGGGGACAGAAAGCAGACACCTGCTTCAGCTCTAACTCCCTGCATGGAGATCCCACACCTGACCCATGAAAAGACCAGGAGTGACCCATCAGCAATAATGAGGTGTCTGCACTGTGCTACTCTCAGGTAAGGTAGGAGAGAGCTGTTAACAACTGTTTGATTGGAATCTGTGCCATTGGTTCATAATATGTAAAAATTAAGAAATATTGGTAATGGTTAGCAGGGTGTAAGAACAAACTCTATCAGTTTTCTAAAGGCAGAAGACATTTCTTACTCTTGTGCTCTATATACTCCATCCACAGTATGTGAGGGAAATGCTCACCTGGGAAGCTGTTCAATAGTGCTTTCATGGATATCATTGATGCAGAAAACATGCACCACGTCAGTGCGCTTTTCTGGCATGTTGATCAAGTGTTTCCTGGGACACTTACTTTTTCTTTGCTTGTTATTTGACCTAGCAACACTTTGGGTGAAGTAATTGAATGCCTGGAATACACCAGGAAGTTAAAAGAACTTATTCTTACCCTGATTCAATTTCTTAATATCTTGAGATTTAACTCCAAAATTGTTGTTCTGAAACTTTCTGATTTCATCATAGGGAGTTGTTAACATTTTTAACATGAATTCTTTCTATTCCTTGCTTTTGGCTCAGGAATTTCGTATTACAGTACTTGAGAACATGAATGTGTTAGTAGTGCTTAGAACATTTGTTTTTCTTGCAGATGACTCCATCTTCGGCATTGTTTCCCTCCTTATGCTTACATACCTTCCTTAGAGCTTTTTAATAAGTGCTTAAATGATTTTTACCTTCAAAATAATAAAACAATAAAGACATGGTACAGGTGAAAGCTGCACCGCATTTACCTATTCACAAGGATAAATTTCAACCCAGCATGACTGAAAGACATAACTTAATAAAATAAATAAATTAAATAAATTTAATTAAATAAAAATATAAGCAAAATATGAACACTGACCTTGTCAAATGCACGGCACGCTCTCATGCATTAATCATGACAATTTAAAATCAATTCCATTATTAGATTTTGTTTTCATTTCCCGACTAGACAATGACCTGTTTCAGTCAATAGTGAGTACGGAATCAAGAAATTCTTCGGTTCCTTGAGACCAGAGGGCTGTGGTTCCAGATCCGGAGTGTGTCACCATGCACATGCTGCCCCAAACACGCGACCGCCCGTGCAGGTGCAGCTCCTGCGTGCCGGGGCACACCCAGGCTCCCGGGCCCACGGCCGTGTGTGGTGGGTCGCTGAGGCTCTGCTCTTCTTTAACTGCATCCCCGGAGTTCTCACACAGCATGGACTTTAAAGCTTCTCTGCTTTTATTCGATAGCAACTGAGGGAAAGAGCTGGATCTGAGTTAAGGCCAAGTATATACGGATACCAGCGGAAGGGGCTGGGTAAGCATCCAAAATTCCCTGTGCTCCAGGCCAGATCATCAGTGTGTCTTGTGCCTGGCCTGGGGGGTGTGAGAACATCGTCTGCAATTAATCTAAGTGGTTTTATATCAAATGCAAACGGCGAAATGAGCGACAAGGAGCTATCGAGGCGGGGACAGGCAGGCTCGCATGGGGACACGTCTAGCCTACTCCAGGCCCGCACCACCCGTCATGGGGGCGCTGAGCGAGAGCCGCGAGCGGCCCGCGCCAGCCAAGTGCAATCCCTCCCTCGCAGGCAGC
>VZRH01000532.1:662023-681676 GCA_013397555.1 Urocynchramus pylzowi | reverse complement strand
CCGGCCGGGCACAGGGCCCGCCGCGCTGCAGCCGGGGCGGCGCAGCACGGGGCCCGGGCAGGGCCGCCCGCTCCCTCCTTCTTTCCTCCCTTCCTTTTTTCCCTGCCCCCCGCCCGGCGTGGGGGCCTCCCCCGGCCGCTGACGGGCTGCGGGTGCCCGGTGATGGCTGACAGCCGCCGCGGCTGGCTAAAAGACGCGTTTCGGCTCTTTATAAAGGGGTGTAAGGGACACCGTGTGTTAAGTTTAACTTACTGAGAGTGGTCTTATTTACTATGCCCTGTTCTGGGCTCCTCAGTACAAGATAGACAAGGTGCTCCTGGAGAGGGTCCAGCAGAGGGCTACAGACGTGGTGCGGGGTCTGGAGCATCTCTTACGAAAAGAGACTGCGGGAGCTGAGCCCGTTTAGTCTGAAAAGAAAACACTGAGAGCAGGTCTCAATAGTGTGTATATATATGTATATTTTACTGGTGCGTGCCAAGAGGATGGTGCTAGACTCTTTGGTAGTGCCCAATGACAGGACGAGGAGCAATGGCCATAAACTAAAGCACAGAAATTTCACCTCAACATGAGGAAGAACTTCTCTACGTTAAGGGTGACAGAGCACTGGAACAAACTGCCCAGGGAGGTCGTGGAGTCTCTATCTCTGGAGACACTCAGAACCCACTTGGATGAGTTTCTGTGCACCTGCTCAAGGAGACCCTGCCTTGGTGGGGAGTAAACTAAATGATTTCCAGAGGTCCCTTCCTGCCCTAACAATACTGTGATTTTTTTTACTGCCCTATGTTGCTCCCTGCACTGACTCAGTATATGGGCTGCTGTTTAAACCTGTCTCTTGCCCACCCTCCTCCTTTTAGCGAGAGAAAACTATGTTGAAAAATAGACCATGGCCGCCTTATGTTTTCTATTATGTGTGAATGAAAGAAGCTGAATTGGCATAGGAGTGACAAACGATTGTCACCCAGCTGTCCAGCCAGCCTGCTGCCTCCACGGCATGCGTTGGGCTGCAGCGTCTGGAGCCTCTCCAGTGATGCCCTGGGACCAGCCCACGCAGGTGGGGTCCTGCTGCCAGGAGGTCACGGTGTTGCAGGAGGGATCTGTGCCTCTGTGTCCTGCCAGTTCCTGCAGCGTGCTGCTGCACATGGGGCTCGGGCCCTCTGGGCTGTTGGGTGTGCAGTGCATTGAGGCAAAGGTGTGTTAACCTAAATGGTTAAGGTTGTCAGTGAATAACAGCTGAGTTGTTCAGCAAAGTGCAGCAAGAGGCTGGATTGGTGCTCTGCTTGAAGTCCTTTCTGGAAAACTGACCTATTTTTTTATTACTATTAATGGGCCCCAGGAGGTAAATGGTGTTCTCAGAGTATTTTTTATGCATCCCTGTTCAGAGCACATGCACTTTGATGATGTTACTCTGGTTAATGAAACTTCAGGGTGAATAGGGAAGGACACTGGTAGGTTTTATATTCCTCGTTTAGTTATGCTGTGGTCTGGACAAGTTGATGAGCTCCTTAGTATTAGTTGCCTCTTTATCTAGCAAAACAGAATGAAGATGTCTAGCTCTTTGGGGTTGTTGTGCAGCTTCCTTTAGTGTCTGTCACGTCCTGAGAGATGTTCCAGGTCAATCTGAGAAGCAGAGCATACTCATTTTGAAAGACATCAGGCCCAAAAGCTTGGCTTTAAGTGCCCAAGAGGATTGACTTGAACAATAAAGCTGGGCTGTGTAGTGGGATGGAGCACTGCTTCTTGTTCTCTTTAGTGAGAAAGGTACCTACTCAGAGGGAATGAAAGGGTTGATAGCCACAGAAGGGTTAAGTGGGCATTGCAGCCAATCTCAGGCATTTCTGCTCAAGACCTATTGAAGACTGGTTACTGAATTACAGGTTACAATTTGTTGAAAGTAAATACTAACTGCAGTGCATAAACTGTTGGTACTTTCATAAGCAGTGAGTCTGAACATACATTTCTGAAACTGGTTTTCTCCTAACTAAGCCATAATATCTAAGGAAAAATGAAGACCAGTTTGTGTTAAGCCAGTGTGCTCAGCAAACTGAAGAACAGGACAGCCTTGAAATGGAACACAGCATTCCAAAAAATGATTTGTGCAGTGAGCACCTTTAAGTGTCTCCCTGCTGGCTGGTATTGACTGTCTGATGTGCTGCTGATTGGTATTTCTGTAGTAAAACCAGCACTAGAAAGAAAATAAAATTTGAAAACAGGTGGATTTCCAGCTTTGTAATTTAGCAATTGAGAAGGAAAATCTGTTCTATGGGACATTTTCTGATGATCTTTAATACCTTTATAATTATAGTTTAGCAGGGCGTTAGAGGAAGGTGTGAAAATGTTTTAGTGCTGGACACTGGTAACATCTGAGAAATTGTGGAAATGGAAGTGAGAGTTTTCTTCACTTGAAATTTGAATTTTGTATTTACTTTAAAATCAAAAAGCAGTTCTAAAATAATGATAGACTTGTCATGGAATAGCCCTATATAAAGAAATCTAGTTATGGAATTAAGTTTAAAACACTAAGGGATGATATAGAAGGGAAAGAAAACTAAATTTCTGTCTGCAGCAACCCATGAATTGCAAGGAAGAGAGACAAAGAACAAGATGAATGAATAAGGGATAAACCACCTGAATGGATGCTGTTCATAGTGTACAATACTTGTGCCCTAATTTCTTAAGTGGGCTTCATTTCTAGCAGAATACCATCCCTGCTCTAATGATGGTTAAGTAGTGTTTCTGATCATCAGTGCAAAACATGAGCTATTCTAAAATCTACTTGTTTTAGAAGTGTACTGGTCAGGGGCAAATAACTGCCTTACACTTGCTGTATTCCACAGAAGAAGAAAGAGCCTGTCTATTAGATTTTACATTCCCTTAGTGATGTAGCAATGACATTCAGTACTTTTACATGCAATTTGGCAAGAGTGCCATTCAATTTAAAACTCACCAAACTGTTGACAGCCCTCTTGGGTTGAAAATGTTGTCATGTGGTACAGGCAGAGTTCAGAAGATGCAGGACCTCCTTCCTTTGACAGACACATGGAGAGAGCAAGCAGGCAGTGCTGGCCCTTGTGCTTTGTTAAAGTCCTCAGTAATGACTGCCACGGTGCTCTATGAGTTCCTCCTCTCTCTAGGGCTAATGAAGCACATTTACAGCTGATGATTTCTGCTGCCTTTGGTCAGCTCCCAGGGAGCAAACAAGTTTTGGGGGGGGGGGGGGGGGNNNNGGTTTTTGGGGGGGGGGGGGGGGGGAAGCTACAAGCTCCCAACTGCCCTTTTCCTCGCCTTTCTTTCTTATTTCTGGGCATGTGTGCCTGCCTGCAGCTGAACCTGTGCTGTACAGTGTGATTTCTGTATTCCATAGCTCTGTGCTTAGATACTTTATTCCAGCTCTGAACCTATCTATGAGACACTCATGAGTGCTTGGCTTGAATACATACTTAATCAGAGTATGAGGAGCTATTAGGAGGAATAACAATAGAGTTCAGCAGCTTAATATTAGAAGGATTTTATAAAAGAATTCTGAATGTGGAAGCTATGTCCACCCATGTTAGCAGGGCCATTGTTCCAGATGTCCCTTTCTTGACACAGGCTAAGAAGAGATGAGTTTTAACAGTGTTTTTAACAACAGATTTGTGTCAGGAAGCTCTTTTCATTATTTAAATTATTAGTGAATTGTTTATGTGGAGGACTGAACTTAATTTCTGATCCATGTACTTGGCAGAAGGTATCCCGTTGATAACTGCTAGAATGTCAGGGAGGAACTTCTCAATTGCATTTTAAAATATCTGTGAAATTTTTAAAAGATAATTCGATTACAAGGTTTGCACCAGAAAGTTAGTGAATTTCTAGATTAAACTTCTCAGCTTGGGAACTGGCCCCAGTTTGTGTTGGAACTCTTGTTGTAAGTAGTTGAACTTCATAGCAGTGATTGAATTGTATACAGGCTAGTCAGGTCACATACCTATGTAACTGTGCTGTTTATTTTCCTATGAAATGAGCCCCTGTCCTGGGGATCTGGAGCTGGTAGTGGTAAATCTGCTGCTGGTGTTCATGGGAGCTGTGCTTTCGGCATACAAAATGCAATAGCATTTAGAGTGGAACAATTACTTCAACTTTGCAACATTTGAAAGTGGACACTCAGAAAAAGTTACTTCTTTTAAAAAAAAAAAAATCTTAAGCTTTGGTTTCTTAGCTTCAGAATTGCACATTGGTATCTTTTCCTACCAGTACAGTTTGAAAATACATCAAGATTAATAAAGCATTTATATTTTGTAGACAGGTCTCTTGGAAAATTTCCAGAGGTAATGAAATCTGTCTCCAGAGCAGCTTCTTCATTGTTCAAGCCATGAGTAGTATACTAAGTCCTAGGTAAATAAGTGGAGCAGTGGGGAAAAAAACCAGAAGATTGAATAGCATCTGAGTGTGTGCTGTCCATTCCTTGCACTGAATAATGTAAACAGCCTGCAGAATAACTGAAGGCTGTGAGGTGTATGGGGTGCTGATTCAGCATTGTGCAAACGGCATCAACTCTGTCACTTGCTAGATTTTTAAGGCTCTCTTGCAGTCCTTGGAAGCAGTGTGTACGTATGCAGCAGAAATAGCAGATTAAGGTAGCAGGTACATACCTACTGAAACAAGTGATCAAAGAGTCTGTTTCCTTGGAGAGAACTAAATTGCACTTTATATGTATTTGCATGCATCTTGTTTTGTTAGTTAAGAAAATGTTTTAAAAGACTCATACAGAAGACCATACAAATGATAAATGCTGCTATTGGTGTCAGTGGAAACAGTGTTTAGTGGGTACATCACTGTCAAGGAGAAAGAGCAGTATTTATACTTCATGGCTATAAGAGTATTTTTTATAATCTCTGTTCTTTCTTTTTTGTCCTTTCAACTGTATTTCAGTAGCAAAAGGTAATTGTACTAATAAGCAAAGAAATTTGGTTTTCCTTCCAGGTTATGGTTGTCTTGAGCTGTACCTTTCTTTCATATAGGTTGCTTACAAGAAGCGTACATTTAATAGATTGTTGGAACAAACTGAGATAAATCATTGTGTTCCTGTAGTAGAAATTATTTGCCTTTATGCATTAGTTCAAATTCAGAAGTCTTTGCCTAACCTTCTCTTTATTTTTCTTCTATTTTGTTTAATATATACAATCCCATGTAATCATTGTATTTAAGTGTCCTGAGTAGCTAGAGTCAGACTCCTCTCTGCTTTCCCTTCTTTTAGTGAATATTCTTTGAACTTAAGCTGCTTTTCAGATTTGGAAGGCATGAGTAGCTCATTTGCTTATTTTATCTTAACTCTTTGCATCTGTTACACAAAAGTCACCATGGAGAGAAAGAAATAAGGCACGAAGTGGTTGCCTCTGCCTGATGCTGCTTTGCTCGGAGGGGCGATGTGTGGCAGCCCTGAGGCGCGCTGCACAGCTGGCTGTGTGGCAGCAGCAACATCCCTGGCAGCTGTTCCAGGGTGCTGGTGCTCCATGTGACAGATGGAGTGAGCCCTAGTGCCCTGCGAGGGGCGTTTGTGCGAGGACAACGCTGGCCTGAAATGCTGCAGCTCTCCTGCAGCCACTTTGTGCAATTACAGCCCTGTCGTTTGTATCCTGGCACCACTGAATCCAAACAAAGGCTGTAATACCCCGAGTGTCAGTGAAAGGAATGATAAATTTAATATGTCCTTGGCTTCAGAGCTTGCCCCATTGCAAGGTTATGCTGCCTGCCTCCCATACCTTTTCCTGCCCTCCAGAAAGAGCATGGCAAGCTCCTCCATGCAATTGGATATGCTCCAGATACTGACCACGGTCTTTGCAACTCCTGTGAGCTCCCTTCTCTGTTAGGGGATGGCCTTCAGCCAGGGGACTGCTCCTGTGCTTTGCCTGCAGGTGCTAAACTTCAGAGTTCATGGTGGTATCTGGCTCTTAGAGAGAGGAACCTTCTCCTTTTGAAGTTACATTAGATGGCATTTTTCCAAGGGAGAGGCTTAAGTGTCTTTCCCTCAGCATGCAAGTTGCTGATACTTGTTCTCTCAACAGGCTGCTGATACGCTTGCTGTGAGGCAGAAGAGAAGGATCTATGATATCACCAACGTTCTGGAGGGAATCGATCTCATTGAGAAGAAGTCAAAAAACAGCATTCAGTGGAAGTAAGTTATGTCAGTTCTGCAAATTTTCACATGCTTAAGAGGCAACAAAAATTGCCTCTTTCTACTTCTTCTGGCTAGTTATGACAGCATAAAATTAACATTGTGCTAATCAATGAGCAATATGATATTGTAGAAGTACAATAAAGTTGCAAATGAACTGTTATTTGTTTTCCCTTTAACTTGTGTCTGTGATATATAAAATCAAGTTTAAAGCACACAGAAGAGAATCTTTCAGAAAACTTGTAGTACTACTTTATAACTAGCACCTGTAGTTGAAAAATTCACCCTGAATGAATCTGGGAGGGTTGTCAGAACACACTGTCTCCACCTACCTGCCCTACCAAAGTCTGTGCCTGTCTTCTCTTAGGTCTCTGAAGGTAAAAGCTCAAGATAAGAATTGTAGGGGAAGGAGCTAGGGCCTGCAAAACAGTTCCAACACAGGAAAAAAAGAAAAAAAACCATTCCAAAAGAAGATAAATTTTTGTAGAGGGAAATTCTGAATTTGATCTGAATTAAGGAATTTTCATTTTCCTGTCAAAACACTACTGGGAGGCTAAATTCTCATTTCCTTCATATTGAATATTAGTAGATTTTCCAAATGTTGAAAAAAGTCTTAAGAAATTATCATTGGATGTTTGCTTCAGATTTTTACTTGTGATTTCATGTACCCTTATACCTTTTTAAGAGGAGTAGGTGCTGGCTGCAATACAAAAGAAGTCATAGACAGGCTGAGGTATCTGGAAGCTGAAATTGAAGATTTAGAGCTAAAAGAAAAAGAACTGGATCAGCAGAAATTGTGGCTTCAGCAAAGTATCAAGAATGTCATGGATGATTCTACAAATCACCAATATCCTTTTAAATTAGTTGTGTGCATTTTGGAACTAGAATTAAAGCAACGGTTAAAGTGTAGGTAATGGATAAAGCATAATGTAACTCTTTTAGCAAGGTAAGGCAAGTATTTTTTCATGTTTTGCTTCAACAAAAGAATATATAAAACTTATTTACATGACTTTTTAACTTCCATGACCGTGATTGGTAACATGAAAATAATTTAGCATATATATGTACAGCAGTAACTATTAAGTCAATATCATAATCCTAGTGTCTTGAAATTAGTGATACTGCTTTCGAGAACTTAAATTTCTATTTTGTTACCAATGTTTTACATTATTTTTTTTTGTTGCTTCATTCTTTTGAAAAGATTAAGCTATTACCCAAAGATAAATGGAGTTGACAAAGTCCTGAACCTTGTTGGCTTTCAAACTGGAAAAAAAAATCCTGTATATAAATACCAGAGAGTTGCAGCTGCATTGCTTGTAACCATGTGTCTTGAAAAACAGACACCTGAGAATGGGAGCAGGAAAGTGCCCTTCCTATCTATAATGCTATTGATAAGTACTTAAAAATTTCTGGAGTTTCTTTTCAGAAACTGTTTCTGTAAAATTGGTTTTGTAGCAAAGGAGATTGAAGTTATATGTTAGGAAAAACTTTTGGTAGAGCTAGTACTGGAATTGATCTTCCAGGGAGGTGGTGGAATATCTGTCACTGGAGGTTTTACAGAAGAGGAAAGACAAACATTTGTCTGGAATGTCTGAAGAGTGGATTGATCCTACCTTGAGGCAGAGGAATGGGATGGCAGATGAATTCTGAAGTTCCCTCTAGCAGTATTTTTGTGTGATTCTGGGAAATGCTGATACATACCTGAATTCTGTATTGTCAAATTAGCAAGGTAAATGGTATTCTTCAAAACAAGATTTTACATGTTCTTCTTTTTTAGAAGACTCTCTCTTCTCGTTCAAGCTACACAACTGTTTTTCTTTCTGTTTTATTTGCTGATACAGGTATTTTCTTTAAAACACAGAACTCTTGTTATTTGCAACAAGCCATTCTGAAAATCAAAAATACTGCCTTAATTACACCTCTAACAATAATAATGTTATAGTTTAGGCTCAGTTTGGACAAACTGCTGAAGGGCAGCAAATACTAGTTTTATATTGTTTTAAGAAAAATGTTCCTTGACATAAATTACATTTTCATATGTCACCCATGAAGATATCTGCAACTGCTTCAATGGTAAGTTGCTGCTCAGCAACTATTTCTAAAGTGAGTGGTTTCTTGAAAAGTAAAGTGGTTACTTGAAAAGTAACTTGCTAACTAACCTGCTTTTTCCTGCAAGTATTTTGAATTCAGAAGTACTCAACAGTGATCATTACTAGGTAGAGGTCTGATAATGTTCATGGCTACCAAGTTCTGGCATTTTCTAATTGTAGTCATAGATTGTATAGAATGGAAGCTCAGCTGGAGTCCTAGTTTTGGGTGTCTTTTTTGGTATTTGTACTTTTCAGCAGCTTGCCATGGGCCATTAATGGAACCAGAGACAGGACTTGTTGGTCCAACCCTCCAGAAGAACCAGGAAGCTCCAAATTTTGTATCATTTTCTGGTGGCAACTGTGGCCAGACAGAGCTTGTGGTGCTGTATAAATGGAGCCAGCGGAAGGTCAATCATGGGGCATTGCTACGAAATCTCAAGGATTCCTGTACAGGTGGTTGGAAGAAATTGCTGGGAAGTGCTGGCAGAGGTTACTTCCCTTGACATCATCTCCTGATCCTGGGGCACCCAAGGGAAGGTTGTTGTTCAGCCTCCAGCTAGGCTCAAAACTATATTTTCTTTGCCACAAGGAAGACTTTTTTTAATAAAAACACAAGATTAGAAAACTACTGCAGAATTTAGCAAAAATGGGCTGTTACTGAAAAGAGGTTAGTCATTACAAAACATGGAGGCAGCTGGCATGGTGCTCACATAGTACTTCACTGAAGTGTTTCTGAGGAGGCAGAGAAAGAAAAGTGTTACTCCAAATTAGTTATGGACAAAGAGGAAATCATGTGCTGGCAAGCAAGTAACCTGCAGTATTGTGCCAGTGTTGTGCATGTAAATGTGGTCCCCGGATTTCAACCAACACATTTCAATGTGCGTAGTAAGCCACAGATGAGTGTGGCACAGCTGTTACATCCCAGTTGTATGTGCTGTGGAAGCCATGAGCTTAGATACTTAGAATTGCTGGCACTGAAGATAAACATTAATACTTCCTCTTCCTTCTGTTAAATCTCTGTAGTAGCACCAGTCATCAAAGTCATAAAGTGAGCTAGACCAGAGACCTGGTTTAGCTGAAGTTGGATGAGGAGTGGCTGAGGGAGCTGGGGTTGTTTAGCCTGGAGATGAGTTTCAAGGGAGACCTTATCACTGCCTTACAAGTACCTGAAAGGAGGCTGTAGCTAGGTGGGGGTCAGTCTCTTCTCCCAGGCAACCAGTGACAGGACAAGAGGACATGGCCTCAAGCTGCACCAGGGAGGTTCAGGTTGGACATCAGGAAAAATTTCTTCAAGAAAGGGTGGTTAAGCATTGGATCAGGCTGCCCAGGAGGCTGGTGGAGTCACTTTGCATGGAGGTATTCAAGGAACAACTGGACATGACACTTAGTGCTGTCTAGCTGACAAGGTCGTGATCAGTCAGAGGTTGGACTTGATGATCTTGGAGGTCTTTTTCAACCTAAATGATTCTTTGATTCTGTGAAAAAAGGAACTAGTTAAATATTTTTCACCTAATGTTATGTATACAACTAGAAGAAAAATGGGTAAAGAACATGGTAAATCTCATACTGTTGTGAGAAAAGGTTTTTGCAACTATGATCTTAGTATTGGAATTCTGTGATTTATACTAAGCAATATATTTGGATCTTAAAAGGACTGCACATGTCCTACCACAAGTTTATATATGCTAAATTACGCAGTACTTTAAGTGGCCTTAGAGAATTTCCAGATCTGTTTTGAGTGGATACTATACAAGACTTAAGAAAAATACACTTAACACTTTCTTAAAAATTGCTGTTTAACCAGGAGATACACTTCTAGCAATTCAAGCACCTTGTGGTACACAGTTAGAAGTACCTAGACCTGAAACGGTATGTACTGGTTTTTTGTTTACATAAGTGTTCTAGAGCAATAGTGGCCTGGCCAAGAAGAGCTGTTTTAGAGCAGAGGATTTATCTCTATCCATGTGCAAGAGGAGGGGAGACAGGATTAGGACTCTTTCAGTTGAGAGTAGGGAGGCTGGACAGAAAAAAGTGGGTTTTGTACACTTAGATAGATTAATGGTAACCCTGCTTTCTATTAAAACCAAAATACCCAAGTGGGTTTCTTCTCTTTAAATGCTGTAGCTTTCAAAATAATGCATAGTTGTCATGAATTCTCTTGAGAAGTCAGTGACTTTCATGTGTCAAGTTTCTCTGTTATATTGTTAAAATGGATCTCTTAGGAAAAAGCCTTTTAGATTTAGTTTTGATGTAATTTAGATTTAGTCTCATGGTACTAGATGGATAGAGAAACAGACTGCAATCTCATTTTAGCCAAAAGGATTAAATTGGTAAGATTAAAGTAGGAGGCCAAATTATTTACTTCTGTCCATATTTAACTTTTTGTTGTTGTTGTTGTTGCAGTGCTTGGTTTTAAATAGCGTTTACATAGTTGGGAGAGAGCATGGTATGAAGCGTGATAGCCACTGTGCTTATAGAAGGCTGAAATTCACCTGAGAAGTTTCACAAGCTATTTTTAGTGAGGCTAAGCACAGTCTAATATCGGTAAAAGCATCCAAGGCTAGAGCCATGAAGCTGATCAGTGGTACTATCTTTGTCCGTCTCTGCTGAAATCAGTTCAGGCAATGGTAAGGTTCTCTGCAGGACCCAAGTTAGCAGCTATGATGTTGGATTTTTTTTTTCTTTTTGTTGAGGACTAAAACAGCTGTCTTAGTCTTCATCACCTTGTACAGTTCTAAGTTCTCAAGGAACAGTAACTTTTATAATACACCATCTTTACAGGGACAGAACGGACAGAAGAAATACCAGATCAATCTTAAAAGTAGTTCAGGACCTATCCATGTGCTACTTATAAACAAAGAATCGAGCTCCTCCAAGCCCACAGTGTTTCCAGTTCCTCCACCTGATGACCTTGCACAGCCCCCATCTCAGCCTGCAGCTCCAGCGACTCCACTTAAACCAGCTGCAGCTCCTCCAAATCCCCCGGAACACCGTGACCCGAACCAAGGACAGGAGCTACCGCAAACAGCAGCTGCGGACACACCATCAGGTGGATCCTGGGCTTTTCCTACCTCTGATGGGTGGGGGAGGAAGGCAGCTGGAGGGAAAGAAGAAACTGTTAAGAAAGGTGGTAGAGAAAGGAAAGATAAAGAATTTGCATAGGGTAGCAGCTGTCCATTAAAAAACTACTCCACTGGCTTAGTAACAGCTCTCAGGAGGTTACAGAGATACCTCTTGCTCTTCTGTCTGGTGACACAGATGCTTCCCTCACATTTTACCATCTTACACTGAACAGGTTTTGAATGTAATCCTGTTAATTATTCTGAGGTGCTTCTCCAGAATGCAATATGGAGCAAAATTGCAAACCTCTTGACGGAGGATATGATTTGAACGTGTACCTTTTAATGAGACTGATAATACATGCACCAGTTCCAGCTATTGTACCACAAGGTCGCTTACCTTCTTCCACATAGCCACAGTAAGAGGCTGCCTGGGTATCAGGTACTTTTTTCATAGTAAATTAATAGGTAATAGGAAATTATTTAAGAAAATGCTGTATTAAAACAGCATTCCTGAGGGGTCCTGATTACATTCATTTATTGACCTTTAATTAATTGACAATTAAATTGTGCCTTTGACTGTGGAAGGGGAAGACTCCTCTCACCTGATCCCACATATTGGCCATGTTTTCCTCAAAAGACAAAGCTGGGGGCAGCTGCTGTGTGTTCTGTTTCCCTGTGACAGACTTGTAATGCACCTTCCTGTCCGTGTAGATGGCTGCACCCAGCAGGACAGCACAGCCCCTGCAGCCCCTTACTCCAGCCTTCCGGAGCCAGAGCTCTATCCCAGCCTGTCTGGAGACAGTGCCCAAGCCTCAGCCAGCTCCAGTGACTACCAGAGCTTGCTGCCTCTGGATGTCAACTGCATTCTCAAGCCAAACTCATTTGACATTGCAAAGATGGAGGAGCCTGCAGGTAGGAAGCAGTAGTTCCTGTTGAAGTATTTCACTGGTTCCCTTATTTCTCACTGAGCCCTTCTTTGTGACCAACGTACCAATGAGTTACACAGAGGAAAACACAAGTCTCTGTTTATCTTCTAATGAAGCCACTGAGGCAGCTCTGAGGAGCATACTAATTTTGAGCAAATGAATTTCTTTGCTACCAAATGAGACTCATGGTGTATATGGCTCTTGGGTTTTAAGAGCTAAGTAGGAAAAATGTACTGGGGGGGNGGGGGGGGGGGACTGAGGGATACAAAGATAAGTATATTTTACATGTACATGGCATGCAGCTCCTACACTGCACTAGCCATAGTGTACTTGGCAATTCAGTGTTTTAATGCCAAGAATGTGCTGACTGCTGTAAACACGTATTAAAAAACCCGACATAAATAAAGCTGTGCTCCTGTTTTTCACAGGAAATATCAGTGGAGATATTATTGATGAACTCATGTCTTCTGATGGTAAGTATTTAGCATCTTTTCTAATAATCACAAGTAGCAGCATGGTTTTTGTGTGAACAGCACTTAGAAGGCATCTGTTAAATCTGATGCCAAGAGCCAGTATGAAACTACTTCTTTCCCATGTTGCCTCCTCTGTCACTCTTGTCTTTGCTCCCCTTTCTATTCCCTGCAACAGTTTTATTTAACAGTCAAAATAGGAAAAACTTAATCCAACAAGCACTTCCTGCATGAATAACCCACCAATACCTAATTTAGGGAAAAAGAAAGAACAACCTGATGACTAGTGTGCTGCCTTAAAATATAAATCTGGTTTAATTCTATTCTGCCTAAAGCTTTATGCAGGTGCTTTGAATAAGTATTTCAGAATATAGCTCTGATACATGTCCATCTGTGGTACACTAACAGAACAAGTGTCACCCATTTCTGTTCTTGCACATCTTTGGCCACATGAGCGTAGCAATGAATCACAGCTACCACAGAATTCACGTGCTCCCTACCTCTCTGCCACTCTCACTGAGGTGCCAGGCAAGGAGGTGAACTTGACTTGCTTTGTTCCTTTAGCCCTGTATTCTGTAAGGCCTGTAATAATATCTGCCTCTCAAGCAGACCACTTCAGGGCTCATCCAGAAAGAGATGTGGCTATGAGATCCAAGGGGCAAGATGGGATTCTGTGAACATGCCAGTATGTGATTAACATGGAAACAGCCTCTGCTTCTAGAGCACAGCTATAGACAAAGGACTACAAATATAAATTATGGCTTTCTGGTTAAATTTTTCAAAAGCTTCTCAGGAACTCCATTGCTGCAGAAGAAGAAATTAAACCCATATTCAACAGCTATCACTCCACTTCAGCAAAATGACTTAGAATACCTAGCAAAAAATGGCAGATACATCACTTACTGCCTTAGTTTGAATGCAGTACAGGTTTTCATGGTATGTATCTCAGTGAGCTTGTCAGATTATCAGGACTATTTTAATTATTAAGACTAACCCTTATGACAAACATACTGAAATATGATAGGGCTGACTTTCCAAGTGTTTTAATTTAAACTAAACTATTCCTGCTTTACAGTTTTTCCTCTCTTACGACTCTCTCCTACTCCCGGAGATGACTACAACTTTAACCTGGATGATAATGAAGGAGTCTGTGATCTCTTTGATGTGCAGATACTAAATTATTAGATATTATGTCAACCAGACTACTTATCTACCTCTAACTGTAACAATCTAGACTTCTTCATAACCTAAGTATTTGAATAATGAATGTATAACTTCTTAGTTCACTGACTCTGGGAGTATATTTCCTTTTGCTTCCTTTTAACTACTTCACAAAACAAATTCAAGAACAAGAAAAAAGGGCTCTTATCAAAAATTCTGGCACTTTTTCACCTGAGTGTTTTTCTGTCTAAGCCAATTGTGTGGAGCTTTCTTTAGTAAGAAAAGTGAAAATACTTTATAGCCTTTTGATAATTTTTTAAAAAATGATTAGTCTTCTTGCTCACAGTTAACAGCGTTTTCTTTGAAGCTTTACTGCCAAGAAGCTTTCTATTTTTTAACTTTTCAAACAATTTTGAAGCTTTCACTGCCAAGTTGAAAAGTGAAGGGTATCAACTTGAGTTATGCTAAACTGTTTCAGTGAACCAATTTTGTGAAGTGCCTTCTGTTTTAGCACTTTAAGTTTCTCACACTGACTTCTGACATTCCACTTTCCTAGATGATAGGAAAGGTCTGTTTGTAGTTTGTATTGAAGTGTGCCAATACTTGTATATTAACAAGATTTTTTTAATAAAATTGTGCAAACAAAGCCATCAGTATTTGTGGTCTTTCATTTCTTGCAACCCCTTCATTGTCCATTTTGCATTACAACTGAGATAACAGGTTTGTGGCAGTGTCCACGTTTGCTGGTTCCTCTTCCAGATTTTTGGAAACCTGGAAAAAAAAAATGTTTTCAGTTTAAAGCAGAAAACAATTTCTTTTGATTCTGCTTGGGAAAAAAAAAAACAAAACAACCAACTAATAAATATCCATTGGCCAGAAGATTAATTTGACTTTTATATATTTAATTTTAGCTAATTTTGCAGTTATACTTCAATAATTTGGGGGATTGCAGGATACACTGAAGTTGAGACATAAGCAGAAAATGCTTTGTGCTTTGGAAGTGTCGTACCAGTAACACAACACACACGGCCCAACTGAGACAGGCTCAGCTTTTAGTTCACAACTGCTCTCAACAACATTTTTGCAGCTCTGGAGAAAATACTATTACAGCCTGAGTGACGTAGAGCCCTACTAGCACAGGAGCAGTAGTACAGTCTGAATTCTTGGAAAAATAAATAACAAGCCAGCAGGCACAGGACCACTGGCTCCAGTTGTCTTGAAATCCTGGCTTGGCTTCATCCTGTGCTGGCAGCACTGTCACTTATGTTTCATTTTTGCCTCAGCCTCTTCTTAATGTATTTGACACTTGTTTATTTGCTCCCAGCTGTACGGAAACTTGATCACCTCAGGCACACTGACAACTCATGTCCACTTCTCCAAACTCTACCTTCCCCCAACAGCAGGATGGATTCATGTGCATCTCATCCTGAAGCACTTCTTTCTCTCCCTGAAACTATGCCTAGAGCATCAGTCAGCAGAAAGAGTTTACATGGAGGAACTTGTCAGGAATTAAACTATTATGAATTCAAGACTGCAAGTAGGCCTGTATAAAAAAAAAAAAAAACTAGACAAAGGCAAGAGAAATACTGTGTTGAACCCCAAGTGCTGCAATACTACAGAAATTGCTGCTTCAGGCGTTGGTCCTTCTGATGAGGTAATACAAAGGCTTAGGAATCAGGAACAAAGAGAGGCAGAACTATGTGTTTCAAAGCACTATCAGGAGCTTCAGGTAGGGAACAGCCAGGTTCATCCTCTCTGTCTATTCATATAGAGATACAAGTTTCAAATCAAGGGGATGGAGTTGAGACTAAATTAAAACAATTAAAAATCAGCTAGAACGTAATTTAAAAACGGGCTTTTGAAGTGTGCTGAAGCCCTCAGAAGAGGGCTGCCACCCTCTTCTCTACTTTTGTAGGTATATAGAATTTGAACATACTAACTAGGTTTCAGCATTGCCACACAAATGAAATTCATAAAACTGGGATTCCAGCTTTAAAGCAACTGCATGAATTCACAGATTCACAGAATATTCTGAGGTGGAAGGGACCCCCCCAAGGATCATCAAGTCCAACTCTTACGTAATTGGCCCTTAACAGGGTTGAACTCAGCACCTTGGTATTACCAGCACCACACTCTGTCCAACTGAGCTAACTGCCTGCAGTCTAAGAGACACATTATAATGCTTTAAACACACACATTCTTTTCATTCTCCTCAAATTTGTACAAAGAGAAATTACCTGCTGAGTGTTCTGAGGTTCTGCTGTGGTACCTTTTGATAGCTGCCGGATTTCTTTCTGAACTTCAGCAAATGCTTTATTTATTTTGCTAACTTTTTCAGCATTTTTAATGTTTATCTAGGAGAGAAAAAATACAGACATTGGTATTTTTAACAAAAATTCCACTGATGTGAAACTGTCCCATTTTTGTGCAATTATTATGCAGCCAGTATTAGATGCTTTTCAACAATGTTTTACTTGTTACTTCATTAGGTCATCTAGCTGTTTACTAATAAATTCAAAATTAAGAGTTAAACTTGCTCTACTGGAATGGGAGCCCATAGTGATCCAGGAAGAGAACACAGAGAAAACACAAGTCAGGCTTCACAAGCCCTGCTTCACTACCCTCAGCTCCTCTTGGAATAAAGTCCCATCAAGTCCCAGGGTTCCTTCCTTCATCTCTCTGGTGGACTGACCCTGGCTGGATGCCAGGCGCCCACCAAAGCCGCTCCATTGCTGCTATCTTCAGCTGGACAGGGAACAGGAAATATACTGAAAAGCTCATGGGTAGAGATAAGGGCAGAGAGAGATAACTCACCAGTTGCCATCATGGGCAGAACAGACTCAACTCAGCTTGGGGAAAATGAATTTCATTTGTTGTCAAACAAATGCTGCAGAGGAATCTCAGCTCAGACATCTGGAGCACCTCCTCCCCCTCCTTCTTCACTGACCTTGGTGTTTGCAGGGCTGTTTCTTTTAAAAATTCTCACTCCTCTGTTCTGACTGCTGCTGGTGGTATGCTTCTTAACTACATTATCCCAGAGGCACTGCCAGTACCTGGTGGGCTCTGCCTTGGCCAGCAGCATATCCATCCTGAAGCCAGCTGACATTGGCCCTTTCAGACATAAGGGAAGCTTCTGGCAGCTTTTTAGAGAAGCCACACCTGTAGTCCCTCAAACCAAATAACAATTTGTAAATTATTTTACTATTCTGAATTTCTTCCAGTAGCTTACCTTTCATCATCACACCTTGCATCCTAATTGTTCATACTATAAATCTGGCCAACAACGTCTACCAGGTTTTGCCACAGTATTTAGAGAAACTCCACAGCTGTAGCAGAGTGGAATGTGTATCTCTGAGCACCTCAGCCTCCCTTTTATCCCAAGTCTGCCTTTATAAATTATTTCATCAAAGATTTTACTTTCAAAGAGGAAGTGCTAGAATATGGACATGTGTTGCACTCCGGGGACAACTGTCTGTGGTAAAGGAGCAGGGTGGATGCAAGAAGGCATAAACTCTCACCACTGCAGCCAAGTAAGATTCAGCTGATCTGAGCCCTAGCACCCCGTGCTTCCAAAGTCTGGAACAGGATCATAGCCAGGTAATAACCTATTACATTGCAAACACTCCAGAAGCATGCTCATAGGTCTTCAGGCAACCCCAAATTTCAGCATACCTACTGCTGTTTCAAAGGCTACCCCCATAGTTCCATCTCAGAGCAATTTAAACAGGCAGAAACAAACTGTGAATGGTTACACGTATTTATTTTACTTTCAAAGCCTCCATAATTTCAGAGCAAGTATACAGTAACAATGATTCCATTCTGACTGACCACGAAAACCAGTATTAAGAAAGCAGTGGCAATGAGGCTGACAGAACAGGCCTACTCAGATGAACATTTTAACTGGGACAGCGACTGGAGAAATACAACCCCAGCTCCCAGCTCTGATCAGAGCTGATGGACTGCTGGTAACATGATGTACAAAGACCGTGTATTCAACCAGGGCTTGTCACCATCTTCCAGCTTCACAGGGGTTTTAGGAGGTTCCAGTCAGTTTTAATAGTGACAACCTCAGGTACTCAAGCAGGACTCGCCCACAGAAAGAGGCTCTATAGCCCACATGGGTACCTACATCAAAAGCTCTCTGAACAGTTACAATGGGCTTTTAGCTATTAATGAGTCAATGTACTTTAGCGATTTTTTTGCTGAGCATCTTCTTATACTGCTTAATGATAAGTAAATCACATTAAGCCCAAAGGCTTAATGCATTAAAGAACACAGCTTCAAACACAGAGAATAAAATTTTACTCCTAATAAGCTTTTCAAGACTATGAAACTCAGACATTTCATGAATATGATTTTAAACCTGTTTCTTCCTTTATTATACAGAACAGTCTAGACTAAGAGGGATGCGATGCCAGCAACATGAAATTGTTTTTTCTGAAGTTTGTTACATTCCTGTCTGTCCACCAGATTAGTTTGTCAAGTGAAGCTTGCAGGAGAAAATCTGAAACATCCTTTTCTTTTAAAAAGAGCCATTTACTTGTGTTTGTCCAGCAGACTGCAACTGCATCAAATGGAAAAAATAAGCCACTATCTGCTTTTATTATTTTTAATACCAGATGCTTTTCTAGAGCTGAACTCTTGTAGAACACACACCTCTCAGGCTAGAGGCAGGGTTTGAGAAGATACCATATAATGACTCACTGCTCACAACAGGAAAACTCTTGCTTAGATCACCCCATCCCTCTTCCCCTGCACTGCTCCTGCTCCATGACCCACTCTCTCCCTCCTCTGGGCTGTGCTCTTCTACAGACACAAAAATAACAACATTATTTTTTCTTCTTTGTTTTTCTATTGCTTTAGTATGTTAAACTGGAAGCATCTACAGAACACCACAGCCCATGTAAGGGGCAAAAAAGGGGCAGAGAGGAATTAAGAGCAAAACATCCGGCAGTGCACACTCCCAGCTCTGTTCACAGCATCTCAGCTGTCAGTTTTATTTGACAGCTGAGGCAAATAAACAGCTACTGGATCAGAAAAGGCTCCATCCTTTCTGGTTCCTCCCCACCAAAACTCTGCATGCATTCATTCATAATTAAGTTTGTTCAACTCACCAACCCAGCACATAAAAATGCAAAATGTATTTTTAATGGCTTTTGCTGCTGATTTAGCAAGTTGAGTCACCGAGTGGGCGCAGAGTTCCTGAGCCAGCATCAAGGAGAGCTGTGGGAATGTAGCCCAGAGTCTGGCAAAGGGATCCCTTCCTGAGACCAGGAGCGTGATGGAAAGGATCAGGACTTCCCCTTGCTAGTTGTACTAACTATGCCCGGTGGTTCGGATCAAGGCATTTTGTTAAACTCCACCCTGAATTTTACACCCTCAGCGACGCTGTGAACGCCAACTCGCTGAGCTGCTGATGCGCCCTTCAGGACAAGGCGAGATGCTATCAGACACTTCCCAAACGACACCCCTCAAGCACAGCCGGATGCCTTCTGTGGCATATGCCTGCGGATTAGTCAAATTAACTTCTTGTGCTTCTTTTATTGCAGATGATGCATACAGTTTTTCCACATACAAACCTAATTTTCGGGTG
This sequence comes from Urocynchramus pylzowi, assembly GCA_013397555.1. NCBI lineage: Eukaryota > Metazoa > Chordata > Aves > Passeriformes > Fringillidae > Urocynchramus > Urocynchramus pylzowi. The sequence goes on along the minus strand of VZRH01000532.1, from coordinate 662,226 downwards.
AAAACTGTACACTTTGCCGTTTTGTGTACACACACGTTTTGGACGCACACCGTGCCTAAAACAGCTCGATTTAATCAGTTCCGAGCGCTCGCTGCGCCGCGCAGCGAGCTCCAAGGGGATGAATCCCCGCTGGGCCGAGGCCTCCCGCGGGCGCCGCAGTAGGGCCGGGGCCCTCCCCGTGCTGGGCGCTGCCGCAGCCCCCG
>VZRH01000532.1:631051-662011 GCA_013397555.1 Urocynchramus pylzowi | reverse complement strand
TCACACAGCGCTGTGACGGGGAGCCGCCAATGGCCCACAGCGCTGCGCGGGGCCGCCAGGGGGCGTGCGCCGCCTCGGGTGGGCGCTGTGGAGCCGCAGCGGGGAACGGGACTGGCGGAGCGGTGCTGTGCTTTCCCTGTCCCTGTCCCTGTCCCTGTCCCTGTGCCTGTCCCTNCCGCTGCCGCAGCCCCCGCCGCACTCACCTGCTTCAGCCCGGAGGTGACGGGCCGCGCCTTGCCCTTGGCCTTGGCCCTGAGGACGCCGCTGCGGGCGATGCGGAACACGNGCCTGTCCCTTCCCGGTCCGGTCCCGGCCCTGCTTGCCTCTCCCGCGCCTTCGCAGCCAGCTTTTGCAGCACGGGAGGGCTGAGAGCTCCTTGGCGCGCTCCTGCAGCCCAAGCGCCGAGTCCAAAGCTGCGCGTTGCCACAAGCACCTGCCCACGGGCAGCCCCCGGCGCAAGCGGAGCTTGGATAAATTCCCAGCGGCTTGTGGGACACCCTCCTGCCTCACGGCCTCACTTGGGAAAAGGTGGAATCTTCCTGTGGCCTGTTCCAAAGGGAACTGGGTTTACACTCCTGGGAGAAAAACGGGAGGGGATGCAGCGGTGTGGACCTGGCTGTACTTTCGGGAGTGGCGGGGGTGACCCCAGGAATGGGCACCGCCGTCTTGTCTTTCCCTGCCGCGCAACTCGTGCTCTGGCGGGACGGGAGCTAGTGGAGCCGCCTTCCCTCTGTTGGAGCGGGCTCTTGAGAGATGGCACTGCCTCCCCCGGGCCACCCCGACGGTGCTGGGGGGAGGCTGGGGTGGCCTGGGTGACGAAGGGCTTGGGGCGACAACAGGCACGGACGGGCCAGGAGGCCGGAGCGCTGCAGGTCTCCTTATCAGCGCCCCAGGATCGGGGCGTCGCCGCCCGTCGCCTTCAAATCGGGCGCAGCCGCCTCTCCCGCCCCAGCCCGTCCCATCCCATCCCATCCCGTCCCGTCCCGTCCCGTCCCGGCCGGAGAGCAGAGCCATGCTGCACTGGGGATACGACGAGCACAACGGTAGGGAACAGCGGCCGGGGCCGTCGGGGCGGCCAGCGGGGTCCCGCGGGCAGCGCTTCCAGCCGCTGGGCTCGGCAGCTCCCGCGCCCTCGGGAGAGCTGGATGAGCTGGAATGCTTTGCAGCGTGAGAGCGAGGCGATTTTCGTCTCGGCATTCCGCAAGGCCCGCGGCAGAGAGGCGTCCGTGCGTGGGGCATCGCCTGCAGAGCCGCGCCGGGCTTGGCTCCGGGTCGGGTCTGCCGCGTTCCCCCTTGGGATTCCTTTCGCTCCTTTAGGTGAGGAGTTGCCTGCACAGATCGAGTACCTGGTTGACAGCTGCAGTGATCGGAACTGCTGTACCAGCAGTGCTTTTCTGATTCCACCTCTCTTCTGCTTCTACTACACGGTGGGAAATCCTAGATACTTGACTGGGTTATTTAAATATATAGCTATGCACCTAAGAGGAGATGCTTTTGGATTTTAGTTGTTCAGTGGTTTCCTTCATCTTGTCAGTCTTTGAAGTCCCAAGATGGGCTCATCAGCAGGCTTAAAGACTAGGCTCTGTTTTGCATCTCAGTCATGCAAACGCTGTTCCAGTGTGCAGACGGCCTCACAAGTCATGCAAGTAGAAATAAAAGAGGTTTTGTAAATTGTAGGCTCAACTCTGATAAAATACATGGAATATCTTATATTGTCAGTACACAAAGAAATGAAGCACTGTGACAGTAAAGGGAGACAGCTACATATTTGCATATAGTAATTCCTATAAGAATATGCTTTGTGTATATTATTACTTAGACTTTGGAATACTGTTTGTGCAAGTACTACCTTTCCTTCCTGGTCCTCTTGTTCCATCTTTTCTGGATGGATGTACTTTTCCTGAAAAACTGGGTGGTGGTGGTGGATCACAGGGATGTTGCAATGATTGGGTGTGTTATCTGCTGTTGTGCAGTCTACCCTACCCCTCCTCTGAAGACGTAAATGGGTCTTGTTTTTCAATTTTTTTTCTCCATATGTTCCTATGCTTTGAGCTTCACCTGCACTACCCAGATAAGAAGGCCACTTTCCCTCCCTTATCCTATCTCTTCTTGTTTGCTATTCTCAACTTACAGAGAGGGGAAGCCACCAAAATGTCTACTGGGGTGACCCTGGACCTTGCTTGAGGCCCTGTCTCTCCTATAAAACTATTTACTGCCTGCCTGGTAACATATTTGAGGTGGAGTTTGCCTTTCACTTCTTTCTTGGAGCCCCACAGCAGCTGTGGGGTGGATAGTTCCTCATAAGTCCATCCCCTTCACCACTCCTTTCACAGGAGATGAGAGGATGGAGGCATGGAAATAGAACACTTCAGTGCTCTTCCCTAGCATCAGTTTTATTTCTCAGATTTTTCTCTTCTACTACATTTATTTTACTGATTTTGCTTGTTATTATTGTTTGATTGAGTAGCAGGGGAAGGAAATTGCTCTCATTCTTGAAAAGTTTTGTTTGCCTTTGTGGCCCTGAAAATAGTTTCTCTGAAACTAAGATTACCTTTTGCAATTCAGACAGAAATAAAGTGAAATTAATTAAATGTGGTGCAGGTATATAGTATGGTTGAGTGCCTGAAGAGTTGAAAAGACATCTGTGTTCACTCTGAGTTCTGCAATAGCTACTTGCAACAGTCCCAACATTAATCATTATGTGCATAAAGTAAACTGGCAAATTCTAAAACATACATGTCCGCATATATGGAATATCTATCTTTAAGGACATGGGCTCACTGTTAAGTAAAGAATTAAAAGATTTGGGGATCAACCCCAACTGGACACCAGGTGCCCACCAAAGCCACTCTATCACTCCCCTCCTCAGCTGGGCAGGGGAGAGAAAACAGACTGAAAAGCTCAGGGGTTAAGATAAGGACAGGGGGAGATCACGCTCCAGTTATTTTTCCTAAGACTCGCCTTGGGAAAATTAGTTTTATTTGTTGCTTATCAAATCAGAGTAAGATAACAAGAAAGTACAATCTTTAAAACACCTTCCCTCCAACCCTGCCTTTATCCCAGGCCCAGCTTCACTCCTGATTCTCTCTGTGTCCTCTCCTGCACCAGCTGTGGTCAGTTCATCACATGTTGTCTCTGCCTCTCCCTTCTCTTCAGCGGCAGGACTACTCACACTCTGTCCCTGCTCCAGCACGGGGTCTCTCCCATGGAGACAGCCCTCTACGAACTTCTCCAATGTGAGTGCTTCCTATAGGCTGTAGTTTTTCACAAACTGCTCCAGCGTGGATTCCCCAGGGGGCCCCAAGTCCTGCCAACAAACCTGCTTCAGCTTGGAGCTTCCCATGGGGTCCTGCCAAGAGCCTGTTCCCGTGTAGGCTGTCCATGAGGTCACACCTTCCTCAAGACACATCCACCTTCTCCACTTGTGACCCTCCATGGGCTGCAGATGGATCTCTGCTTCACTGTGGACCTCCATACAGGGCACAGCTGCTTCACCATGGTCTTCACTATGGTGCAGGGAATCTCTGCTGTGGCTCTGGGACCATGTCCTCCCCTTCCTCTTGGTGTCTGCAGAGCTGTTTCTCTCACATATTCCCACTCCTCTCTTTCAGCTGCTGTTGCACAGTAACTTTTTCCCCCTCTCAAAGCTGTCATCCAGAGGTGCTAGCACTGTCCCTGATGGGCCCAGCCTTGTCCAGCAGTGGCTCCATCCTGGAGCCAGCTGGCACTGGCCCTATTGGACATGGGGAAAGCTTCAGCAGCTTCTCACAGAAGCCACACCTGCAGCCTCCCTGCTTGTCACACAAACCTAGTGCAGAAGTTCTCGGTTACTTAGATGCACCTATTTCTGAAATGCATTAAGACATTGTTTTATTTCTGTGAAAACCTTGGCCTTTGCTTTCTCGCCACTTTTCTTACCTCACAGTTTTGATGTTACTTATCTGTAGAGGCATAATACTGAAATCTTTGAGACTAGCTTCAGTGTGGCATCATGCATGCTTTTCACTGCTGCTCAAGGTTCCTGTCAGGATGGAAATGTTCTTGCCCCTTGAGTCCTTTTTTGTTTACAGGGGAATTGCTTTAGTTAAAGGGCAAATCACAGAATGAGTAAGGTTAGAAGGGACCACAGTGGGATATCAATTGACTTCAGTTTACTCTTTGTTTAGTGAAATATATGATAATTATTTACATGTATTGTCTTTTACTGCAAAAATGTCTCTTGATCTAGTTACTACTGTAATGCTACTGTAATAATGCTGTAATACTACTGTAATAAAATACTGCATTTTATAAATAAAAGGGATATTAATTCATAGAAACATTTAGATTGCAAAAGACCTTTAAGATACCTCAGTCGAGCCATAATTCCTTATACATTTTTTCTTTCTGAGAATAATTACATCATTTCAATATCTGCTTTTAAAAAGATGCTTAATTTTACCCATAATACATTTTTAATTGCTTTTGTTTGAGCTCATCTTACTGTAATCTAATATGCAATCAAATTACTTGCAAACCTAAGTTTATAAATTTAAGCACTTGGTGATTGATTATCTGGGCAATGGATTCTCTTTAGAAATAAATGAGGATGTGATCCTGTCAAGGTCAGACCACACTAAAATAATGAATTTTCTATATATAATAACAAACTGTGAAAAAACACCAAACTCAAACCCCTTTTCACCTGTACATGCTCCATTTATGCACATATAGAGGCTCACTAGAATTCAACTGTATCTTCTAGTGTCTTCACTGGGCTTGTCTCAAGTTATCCTGTTAGTGAAATTTGTAATCTTTAGCTTCAGCTGGATCAAAATCCAGCACTGTGAGGTGCTATAGTGAGTTCTGTTTATTGCCAAATTCCTAACTGCTTTCATTGTGAGATCTGTTTCATGAACTGGCTGCGTGCAATGCTGGTGAGTGGTACGTGCAGGGATGGTCTGACCTGAAAGTGTCAGACAATTCATTGCCTGTGGTAATGCTGTGTCCAAAATAAAGGCATGAAATCTTCAGAGCAGATGGTTCAGTTTTTTGTCATAAATCTCAGTCACAATAGCTTTGATTGTTAAGAGCTACTAGAAAATTGCCTCTAGCAAGAGAACATTTTCTCAACAGCAGGAGAGGATTTAATAAGTTCAAAAATTGGTATATTAATCACTTTCATTCAGTAAAGGAAAAAATGAAGGGAGGTGAATTAATGAGTTGTACTCCCTGGATATGTCCTAACGTGCATATTTAGAAAATGGAAGTGTACATTATTCTTATATGGAGGCATCTAATTCAGAAGAAATTTTCACCCTGGAGACCCCACTGGCTTAAATCTGATTGTATGACATGTATTTGAGTATCTCTTTCAACAGTAATGACTTTTTTTTACAACAGTCATACACAAAGTTTGCATTGGGCTAGGGTCTGTAGAAATTAATTGAGTCAGTTTTCCTAGCAGGGCAAAACCAGGATAATTGTACTAGATTGCTGGTAGATTACCTAGTAAGGAATACCTCTTGATAGAACCTAGTGGTATAAAATGAGCTGGTTTCTTGATATTTTCCTGTATAGTTTGAAAGGTCAGATGTCTGGTAGTTTGTTTACTGGTAGATGTTTAATCACCATAGCAAAACAGTATTTTGATCATCTGAGCTAAGAGCAAGTGGCAAACCAGCAATAGTGTCATTTTAGAACTGAGTATTACTGTTAAATAATTAGGTTGTGACAGAATCACAGTCCTCTTTTTTGAAACTTTGTATTATTTCTGAATGCAAGTCATCCCTATTATTCAATTCAAGTAACTCTAGTTATTTTTGGCTTTTCTCAGTTAAGGAGTATTAGAATTATTAAAATTAAGTAGCAATAAACATTTTCTAGGAATTCCAAATCTCTATAGTGAGGTATAAATTATGGAGTGGTGCTTCTTAAAATTAAATTTTGTGTTGCATCCCTAACTACAGGGTATTACGATCTAAACACAATTTAAATTATATTCTAAACTGTATATAGTTAGAATATTGAATAGCTTCGATGACCATTTGTGAACTGAGAGGAATTGAGTTTAAACAGTTTCATGTTTGAAACCAGTAGGATTTTTATCTTCTGCCTTAGAATCTATTTCTTTATTGAGTTTAGTTAATGAAATTATTAACAAAAGTACTTTTCAAAAAATCAAGACTGAAGGCCTTCATCTTTGTTCTGAGGCTTAAGTCTTAGGCTATCCTTTACAAGTTTTTCCCACTTTGTTTTTCAGTGCTGCTCAGAGGAGAATCTTTCTCTGCCCAGGTGCTGAGCAAGCTGCAGCCCCCGGCACTGTGGGCGCTTCCTCCCTGATTTACTGCCAGGGTGCATGGCTGCTTTTAGCACCTGTGAGTTTCTGAGCTGTGTTCACTTCTATTGAAGTCAAGGAAAGAAAAATAACAGCTTTTGATGTTAGGCTGTTAACCACTGCATCATATGTTTTCATCCTTTTTTGTCATCATTTTTATTTAAGTGCTAAGCCATTCAGAAAGACCCAAACCCAATTTTTGCACTGAGGTCAGTTATCTTCAGTGTAGGGAGTTAGTTATGAGGATTTCCAGTGATGCAGATTTTATTTGACCAGGTTCCGATGCTCATATTAAGTATTTCTTATATGCAGTCTCTCAATTGATTTACTATGCTTTTTACCTATTATAAGCCTGGAGGAAAAACAAGTTCTGTGCTCTTGTTAATACTGAAAGATCGTTTGCCCTGCAGACTTTCACCTTTCTCTTTTTCCTTTCTTCTTTCCCCTTGCTCTCCCCTCCTTTCCATCCTAAACCTCGTTTCCTGTCTTTATAGAATACATTCCCCAGGCAACTTACTGTTCATATTTTTCATTACCTTCTTATCCAAATATGGTTAAACAATGGCACATACATTCTTATTGTGAATTATTGGGAACTCTCAGATGTTTAGTAGGTGAAAACAGATAACTCACACATCTTATCAGTGAAGCTTTTCTTATTGTTTAGGATGTTATTTGCCATTTTCTCATATCCAAATTATTGATTTATTAGCTTTTTAGGTGACATTTTGCTTAGGAGGAAGGTTGAGATGACTAGTACTGATTACCAGCTTCTTTAGTCCTATAATTTCTACCTATGTCTGGTGAATGGTGCTGCGTCTGTGTCTGGAAGATCTATTCTCATCAGTTGAAGGCAGTAAAAATCCAAATCTCACGGAGGCACCGCTGTCCTGAGTGTTCCTGTTCTTTGATTTTGTCAGTGCTACACTAGGGTGTGTGTATGTGTGTCTGTGTGCATGGACACTTCATGGTTGGAGGGTGACAGTCTCTCTTTCTTGCGACAGCTGGTGTGCACAGTTGGTGGGCTGGGAGGAGGTGATAGGAGGTGCAGCAGTGTTTAGGTTCCAGGTACTGCTATCAGGCTCCAGGAACCATTCAGCATTTTCTGACATCACCAGTCACCTTTTTTGACATCTCCCCATCTCATTCATAGTGATCAGTGGATGATCAGTGGATGATGTGTTCCCAGGTCTTTTGTAGCAAACGACTAAGGCATAAAAAATTCTTAATACAGGGATTTGCATAGAAAAGAGGTAATTCCTAAAGACACAATGAGACACGATATTAGGCAAAAATGGCATGTCAAAAATTTATTGGGACATAGTGCCTGTTGGATACAGGATGCCTGATTTGACTGAGCATTTGTTGTATGTGTCCTGTGCATTGCTTAGTCTTACTGGGAATAATTATCTACATACTGTTGCCTTGTTTAAAGGTGCATGCAAGATACACGAAGGGGTCCGGAGAACTGCTGTTGCAATATGATGCAGCAAAAGTAGCTGAATGTTTTGATCTCTGTTTTCCTGATGCATCCTTTTTGAATTTAAAAGATGCAGATAAGGACAATTCAAGCAGAGTTTTCTTTCATAAGAATGAGGGTGCTGTCAGCAATTTAGACTTCTCCTCCAATGCATTGCAGGGCCTGCCCACTGGAAGGAGGTTTTTCCTGTTGCTAATGGAGACCGTCAGTCACCCATCGACATCAAAACTGAGGAAACCAAGTATGATCCCTCCCTCCGTCCTCTAAATCCCAGTTATGATCCAGCTTCTGCTAAAATCATCCTTAACAACGGGCACTCCACCAGTGTGGAGTTTGATGACACCGTCAACAAATCAGGTTTGTTCCTTTACTCTTGCACTGTAACTTCCTCCACCAATTCCTAAATAGAATGACTACAGCCTGGGCATGACTCACTGCTGGGTATGAACTCCTTATAAACAGTAAGGCTTTGCTCCTCTGGATGAGAGATTCGTTTTTCCTTGTCTTTCAGCATGATGTAGTGTGAGAACATATTTGGACTCAAAGTTTGAGGTTGTGTTTCTCAGAAAGTGTTGGGATTCCCTACTTACAGGAGTGGTTTGATCCACCCCCACCCGCTGGATAGTGCCAGCCCCCTGTTTGAACAGTGTTGTGTACAATTTTTCAAATGCTGCTCTCTCTCTCTCCCTGCAGATGAATCCTTTGTGTCTCATTACAGGTTCATTCCAACTGAATCGCTCAAATCTCTTATCTGAATTTAGCTGCAGGTTTGGTTATAAGTTTTTCCCCTTTTTACAACCTATACTCGGACTTCTTATGACAAGTAAGAGCCAATACAGAACAAGTGAAATAGATCCCAAGTAATCCCTTTTGTTCTCTGAAAAGTAGTATTGCCCAAGTCTTTTCCAGGAGTATGTAGCTTCCCTTTTTGCAAACAATAATTCTTATTTAGACGTTCTCTGGTGTATCATAGTCTTTGTAGTGTTAGTACCTTCATCTTTGAAACCTTCTCTTGGATTTTGGGCAAGCCAGCATGCCTCATCTTCAAGCTGTAGGAGTGCAGAATCTTCAAGCAGTAAAATCGTGGCTGTGTGAGGCTTAGCTGAGGATCCAAGACCATATGATGCTTTCACAGGCATTAAAGCCACAGAGAGACTAATTTTTGATGACCCCTTAGTCCTGAGGACTTATTAGCTCACAGTGGCAAGAGGGAAAGACTTGGAGACACCTTCATATTTTTGTTTCCTGAACAGTCTTAGTTTTAAACTTTCTGTCAACATTGGATGTTGCCTGAAAGCCACCAGCTGACGCTCAGTGATCAGTCTGACCTTGTGTCAGATGCCGTGGAACTTCCCAGAATTAATCTCTGCTTCGACCCTAGTAGATGCTGGTGAACTAAAGCACATCTCTTACAAAAATATACAATCTTGATTTCAAATTTTCCAGCGATGCTGAACCTACCACAGCCTTTGGTAAGTTGTTCTAATTGTTGATTACCCTCACAGTTTAAAAGAAAAAAAAGTTAATGAATGTGAATACACCAAGAACCTCTTCCACTCTTTTAACTCCTTTCATAAAGTGACAGGGCCTGAGCACAGTGTTTCTCTAGGCTTCCTCTGGTACCAAAGCAATGGTAATGTGATCCTCCTCTTACTGCTTTCCCCATGCCATATCTCCAAGGATATAGTTCATATCATGGCAAAGCACTGACAGATGTTGATCAGATAATTAACAGATGGAATACCCAGTCTCCTTTAGTAGACTCCATGTCTTCTGTGCATGGACCAGATTCTTCAGTCCAAAACCCTAAATTGAGTAATTCACTATTTTCCCTAATATTTGTCACTGACAAACTTTATCAGTATTGTTTTTGTTTTCTTTCAGGTCATTGCTCAAAAAATACTGAATTTTCTAGGGCCCAAATTTGGCTTCTGGGGCACCTCTGTGAAGTAAGAACTGCTGTCATGTGTTGGTTTCATGAAAAAAATCAAATTAATTGGTACTAAATACATTAGCATTTTCTAATGCATTGTTAACTGTCTCCCATATGAACTATTTCCTCCCTTTGGTCAGCATTGGAACTGGGCTGTCAAGTCTGTAACTGTTTGTGTAAGTCTGTTTATGCTCTTTGGTGCCACATTAGCTCCATTCTTTGAATGCTCTATTGATCTTCTTCCAGTATTTTTCAAAATTCAAGATACTGATATTTGCCTTAAAAACTTGTGACTACCCTCTTCCTTAATTACTGTTGGAATGAAATGGTTTTACCATCACTGTGTGATGTGGCACAAATACATCAACAGGCCATTTTCCACATTTTTCAGCATAAGTGTTTCATGCTGGTGCATTTCTACATAATAGTTTTTCCTCAGCCAGTTAGAACACTGATCTTTGCACTTTTCTAGGATCATTTGCATTGAAGTTTACAGTCCTTAAAAGAAAAAATTTAAAAGTGCCACTGCCCCATCTCCTCTGTTTGCTAAGTTTGTAGGCTGTGTAAATGCATGTTTTTTGAGTTGAAGCTTTAAGGAAGTTAAATATTTTTCCCAGAACAAACAGTCTCAGTTCTTTTTCATTATCCAAGCTACTTGTGTTAGCAAATGGGCAACTTAAAAATTCTTCTTTCATCTTTATTTGGTGTATTTTGTTCCTAAGAAAGTGTAGGTTTTGCACCAAACTTAGAAGAGGGAAAAAATTGCTATTGTCCTCCCTACTGCTCTTAATTTAAAAAACATCTGGTTAAATCTCCCCTCATTCCCCCTTAAAATTTCTGTAATGAGCCAGTAAACTATTCCAGACTGATTCCCAAACACTCAGAGGACAGACAGAGCTGGGAGAGTGGAGTGATTTGTTTCGCTGTGAATAAGGAATCTCTCTGAGTGTAATTCACATTCCAGGCTCTGTGAAGATATATTTTGATTCCAAGTCTGACAAGAAAATTACGAGCACTTGCAAAAGCAAAATAATGAAGAGCCCACCCATATGCATGTTAGTTTGAATAGGATTAGAACAGAACAGAATATAAACAGAAAGAATAGAATAGAGTAGACTCTTTCAGTTGGAAGGGACCTGCAGTGATCACCTTGTCCAGCTGCCTGAACAGTTCAGGGCTAACCAGAAGTTAAAGGATGTTGTTAAGGGCATTGTCCAAATGACTCTTAAACTCTGATAAGCCTGGGGCTTTGACAGCCTTTCTAGGGGCTTGTTCCAGTGTTTGACCACCATCGTGGTAAAGAAATGCTTCCTAGCATCCAGTTTAAATCTTCCCTGGCACAGCTTTGAGCCTTATCCATGAGTCCTGTCACTTGATAGTTGAGACAACAGACCAGCAGCTCGCTCTCTGCTTCCCCTTTCACAGACATAGATAGCAGTGAGCACACCCCTCAGCCTCCTTTTCTCCAAACTAGACAATCCCAAATTATGTGGCTGCTCCTCATGGGACATGCTTTCCAGCCCTAGCTAATTGTCAGTAATGTTGCAGTTGTACAATGCACATGTAGCATTGGCTTAATTTTATTTATGTTAACATAAGCTCCTTTTCCTCAGACTTTGATCTGATATAACTGGATCTAGTTGCAAATGAAGGAAAGAGCCCTGAAAATTTAAGCTCCTCTATTTTCCACCGAATTTCAAAGACGAAAATAAATTCTGCTGACATAAAATTTTTATGATCCTGCTCCTTATTCATAAAACCTATATTTTGAGCTTAATTTCTTAGTGATTCTTCTGAATATAATCAAGAGAGGAAACTCTTGAGTGTTGAAAAATAGAAGTATTTTCTCATTCTCTGAGAAATATCCAACCTTGACAATAACAGCGTACCCTTTAGTGGGCCATAACCCACTAATCTGCCCATAAATGCAATTTTCATAGTCATATCCTTGACAGGTGAGGGTTTCTGTAGTACTTCCCAGAAATGGAAAGCCATCTGAGGCACCTTATGAGCAGAGAAGTGTCTGAAGACTGAAGTCCTGTGTGAGGTTAGAGGATGTGGATAGAGACTCCCGTTCTCTCAGTGAAGCCTTCTCCTCTGCTTGGGTTTCCAGTGCTGACTGGGGGGCCACTCAGTGGGACCTACAGACTGCGCCAGATTCACTTCCACTGGGGATCCAATGATGAAGCTGGCTCTGAGCACACGGTGGATGGGATGAAATATGCGGCAGAGGTAAGGCTTTACATAGAGTCATCTGTACCTCTAAGCTTGTGACTAATTTTCCATTGCAAGAATAATGTTGCCCTTCCTCTTCCTGCTTTTCATCTTCCCCTCATTTTATCAAAAGACAAGTGGTCTTCCTGAAGTGTTGCATATTTGGTCCTTTCTCGAAGCTTTGAAAGCTTTGCAGAGGATTAAAAGAGGAGTGCAGAAGACAAGAGCTTGATAAGAACAAGACTTAATGTTCAAGAGTTATTTTAAACTTTGTCTTTCATTGTTTCTTCCTTGGAGAACATTTTCTAAGTCATCTTCAATGACAAACCACAGAATTACTGGATTTAGGGCCTATGTAGTGTAAAGTTTATGCATGACTTAAGAACGTTGCATTTTGTAGTGCACTTAGCAATTATGACTTTGAGAACCACACTTTAATATCTGGGATGGCTGCTGTCTGTGGGGTGGCTGCTCTCTGTGGGGTACTGTGCTTCAGTGGAGGTGGTGTGCCACAGGGAGAAGTGCACCATCTGCTCTGGCATGGAGCATTGACTCCTGCTCTGTCTTCTTTGGTGTATTTGAATAATCTGCAGGAGAAGGTTCTCAGTATGAGATTCCTCTTTGCAAATGGAAGTAACATGGAATATTTTCAGGAGATTGAGATCTTTAAAAATGTATGATTCAGACAGTGTCAGAGTTTTCTGGGGTTAAAAAGAAGTAAAAAGTGTAAAAATAAATGAACAAATAAAAGGCATAATATTACAGAAAAAAAGTTGTAATGTATGCACTGTGGTGTGATCAGATTTTACTGGAAATGCTGTAAGAGATACTGGTCAGGAAAAAAAGATCGGTTTTCTAATACTAATGGGGAAAAGTGACATTTGCAGTGTTTAAAGGCTTATGTTTTCCACAGGAACCAGGTGAGATGGAATATAAAGAATTAATAGAGGTGCTTTAAAACCATTAAGTACCAAACCCAAATTTCTAGCTGAGAAAATAAATGTTTCCCATCTAAGAAACCAAATGGAAGGAGAAAATATCTCTGAATTTCTAGCCAGTCTAAAAGCCTTTCTGTTACCTATTGGTTGGGTAACTCTCCACAAGAAGTTCTCTAGATGTCACTTTGGCTTTGGGATAAGAAGCTCAGAATTAAAACCAAGGCTTCTGAATATTGTTCATACAAAAGAAAATACCTCAGAAGGAGACATGAAGATGGTTTCAGTGCTCACCTTTGTAAGGAAGATGTGCAAGGTTTGAAGAAAAAGCATCGACTGAATTGAAGAAAGAATTAATGTACAGGTAAAGAAGTCTGCAAGGTTTGGCCCTTAAACCCACCAGGAAGCAGAAGGGATCCATAGCTCCATTCTCTGTGACAACATACAGTCTGATCAAGGTCTCTTCACAAGCTGCAGTGACACCACGGTGGTAAGACAGGATATATTCCTTAGAGAAGTCACAAGCCATTGAGAATGGGTCTGTACCCAGAAGTTTTCACATTCTGTTTGGGGGCTCTGGTTTTAGGAGGGCTACCTTCTTGGTAATAGTGCACTTAGCACTTCTTGGGGTTTTTTTGGCAAAGCTGTGAGGGAGTAGGAGTGGGAGTGGGTTTTTAGTAGCTATGGGGATTTTCCTTTTTGTTCTTTGTTGGGTTGTTTTTGATGGCTTTTTTTTTTTTTTTTTCCAAATCCACAATAAAGGTAATTTCTGACTGAGAGTATCTGTTTCCTTTTTGCATACGTAAAAATGTAATTGTTTAAAAGTTGTTCAACATAGGTTCTGTGAACTTATAATAGGAAGCAGTGCAGACACTATGAACCCCAGGATATTAATGCACTTGAGAAAGGTTTAGTGGACTGTGTTCTCCTCCTGGTTTAGTGTATAATATTCTTAGCAACTTTCCTTCAAGGATTTGTAAAGCTGTGAAACAGCACGCGTGTCATCCTGGCAGTACATGTATTATTATTGACAACAGTGGGATTCTTTATTTGCTGCAAGTAATGTTTCAGCACTTTAGAGCCCAAATGCTTAAAATATTGATGTCAAGTAATACCAAGTAAGAGTTCCATTTCATAGATATGGAAAATTTAAACACATAGAGGCTAACCAAGGATTAATATTTGGAATAAAAATCTTCATACTTCTAGATCCCTATTTCAACCATGCAGCTATGTTGCTTCAGGTAGAAATCCTTTAAAGCAGGTTTCAGCTTTCCTAAATTGTTCTTACTTTACTTGTCCTGTAGATGCTGTATTCTAAAAGAAAGCCTTTTTTTTTTCATGGGTTCATCCCAGTTTAAGTCATTCAATGAGGTTTTTTTTCAGCATTCTTGAAGTTCAAAATCTGAAAAGATGGTCAGCAATTTTAGAAAAGCCAATCTCACGCCCTGCTTCTGAGCATCTTTAACTAAAAATTATGTGTAATAAGATTTACTAATCCATTGAGGATTTGTGAAGGTAATTAATGCTTGTGAAGTAGTTAAGAGTTAAGTGCTGTGTGAGTGTGCTCTCTCCAGTTTGGCAGTCAGACCATTGCTCAAGGCTAGAACAACCTGGAACTTCTTGGGAACCAGGAGCTCCCATCATGAAGTGTGGTCAGGAATTAGGAAACCTAATTTAACAGGAGGTACTTAAGTGGCATGGAAATAGACATCACAGGCTTTTCCTCTTCCTTCCTGGCTGGATAGTGTCTTTAAGCTTCTTAAGCAAATATGACAAGACACTTCCAGAATAATGCATGTTATGGAAATGCAGGTGCTCAAACCTGAGATAATCAAGCTGCTCATAAGGGCGTCACTACTGGTAGTCATAGAGAATAACATTTGAAAAGTGTCAGAAATGAAATGCTTATGTTCCCTTAAGCTAAACAAGGGAAAAGGGGTCAGTGCAAATTTAATGTGTATTTGCCTGTTTTCTAGCTATTTATGTGGGTGATTAATGTTGCTGAAAGCTTGATTAAAGAAAAAGAGGAGTAAAATACTAATGACATCCTCATGAATTCCAATCACTTTTTAGAATCAGCTGTACTAAAAATGGATTTTAAACCTCTAGTTATATAACCATTGGCTTTTTTTTTTTTTTTCTTAACTTCTCAGTTCAAAATCTGGGGACCCAACAGCAATTTGATACACACTGTAGTGTGCTGATTGCTGCTAAATTTTTAATAAACTTAGCCACTGGAAATGCTTTTGCCATTTGTGTGAACTACATATTTACTGATTTCATGAAATATCTGCATTTAGAACACTGAATGATTCTGCATACAAAAGAGTGAAATAGAGTGTCAAACCCAGTAAAGTTGTAATATTAATCTGCCACTGCTTGAGTTCAGTGAGAGCTGATGCTGTCTGTGTCTCTTGCTTTTCAGCTTCATGTGGTCCATTGGAATGCAGAGAAGTATTCCAGTTTTGTTGAGGCAGCTTGTCAGTCAGATGGACTAGCAGTCATGGCTGTATTTCTGAAGGTAAGAAGAGAGTGCTTCAGCCCTTATAATAAATCTGCATTATAAGCCCAAAGAGATAACAGCAATGGTTTGTGTAAGTATTGCTAAAGAGATACTTGTTTTATATTTATTTCCTTCATAGTGTTTAGCTGCCAATATAGAAACCTCTGCTTCCTTTAAGAATAAAAATATCAGCTTAACAGATTTTTCAAGACAGTCAAACTCTTCAGTTCGCCTAGTCTGCAAGCCCAAACATCAGATGTGGAACTTAATTCAGCTGCCCTTATTTGGATCCCAGTAACTTGTTCTTGACTAGCATGTTCCTTTAGGGGGACAGCTTGATTTAAATGTTTTTTTAATGGCTTGTTTCTGAGCTTGTTGTTTCTTCTAGAAAATAATAATAATTAAATAATGCAAAACCAGAAACTGGAGAATTTCCTAATAATTATTTTATACCTTTTTTGCCTTCTCTACCTGTTCTAAGATTAAATTTGTGCAACAGCTTCACTGAATTCTGTATGAAGAGCCAGATGGGGACCTCACACAATCAATGGCAAAAGATAGGGCTTTGGTAAATTCTGTGGTTTCTGGTGGCTGACACAGCTTCCTGAGAACAGCTAGTAATGGTGCTGGCACCAGTCAGAGAGCCATTCCATGCAGCAGTTGCAAAGAACTGCTTCAACAATTCAGTAAGTCTGTCTTTCCAGTTTGTATTACAATGACTCAAAGGAAGTGTCACTGGATTTCTTAGCACACAAATTCAGTTTGGAGTGTCCTCACATAAGAACATTGTTTTCAATGTTATAAGCACTTTAAATTTCTGATGTTAATCTGCAACTTTTAATATACCACATACTAAAACATGAAAGATAAATGGTTTCTATTCCCCTGTAGTGAAAAGTTAGTCATTCTTCTGTAGCTGAAGTACTTACTATGAGTAGCCAGAATATTATCAGCAAGGGAGAGAATCTTATGACCAGTATTATTTCTAAGGACCAGCTAGTCACAGGCTTGTACTCACAAAAAGCATCAGATCTTTCAGTCATTTCAGTTATCTAAAAAAATTTCATTATGCATTTGCTTTTCATTAATTTTTGTTGCTGTTTTTTGGACCTCCAGTCTTTCTTATTTCTTTGGTGTTAATAGATTGGTGAATGCAACCCTCAACTGAACAAGATTACTGACCGCTTGGACACCATCAGAATCAAGGTGAACAAGTGTTTCTAAAAGAATGCTAGCTAATATTGGTGTTTGCTTTTGTTGTTTTGTTTTTTCTTTTTTATTTTTTTTTTTTGGTAGGGTCTTTTATTTTTTGAAACCTGGCTGCTACTCCCTGCACCTTCATGTTTCCTTATCCCTAGTGATTGATACGTGATTTGAGACAGTTTATGTGCATTCTGTTTAAGTTGAAAACTAAACAGACAAAAAAAAATTTACACAGTAAAAGATCAGAGGAAACAGCTAATTCCTCACAAAACCTAGTCTCTGGTAAATCTGTTGCTATGAGGATAGTAACAGGGGAAAAACATACTTTATGGAAAGCTGTAAAAAAGATGAGGGAAAGACTTCCTTCCCTGTTTTGCTGAGGTACAGGTGAAAAATAACCTATTGCTTGTGCGAGGGAAATCAGCCAGACTCTCAACATGATGTTCAGACAGACATCTGTGGCCTGGTATCCAGTTCAGGGGGAAGCAGAGGTAATTCCTGGGAGGAGTGGGGAGGGAAGCAAGTGGCAGTAACCTGTGGGGTTACTCTGCCTGCCCCACAGAGACCATGTTGAAAGTCTGACATCTTCTGTCTTCTCCCCTCAACTTCCATCTCATGGTCAGGTGTAACTTAGGGGAGCCTGTGCTACTATGACACCTCTCATGGTGTCCTGCTGGCATCAAGGAAAGTCACAGCAAAGCTGTTACTGAGGTGAGACCTCATCAGAAGGGCAGTGATGTGGACCTCCTGTCATCACCCAAGATGCTGCCAGCCCACCTGATAGTGGAACAAGCTCTACCTCCTTTGGCATTATTTACCTTGGCCTCTTGCTTTTAAATAATATTGCCCTGGTATTTCTTTTTTCTTTTATTTCTTTCCAGGGGAAAAAAGCACTCTTCACAAACTTTGATCCCAGCTGTCTGCTTCCCAAGTCCCTGGACTACTGGACTTACTTTGGCTCTCTCACTGTTCCACCTCTTCTTGAGAGTGTCATCTGGATTGTTCTGAGAGAGCCCATAAGTGTTTGTTCTGAGCAGGTATCTTTGGATTTTTCACTGCTATAAAAATGTTGCTCTTGTAAGAATTGAAATTTTAAATGCCACCTAAAATTATGTTTTTTTGCAGACCTTGGCACTGCAGACGTTACAAGATTTTCAAAAGCCAAAATTTGTATATCAAATTTATTTTGACTAGTTACCTTTCTTGCTGCAACAATTATTTATTATTCATTTTAAAAAAGAATCTGCATACTCTAAAAATTAATAAACAAAAATAGGGAACTTAAAGAAAAAAAAAGTTCTGGTAATGCATTGAAATTCTGGAATTCCAGTTGATTTAATTATTTGCATATCCTGCTCAAACCTCATCCTTGGCATTTTTATCTGGCAGACAAGTAGTAAATTTCTTCTTGCATTCTAAAAATATAAAATACTTGATGAATTTACTAGAATTGTGAAAAGGGGATACTTTTGTAGTAAGTTGGGGTTTTAGGAAAGCTGTGATTCCACAAAAAAGAGTCTATTTGCATTTCTTGTTAAAGCTTCATGCTGTATCTTAACTTGGCAACAGTGACACCCAGCGGGCTGATCCTCTCAGATGTAAAGTATTTCTGACTAGAGAACTCATACTCAGCAGAAATGGTGACTTCAGTCTTTGCTAAAAATGTTAAGGCAGTTCCCTGAATGGATTGCTTGTTGGGAAACCTCAAATTTCTGTTTGCAACTTATTTGAAGTCATTTATTTGCTCAATGTTTGTATTTTTCTCATCTGTATCTCTTCCTCAATCCCCTCAATCTGGCTTTGTAAGGCTTGCTGCAATGTGTTTGGATTAGGATTGAAAACTTGTGTTAAGGTATCAACTTTCCAAAGACAAGCCATTTCTCAGGTTAAAAGCTTCTTATTTGGGCAAATCTATAATAAATACATTCTAAAATGTGAAATGCTGTACATAAATGGGTAAATCTGTAATTAATACATTCTAAAATGTGAAATGCTGTATACAAACAGCCACATGTAACAGCCTCAGGGAACATGGTGTGGTAAAGTGTCAAGTATAGTGATCCTTTATTAGTCATTTTTCATAAATTTTAGCAATATCTTATGCATTAAAGTAGAAACTGCTATATTCTTATCAATATAAACAGGCATGTAGCTAAAGTGTTTGTTTCCAGTAATGTCCACCATTATGATTGATCAGTCAGCACTATGACTGATATTGTTCTACCATTTAATTTTATTCCTCAAGTTTGTATTTCTGTAGGGCTTTAGAGTTTACTACAGACTTTTTGTTGCACTTTTCAGGTTGAAAGAAATTAAAAATAGCATTTAAGTTTTTAGAAACTTACAGGACTCTGAATTACAAACATAAGATACAGAATGGGGTGAAGCAAGGTAGCATTGACAGTTTTTGCTCTTAATGTCATTGCAATGCAATGTGCCATTACAACTAAATACTCTTATAATGGAAGGGTTTTTTGTGCTGTCCTACCTTTGGTAACCTAGGAGGGAAGTAAAGTGATATATAGAAATAGTAACTATTGGAAAGATTAGAAATTAAACAAAATTCTATACCTTGGTCAGAAATCAGGCTCAGATTTCCCAGGCTTTAGACATGGAGCTCTGATGGGGTTTCTGCTGTGATCAGCATATGCTGAGTTATGAATAACTGCTTGTCCTGTGTCTTCACTAGGGAAGAATTTGGAATCTCTCTTGGTTTGAGTAAGTGCTAATTGCAGAAGCTTTCTGTAGCACCACACCTGCAGTTCCAGGTTAATTGTGAATATATTATTTGAAGAAGGAAACATACACCAAATGTTTGTATGATAAGAAACATAATCTTTTATTTTGGCAAAAAATGCATTTCAGAATCTCCAAACCATGAAATCCAACTAAAAAGATATAAACCCCCCTTGGTTTAGATCAGGTTGTGGAAGACAAAGTGTGAATAAAGGAAACAAGTAATCCTTATGCACATTTTCATGTTGACATGTATTTTGGGATATTTTCTCAGTAGTCATCCTTTTTCATTTACAAGGATAGAAATGGTGAAATTGCCATTCCCCTCATGACTTAATAAAATACAGTTCTGTTCTTTCAGGTGGAAAAAAAGTGACAAGTGCCTTTAATATTTACATGTTTTTTCATGAGTATTCACATGAGGGTTTTTCTGCTGAACCTTATGTGTCTTTTGGTTACAGCTGGCCAAATTCCGCAGCCTCCTGAGCACTGCTGAGGATGAGGTCGCCTGCTGCCTGCTGAGAAACTTCCGGCCTCCCCAGCCTCTGAGGGGACGAGAAGTCAGAAGGAATTGAAGAACTAAATCCAGAGTGGGCTCCCTCTGAAACCAAAGGCTGAATTCAATTTTCAATTTATTAGTTAATATACTTTGTGATTTTTTTTTTTTTTTTAGTTGTTTTAACTAATAGGTGTTGTTTTGTTAGTGGTTTCCATGCAGTCATTTCTCACAGGCAGGTATGTCTGGAGTTATCACAGGTTGGTTGATGTTAACAGATCTGACTGGGTTTGAGTGCATTGGCTTGGAAGCACTGAGCCATCAGCACTGCATACACAGAGGTCACTGCTAATCATAAGGGTCAAATGTGGTGAAGGAGTTGCCCAGATTTTGCCACCAAATTACTGAACAGGATCCTTGGTATTATTGACAGTATAGGATGTTCTGGGATTATTCTTCTGGTCTCTAACATAACATTTAGCTTCTGTATAAACCTCACATTGCAGTTCTCAAGGAAAAAATATTTCAAGGATGATGTAATTTCATTGCTGACTTCTGCAATACCATTCTTACTTTCCTATGAAAAGCAGTAATGACTAGCATCATTTAAGTAAAACAGATATTTATATGATCCTGTTATTCTGGCTCCTTCATAGCAATAATCATGTACTGATTGATAGTATTTTTTAAAGCAAATAGTAAGGATTTTGTATATTGCAAGATCATGTCAGGTAGATTAGGTATTCCTGAATTTCACGATGTCCTGAAACCAGAAAACTGCAAGGTGAGAGGGCATAGAGGGAGTTTGTGCCTAAATCCACTTCATTGCATTTGGTGAAAAAGAAGGGATTATTACACTAAAGCCATGTAGCATCAGACTTTTGCCAGTTAAAATCAAGAGGCAGGGGTAGCTGTTGTTCCAGACCATTGCACACTGCAGTGTGAACCACATGCTGCTTACCTCTCATCTCGCTGTGGAGCACAGTACTGCCCAGGTAGAGAATGTCTCAAGGTGCTGGCTGATGTTCTGCTGTCATAGTTGAACTTCAGTGGTTGCACTTATATTCCAAAACCAAAGAGAATAGTCAGAAAGAGCCAAAGAAATTGGAATCAAGTCAACATCAAATAAAAAGCTCAGTCCTCAATAGCAATATGTTGAAATGTCTGTCTTTATGAGTTGACTTGAGCCAGTGTTTCTCTCAGGAGCTTTTTTTATCTGAATATAATTGGGTTTTTTTACACAAAATATTTTTATTAATGAACATGCCATAGGATGCAGCTTAGGATAGAGTTAGATTTACTCTCAAACTGTGAGAAATACACAGTGAAATCCAGTGAGTGATACCTGAAAGAGGCAGCTAGAGGTTTTACTGGCAGCAACTAACACCAGTCTCTGTAGTACTTCTGACAAATTCATCTTCCATAACTGCTCTCCTTGATTTCATTTTTAAATAGGTTTTATATGCTCTGCCTTTTACCTCAGTGGGTCATTTGATCTTAGATGAACAAACATGAGGGAAATCACAATCAGGATTGACTTTATATGCTGTTTTAGATCACTAAATTAGACATAGAGATATAGATATTTTATCTTAGTTTAAGATACATGGAATTCTTTGTTTTCTCCTCCCCAGAATATAGCTAATTATATTCTGCTAGGCCTCCCAATGCCTTTTGAATATTTTCTGAAGAACACAGACCATTGGAGGAAAAAAAGGCATTTAGCAGCACTAAAAAGAAAAGTGAGAGTGTGTTGTATGTTTTCACTCCCTTTTTTAGACTTAGGATTGGATCTCATATGTTTCCCTGTTATGTGAGTAGCTACAGAATGTGGAAAAAAATGTTTACAAATTGCAGGAAGGATACAAGGGATTTGTTGGTCTCAGAAGAGAAAGGAATAAGGCTACTGCTTCATATTGTAAACAGAAGTTTTACATATTTCTTACATATTGTAAACAATAGAGTTGATTCAATTCTTTTATAAGGATTTTATCAAAATAAAATATGGATTTTATGAATGTGTCTTGTATTTTCTATTGAAGAGCCTAAAGTTTTACAGAGAAGGCTATACTTTTATAATTAACACCTGCAGCTTTAGGTTTGGAAAAACTTGTCACCTATCATTTGAAGTCTGTCTTTGGGTAGTGTAGTATTAGGTATGTCTTTAAAAATAAGATATTTTTGGCTGTGGTAAGACATGTAATCAATTCTTCAGTTTCTGATAGTGCATTTTTGAACTATTGATGATTTTTATAGTTATGCTAATAAGTTTTAGAAGAAGTCATCATTCAAGTAATTCCCCTTTTGTGGAGATGCCATGTTCATGTTAGATTGGCCTAGCTGAAAGTTAATGGTGACATCTGAAAAAGACCAAAAATGCTCAGTTACCTGGGAATCCTTTGGGAACAGCTTCTCAGGTTATCCATCCCCTACAACTGTAAAGTGAGAATTTGGACACAGTCTCAGCTCTGAGCACTTGGTTGCACCCTCAGTCACTAATTTCCTGTGTGCCCAAGCTACACTGGACCTCAAACAGACTACTCAATGTGCTCCCAGAGAATCTTATCTCAAGTGTGAACTCCATGTTGTCCTTTACAGCAATTGAGGCTGAAATATGTCATCCCCCCGCCAGACCCCTGCAGCCACATGTCCCTTTGATCAACTCTTAACTCTCTGACACACTGGAGCTCTTTTATTAAGAAGAACAGAATGCTCAGTGACCAAAAAACATAGAGTGTATTTGCTGAAAATAGTAGCTGTCAAGAATTGTGGACTGCTGGAAGGTTGATCACCCATAAACTTATTCTCAGGATTAAATAAACCACAGCAGAGCCTCGGGGTCAGCTCTGCTGTGTTTGGCACAGGAGGGAAGCAGTCTGCTCTGCTATGCTTATAGCATTTGCCATCATTCTCATGATGTTTTTCATGTTGCACATGTTTAACATCAGCTGGGAATTTTCTTTATGTCAAACAAAAAACCTGAGAAGTAGTGCTCTTCCCTTCTGGAGTGCAGTGGGCTGAAGATACACCAGACATCTGTTTGATGCCATACATCCATTTGCTATGTACCTATGTTTTCTCTGCTGGCTTGGAGATGTGTCTCTCACTTGCTTCCAGACATGAACTGTGACCTAAAGGAATTCCAAGAATGACTTTCAAGAAAAAAAATCCCAAGTCATCAATTAATAAATCTCACAGAAAAAAATGTGGAATATGGCATATGAATAAAATAAGATAAATCAAATATATATGTTATACAGTTTCTATAAACTTAATGGAAAGGAAATTCTGGATTTAGCTTTAAATAGGCAAGGGGCAGATTACGAGATAAATCTTCAGATGTTAAAAGCTGCAAATAATTGAGAAACTTGAAGCATCTTGAGGTTGTAAGTTCAGCATGAAGGTATGAATACCAGAGGAATCTTGCTCAAGAGATGTGGCTTCTTTCTTTTACTGTCTGTTAATTAGTCAAAAAAAAGCATAGTGACAATTTTCCTTATCACTCTGCTACTAGATGGACTGCAACTAACTTCTGACCTAGTTGTTACATTTTTTTGTTCTCCCACCCAATCTGATCTTGCTTTCTAGTTATAGATGTGAAATACAGAGATTTGGTCTGTGATTTAATCTTTTAGATACTGTTATTTCTGTATCTCTTATTTGTGAAATACTTGACTCAGTGACAGGGGACCTTCTCTGTGTGTCTGCTGTTTTTGTGACACAGGAGATAATACTGAAATGCTGAAACAAAAATGTTTCTAAAATGTTTCATGGGGTTTTTTTCTATTTCTGTCAACCTCTCCATCATTTATGCCAAGTACAAGTTTTTACTGTGGTGAAACATTTGCATATATGATCTGTGTCTCTTCTCCTGTGCAGCAGAATTTGAGGACAGGGAATGTCTCTTGACAGGAGAATACTGGATTGTCATGTAAAAACAAAGATTCTCAGCCTCTGATTAACAGAGATGATGTGCTGCACTGTCAATTTCTGTGTCTGTTTCTATTTTATCAAATTTGACCCACATGCTTGAGTAGATAAATTTGAATATTTTGTAGATAATACTGACAGTTTCATTTATCTGATGAAAATCATAAAGGTTACATGCAACAGGTAGAAAAAAAATACACGTTTTTGTGAAGATCTGATTTAATTATTTTTCTGCCTCTGGTTTGTAAATATTTTGAATGAAATATCAGCTGTTAAAATGCCAACACTTCTTGCCATTCTTTTCCTTTCTACAGTTGTATGAACAACAGACAGAAATGTGGCCTCAATATTTCTTCTTTTTTAGCAGCACTTTGGTGATTTTGAGGAAAAAAATGAAACCAGTCATTCGTGGTGTTTTTCTGAAAATTTTTTCTTGATTTATGTTTTCCCTTTGTCCTGTTGAAGCTTCAACATTTTTATGGTTTATGCTTTCACTAATAAACTGGCAAGTGGTGCTGATGATAAAAAATCTTCCCCTGTCAGAAACAGATGAATGATTGATTGAGAACAGGGATATTAGGTTAGAAAAGATGATAACAGACTAAGCTGTAGTAAGTAATCTAAAATTCTGAACTACTGGAAAAAACTGAGTGGTGAGACTTGGAGAAGATAAAGAAAAATGCTAAAGATAAAAGAGGTACTCTAGAAGCCTTCTAATAAGAAAAGAGGCCCTTTGCATATTGCTTTTGCCGATAGATGTCACTGTGAATAAGGCAATGGTCACCTGCCACTGACACGACATCCTGAATGAGACCAGGGTGTCCTGAAGGCTCAGCCTGTGAAAGAAGAGTATGCAATATAACTCATGTATTAAGGATGTGCTGTTGATAATGATTTACTCCCTTTCTTAAAAATGAAACAAGATTGTGAAAAAAAAACATTGCATAACGAAAGATATTCAGATTTAAAAAAAAAAAAAAACATACTTAGGTGAACCTGTGCATTTAAATGCTCCCCTGTTTTCCATAAGCAATTGCTGTTATATAGTTTCACACATGCCTAAAGCCACATGCCAGAAATAACCACCATAGGAGCAAGGTAAGTTTTTCTGTGTTTTCTTCTATCTGGAAGTTTCCCCAAGCATTAAAAAAAAAAAAAAAAATCAAAGTAATTTGTGTGCAGGGAGCCTGAGTGGTGCATGGCCACATCAGCACTACCAAGCAGGCTATGTAGGTCTGGTACATTCTGGCTTAGCTGGACAATCCTGAGCCCATGGAAAACCATGGACAAATCATGGGCAGCAGGGCAAGCTATGCCAGTGCCTTAAATTCTGGCTGCAAGCTCTGGGCAAGGACAAATTCACACATACAGTAAATACAGCTGAGCATAGGTATCACTTGTGGGTTTTTTTAAAGGGTGCAGTGAAGGTTCATATGGAAAATCTGATTAGTTATTTAAACCAGTTTCTGCTTCAGTTTTCTGAGTCAGATGAATGGTGGTGCTCATTCCAGCCATGGCATCACTGTTGCCTCATTTTCTGTGTGAGGTTCTAGAAAGGGCTTCTCTACCTTTCTGTCTCTCTCAGTTATGAGATATTTAAATATCACTGTAAGGACTCAAGGCAGTCTCCTTGGTTCACAGAAGCACACTGTAAATGTGAATGTAAATGTGTGTTAAAAGAGCTTTTTGGTATTTCAAAAGTCACATCAGTCAGGTGAAATCCCTGGTGTCTGGAAAAAAGGAAAGATTGCACCGATTTTTTAAAAGGGTAGAAAGGAGCACCCCAGGAACTACTGATCTGTCAGCCTCACCTCTGTTCTGGGAAGATAATGGAAAAGATTCTGTCAGAAGCAGTGCTAAGGCACAGGGAGGACAGGGAGGCAATTTGAAATGCCCAGCATGGCTTCACCAGGGGCAAATCCTGCATCACTAAACCAGTGGTCTTCTAGGTTGAAGTGACAACAACAGTGAACTAGGGAGGAGCCATGGATGTCATCTCTCTGGACTTCTTTAAGACCTTTGACACAGTCCCCCCCAACACCCTTCACTCTAAATCAGAGAGGGATTGATGGGATGGGTGGATTGTTCAGTGGATGAAAAATAGGCTACATGTCATACAGAAGGTATTGGTCAATTGCTCAATGTCCTGATGGACATCGGTGACAAGTGGTGTCCCTCTGGTGTCTGCACTGGGACCAGTACTGTGCAGTGTCTCCAGCAAGGACACAGACAGTGGCATCAAGTGCACCCTCAGTAAGTTTGCGAATGACACTCAGCTGAGTGGTGCAGTTGACACAGCTGTAGGATGGGATGCCACCCAGAGGGACCTGAAGAAGCTGGAGAAGTGGACCCATTGGAATCTCATGAGGCTCAGTAAGATCAAGTGCAAGGTGTTGCACCTGTGTCAGGGCAACCCTTGGTATCAACACAGGCTGGGGATGAACAGACCAAGAGCAGCCTGGCCGAGAATGATTATGGGGTCCTGGTGGATGAGAATCTGGACATGAGCTGGCAATGTGCACTCACAGCCCAGAAAGCCAAATGTGTCCTCGGCTGCATTTCTTTGTATAATTTATTTGCATATCTATCATTTTTACTGTTCTGGATTTCCTCCTTCATGTCAGCATACAGAAGGTATACACAGCCTACATGGCCCCCACCTCTGGGTTATGGCAATCAGGATGTAATCTAGTAATCTACCCCTGCAGTGCAGCCCTGGCCGAGTGGGAACACCCAGGATATCAGAGCTGAACAGCACTTGGGTAAACATGCTGCTTAGGTGTGATATTACATAAATAGTACAGAAGTCTCATGATTGTGCATCAGTTTTCCCTAGTGAGTGGTGCATTGCATCCCGACATTGTGTTCAGGGGTGATTGTAGAGGCATTCACACTAAGTTCCTGCTAAACTGGGTTGAGATTAAAAAAAAACCCCTCAACTAAGGACTTTCTCCTGCATCTTGCATCCAGTAATTCATTCAGGAGGAAAACATGACTGACTGAACAGCTTTTTAATGAAACAGAGAAAGCTCCATTTAGCTTTCTGGAAAGTGTGTATTCCTGTTTAGTTGTGCTTTACATACTGTTATTTATATGTCTGTAAAGAACTCGTTTTTACTATTATGGCTTAAGGCTCTTTAGAATCAGTTGCCATCCCAGCCTGGGTAGTGGGACAACTTCAGCCTGCACATCTTTGAGTACTAAGATGTGCTTCACTTCCAGTACCTAGCACTTTTTCCTAGCACTGTGGTAGGCATTGAACACACATGAGCTAATGCTTCGCTTTGGCACTAAATGTTACTTTTCTCATTTGGCTGTGGAAAAGCTATCTAAGCCAAGAATAAAAGCACTAACCAAAAGAGATGCTAGATGCCTAAAAATAACTACATTTAGCTGTATATTCTTTTTTGCTGACACTGTTTTTTGAGTTTACAGCAAGGCATGCAATCACATTCACCATGTAAGTACTACCAAGTTACATCAGTGTCTTCACTGACAAAAATGTTTTTTAACAGTTCCTGTTAAAAAACAGTGTAGCTGGTTCAAAGGCTACCCATCAAGGCTCTTGCAGAGGCAACAGGGATGCCACAGGCTGAGCAGGGAAGAGCCACCTACTTCTTCAATTAATGTGCTAGCTACCAACACCCCCTGCTTTTCCAGAGGGGAATCAAATGTGTCTGCTGTGCCTTGCAGGGAACTTATTATCTATGCCTCTCAGGGTAAATAAAACAAGTCAGGACTCACTTTCTGGTCCTGGAATAAGGACCATAAAAAGTCCTGAGTTTCTGCAGCTGAACTTTCTGCATAATTTATTCCATACAATCTATTGGAAACTATTACCTCACTTGGTTTAGTGAATTTAGGCTCTCTTGCAGAGAGCTCTAGCTGACGTTTGCTAAAACCACACTGGGGAGCTTCCACTTGACCATGGCCAAAACCTTCCTTCCCCAGCTGTTAGTGTAGGCACAACTAACACTTCTGACATGTGCTTAGGGTGCCACATACAGCAGTGTGACCCAGGCCTTCACCACCATCTCCCTTCTTTCTAAATCCCCCTGGAGTGGCTGTGTGACACCTTGTTCTCAGTCTGTCTGGACACTTGGGTCTCCCCAAGCTGGCTGCTGTGTGACCACCACTGCACATGGCATTCCTGCACAACAGCAATGTTTAGATGTCTCATAAATGAGAGAGGCAGCCTGGTGTCTGCTTCCTGGAGTTCTCTACTGAATTTAGCCACTGGCATTCATCCTAAGTTTCATTACAGGTGCCGAAATGCATCTTCTGGAACCTGTTGTACATTTTCTTGTTCATTTCCTTATTTTCAAAATGGTGCATTAATGCTTGTTCCATTCACTGTTGTCTTGCATATGGTCATTCATGTTGTCTTTCAGCAGAAATTACAGATTTTTGTGAGTTTTGAGTCACAGAAGCCAGCAGTTACGTGAATGCTGTTTAACCACTGTCTCTGTTAGGTATGCAGTCAAACTAGAACCAGCTGGTCCTGTGCTCTGAGCCAGCAGCATGAGGGTGAAACCAAGGATTAGAAATTGAGTTCCCTCTTCTTTCTCTTTGGGCAAAGGTTTGAAGCATGGAAAACTGGCTATGTAGAGGGAGTTGACTATATGCCAGGACAGGTCACATACCTGTTTTAGAGAGAGCACTGAAAGGTATTTTTAGAATGCTGTGATTTAATGGTAGGCCTGCCCTAGGGAGCTGAGCCATGTCTTGGATGGGAGCCTTGTGCAGAAATTCATTTCTGTTCCTCACTTTGCGCCACTTTTCTTTGTGGCTTTGCAGGAGTCACATTATGTCAGTACTTTCAAATGGATACTTAACTCCTTGTTTAGCCATTTAAAAAGAAGCTTTTAATTTCCTTGAAGTACTGACTACCTAGAAGATGTCCTAGTTAACAGAAGCTCCAGCCCTATGGATCACTTCTGTTGTGTTGTTTAGAGATTGTAAGGCATAACATTTAAGAACAAGAGCTCAGGAGTAGCTGCTGAGTCTTATTATTAGTCTAACCATCTCACTGTAATAACTATATTCTTGTATGTTTGCATGAGTAAGAGCACAATATATGTCACAGCCTTTAATACAATTAAGTCTTAATATATAGTCCTTTATAATTATAATACTGTTCTGTTGAATAATTTATTTGAATTCCAGCTATGTTCTTTTCACAGCTGACACAACCTGCTGTTGTATGAGAGAAATGAGATTTCAGAAGTATATCTAGAGCTTGATCTCCTGTACATAAGGGTCTGGTCCTGCAACTGCTTGAGCCAAGTATCTGTTCTCCACCTCTCTCTCATCAATCAGATATTTTCGAATGAGTTAAAATGTCAGTTGAGGAAAGAAATATGTCTGGAGCAAGTGCTTGGAAGCAGAACTAAAAGATCACAGGATAGGACAGCAATGTTCATGCCAGGGGAACCTAGGAGGTGAAGCAGGGTACAGTGAGGGAAATAGGAAACAATTCTGTAGGTCTTGGCAGAGCTTTCCTTCACAATAGTTATCTAAAGCCGTCTGGAGGCTTTCCCTGGAGCCTTTCTCTCTCTTGACCCAATAAGAAAAGAATTCATGCTACAAACTTCATTGCGGGATATGTAAAAGAAATGCAAACCACCAGATTGTTGGCTGACAGCCTTGGGAAATCCTGCCTTAACATTAATCCTGCAGGACTTGTTCAAGGGCTAAAAGCACTCAGAATAGCTGGACTGTGGCTGTTTCAGGCATTTCTCTTAAATACGTACATGTTTACTGACAGAAGACACGATGGATCCATGGGACTATAACTCCAAAATATCTAGCAGAAACAACCTGTATGATTCCATGAAGATAATTAAGAATAAAGGGTCTTGAGAGGCTGTTAGAACACACTTCACAATGGTACAGAGCAATGCAAGAGCACACAGTTTGGTGAGGGACAGAAGAGACATGCCGATCTGGCCTCCCCTGAGGAGTGCAGGGAAGCCTGATCACATGCACAGAAAGGGCTGTGGATGTCCCCCTCCTTGCTCTTCCTCATGGGGAACCTCCTGATAAGACAGGGGTGGTTCTGTTGCATCAGTTGCTGACAGCTTTTTTGCGCCACTACTGCCAAATCTGTCCTAACACATTTTTAAAGGGTAAATCTAAACATTTCCTGATGTCACGTTGCAGGGGTGCCAAGGGTTAGTATCTCCTTATCATGAGGAAGCAGTTTGGTTTCAAGAGACAGCCCAGATGACCAGATTGTCCCAGGCCTCAGCTGTCTCCTGGTTAACACCCTCCAGCTGAAGGATCCAGCTTACAGCAGGGCAGGAGAAGGTATCCTCTGAGGTACCACTTCTAAAAGTATTGGCAGTGCATGTCTTGGTCTTTCATATTAGAATCACAGAATCATTTAGATTGGAAAAGTTCTCTAAGACCAGCAAGTCCAACCATTAGTGATTCACATCATTACATTGCTCTGGATGTCCCAAATTCATCTAAGATTTAATTGCATTGCTCATGCCAGACTTTTGCAGTCTTTTGGCCCCATTCACTTCTTTATCCTGTTCAGCTGAGGTTAATGAGCAGCACTTTGCTAAAGACTCCAGTGGCAATAAGAGCAGGCCAAATCACAACCACACATCAAATCTGTGGCCTCAGAAAAGCACATCCTTGTGCCACTGGGTTTTCTGTGAACAGAGGATGCTTTTGTGACCAAAGGGTCAAAAATGGTGCTTAGGAGACCATCTCACCTGGTGCTGACACTGGTCCCCACAGGGTGGGCCCAGCAGGCTCAGCTGGGGCTGAGGTCAGTGGTGTGGGCCTGGCCTGGGTCACCATGGCTGGGTGGCAGAGTTTTGGCAGATACCTGCTGCTCCCTGCCCTGCTGTATCTGCTCTGGGGCTTTTCCCAGCTCAGGCTTAGATTTCCACCCTGGTGTGTGTATATGTATGAGAAAATTAAGCAGAAGTTACACATTGCCCAACACAATGAATATCAGAGACATAATGGATATCCTTGGAAATGTTCAAGGCCATGTTGCATGGGGTTCTGAGAACCTGGTCTAGTGGAAAGTGTCCCTGGCCATGGCAGGGGGTTTGGAAATAGATGATCTTTAAGATCCCTTCCAACCCAGGCCATTCTATGATTCTAAGATATTTTAGCTTCCAGATATCACAGATTTGTCAAACGTGAACAGTAGCTCTCCCAAGAAAAAATGGGAGGTGAAGGTAATGGAT